>CM029383.1:15983428-16020928 GCA_017165825.1 Hepsetus odoe
GTCCTTACATTAGATATATGTGAGGATAAAGACTGTTTTACGCAAGGTTTGGTTGCACCTGGTCAGACGTCCCGTTGATCATATCCTTTTTTTCCCCAAAGTTCTGAGGTGAAATTTGAGCAAAATGTGTACTAAGAAATAGCAAGGCTAAATCCAGCAAGTTCAATTCTTGTGCATCTTGTAGAAGATGTCCTTTTTTTCTTTTCTTTTTTTTTTTTTTTAATTCTGCTGAACAAAATGAAAAAAATGCAATTTGATGGTGTGTTTAAATACTTTATAATGCACAACACCAACTGTATATCCTTCTTGTTGTGAAAGTAACTTGTATAGAAAACAAAATAAATAAATCAGCTTTTAAATGTGATGTATGTTAATGTTAGAATTCAATTCAAGTTACTTTTTTATCATTGTTTTGGTTTGTTGAGCCGTCTAATGTTTACTACTCTGCTCTCTGCTTTTTTTTCTCTCTGCTTTTTGCTCTGTAAAGGCAGGGATAGACTCTGGAACCCCCACAAACCTGGTTAGCACCTCAGGTAATGGAAGGACAGCTGGGTTGATCTTTAACTGCAGGCCAGTGTCATATTAAAGGGTTAAGTATCAGTACTGGGATACTAGTCTCGGTATTAAAATTGGCTAAGCCTCCTTTCTGGAATTCACATATTCACTTGAATATATCCTTAGACCAAAAATCACAGAACTGTTGTGACATCGAAGGTTTTATTTTTGCCTGTGAGCCCATCACATGCTTTTGTGCAGGATAACATGATGGCAGTGAACTGATCAGCCTCAGCTCACTTATTCCTGCAAAAAGCTCTTTGTAGTGGCCCTGCATTCTTTCCCCCAACCTATTCTCCCTTCAGCTTTTACCTTACTATAAAACATCCACCCCCTCACCCACCCCGTCTTGATCCCAGCCCTGATGCCTTTAATCTACCGTTTCGATCAATCCTCCCAACACTCCTGTCCCGTCTCTCTGCTTCATTTGTTCAGTTCTAGTTCATGTGGTTCAAACATAGCTTCATGCCACACCAGTCAAGTCATGAAAAATAATTAAAAAAAACTTGTTTGACTCAGCCATTTTGAGTCTTTTGTTCCTGTCACCTGCTGGCGATGATGGATGTTTTAAAAAGAAAGGGGGAAAAGAAGGAATTAGAATTAGAATGAAATCCATGCTTGCTGTGATGGTTACAGGCAAGAGTGTTGTTTAAAGAGGATTAATGTATATACATGCATAGTTGTGTGAGGGTCAGCTGACATCGGCCTAGACAGCTCATAGAAGTGGATGTGCTGCCTGGATTATTCATCTTATGATGGACTAATCTCCAAGACACCCAGTTGAGACTTTCCATCTCATCAGGTGGATGAGTGGGACATGCAGAAGGTTCTATGCTGATCAAACTAGTCTAGACATCAAGTGAGCAAGAAAACCATCAATCACTGTCAAGCAGGGAGCAGCATCAATGAAAATGAAAATCCTGCATCTTTTGTGGATGTTAATTTCTCTATATTATGCAGGCCTAGCTTGATTTATGACACCTTCTTGGAGCTGAGTTGACCAGTGTAATTCTGTATGATTCAAACTGTGTCAACAGTTTTTAGCAAATAAAAAGCCAAATAATTGTTAAAAGGTTGGAAAAAATAAATAAGGCCTTCCATCAAGCTATCATGCAGGCAGCCTGCTCTGGAATCTTATTTCCCGAGTGCGTTTACATACACGTTCACAAATGGCATGACCTTTCCTGAGTATTTCTGTAGTTGTGTGAACAATTTATTGTTTTTGGATTAAAGCCCCTACTGAGTATGTGCATTAGCACAAATCGATCAGGATAGAGAAGAGCTATGTTAAATGAGCAGAGTTTGAATTTTGCTATTTTATGTGGTCTTATGTGCAGGTGGCAATGCTTGTCATGTGCTTAAAAAAAAAAAAAGTTATTGACTCATGAATGATTTTCTAACAGATTTGTCTTGGAATGATAAAGAATAATACTAAAAATGACCTGAAGCATATTTCCTGTTTAAACTCTAAGATAATGAGTGTGTGTTCACAAACGAATTAATCACTCCATTAGATCAGTGGCGCTTCTCATGGAATTTCCCATCCATTCAGTGGCTGGAGGAGCACTACTGAACCAAATCTTTGTCCTTCTAATCAGTTCACAGATCTATTATTATTATTTTTTTTTTACAGGCTTGATTGTTTTTGCTCGTGTTACTTTTCATTTATTCTAAAGTTAACTTAGGGTTAGGGTTTTCTATCCAGAAAACTGAAAATTTGCCTTGCTGCCTAAGATTGTAAGCTGTTATTAAAAATGTAGTATTTTGCCTTGTACATGACCATGCAGACTTCTTTCCAGTTGTTTTTGATGATTCTGGGCATGTAAACATGCTCAGTGGCTCCGACAGGCTTCTGTTTTTTGCTGTAAGAAAGGACAGGTGCTATCGTTACACCTGTGAGTGTCGTGGTGTCATTCCCACGTTTGGTGTTTGCTCAACTGCATTGCGGTTTTTTGCTGCCTGAACTTTTTTCGTCTTCTTCAGATTTTGTGCTTATACCTGCATGATGAAAGCTTGCTTCTGTAGAATGCAATCCCACCCACCAGGCTGCCTTGATTTCATGTGTCATGTAAGCGGATGTGAACAGAAAATGATTAAACTCTGTTTGGGTATGTGCACACATGCACACACAGATGCACACACTATCTTCTCTGAGCAAGCCCACCATTTCCTTTCATCTCTTAAAGACATCTGACTTGGTAATCAGAGGAAAATCACAGTAGAAACAACAACAGATGGAGAAATCTGTCCATTTTTTAACAGCATTTATTTAAACATGCATCAGTGATCCAGTTCCATGTTTTTCTGTCCCACAGGTCACTGTGTTACTACCTTTCCAAATGTACTCCTCTGGATAAGAAGAGGACTGGACAAATTTATATTTACCTTGCATTCAATATCTGAAGCTGCTACTCTTGTTCTTAAGATATTTAGAAACCATTTGACAATTGGAGGGCTCAGATGCAAAGACCTCTCTATTACATTTTCTATTGATAGTCTCGCTGACAGCTGGCATCAGCTTTCACAAACAAGTATTTCATCATGCGATG
Source organism: Hepsetus odoe (assembly GCA_017165825.1). Lineage (NCBI taxonomy): Eukaryota > Metazoa > Chordata > Actinopteri > Characiformes > Hepsetidae > Hepsetus > Hepsetus odoe. The sequence continues at coordinate 15,986,533 of CM029383.1, forward strand.
CTTCAACCTGCCTTACATGCTTTTCATATCTCTACAAAGTAAAGGCTATTTGTTTGGTTCCCCTGCAAAGCATAATGCTTAAATTTTGTCTGTACTTTGTAGCAAACAAGTCCTGGGCTAAGATGTCGCCCCATATTATTCCCCATACAAACATCTATTAAATGTAGTAATTATTCATTCAGGTATTAAGCATTCAGGTAAGAGCGATGTGATCTTCTATATATGAAGCTTAAGAAATGTGTGTTACTGAGTAAAACTTGCATCATTAATTATCCATTTGAAAGATTTTAATTAATCCAACCATTATTGTAACTGCTTGCCCTTACTAGGGTACTGGTGCTTATAGGGCGAAACACAGGTCACCAGTCCTTCACAGGGTAGACACACTAAAACACTTACACACACGCATTCACTCCTAGGGGGTGATTTTATGACCTCAAATCCACCAAACATATATGTCTATGGACCATCAGTGGAAACAGGAGCTCTTGGGTGAAACTCATACAGACACATTGAGAACATGCAAACTTCAGAAAAACAGGACGGTTGCCCCACCTGAGACCTGAAACCAAAATCTTCTCTCTGTGAGGTGATATTGCTACTCACTGCACCAACCTGTAACCCACTTCAAAATATCAGTTTCATTCAAGGATAATTAAAAAAATTTTAATTTAACTTTAAAAAATTAAAATTTAAAATTTTTTAAAAAACATTGAATTTTTTCAGCAATAAACCAGCAAAATGATACACATTGCTGTGCCCCCAATACTGTTAACCAAATAAAGATTCTTTGACTTGAATGGCAGAAGCCTAGAGATTCCTTTAAGCTTTATGAAAACATGGTTCTTTGCATGTTCATGGTTCTTTATAGAACCACTGCCTTTACTAGAAACTAATTTTGTGTAGTTAAAGGTGATTTATATCCCCTCCAAAGTCTTTAAACTGTGGATCACCCCCCCCCCCCCCAAAGGCATCACAAGGCATTACTTTATCCTGGACCCTAAAGTTGTCTCTTCTTTCCTTTCCTGTCATCTCACTTTCTTCTCCCTTTCCTTCTCCACTCCTCTCCTCTTTCCTCTTCCTCTGGCTCTGACTGGCACATCTATTAAATTGTGTGGCTGGTGTCTGCTTGGTTCACCTCAGTCAGTGTTATGACAAATCAGTGTTTTCACAGTATGAGTTCAGCCTGTGTACAGAAATGTGTTAATGACTGATATTTGCAATTATCCTGACAATGATAATTGCAGTGCCAGTGCCGCTAAATCTCAATTATCATATCTAAAATCCACACAAATGAACTTTTTCTGTAGCAAATCTGGTATCTATGACAAAGGTACAAAAGTGACCATATTTGTGTTTTTTCTCTTGGCCTCTTTTTCTATGTAGGCAAATGTATGTACTTTTCCATAGCAGCAAGTCAAACTCTAGCTCCTGACACCCCATCACTTTCTGCATATTCAGTGTATTGGTAGACCAGTGCATTAATAGACTCGTTCTATTCTCTCTTTCATTGCCACTAATTACAGCCCCGTTGACTTTGTGTGGATGAGAAGAAGCATTTTAAAATCCAATTAATCATGCTGCCATAACGATTATGGCCTGTTGTCATGACTGGTCATGTATGGACATGGTGCTTATGGGAAAGTGAATTTTCTACATCCATTAGGCTCATGTCCAGCTACACTGTTCTTTTTTTAATGAAAAAATTTTGGGCTGGCCCCCATAATTAGAATATTTGAGTATTTGTTAATGTTGCCCAGGTAAGTGATGAACACAGTCTGAAAAAGCAGCACAAGCATTCACTTAATCTATACAAATGTAATAATAAACATCAAAATGACAAAGATGCTAATCTACCGAAGTTACTGCGTTCACAATGGGATTAATGAAGATGAAGTTGGCTTCTTTTTTTCAGGAAAATATTAAATAGAGCTTTTTTTCTATTCCACTTTAAATTGCACAACACTTACTTCTGTGTCTTTTGTTACAATCAAGATAGCTTATTAAGAAGTGAAGTTCCATCTATTATTTTGACTGCTTTACCCACTGGTGTCATGGGGAGTGCTGGAGCCCATCTCAGTGCTCATTGGGTGAAAGTAAGAGAGACCCTGGACAGGTCCCATGTCCATCGTCCAGATGTTGAGACAAACACACTCGCACAGACAGTCACGCCTAGGGGCCAATTTAGCATCTTAACTCCTGGCATGCATGTCTTTGGACTGTGGGAGGAAGCCCATAAAGAAACAGGGAGAACAAATTGCACTCAATTTTTTTTCTTTCTTTTACATAAACGTGAACAAATAGAATTCTTTAAAGAGTGGAACTGTTAAGTAATTGCATGTTAATTGTAAACACCAATGACTATTTGAAACCTAAAATTCTGTTCAGGCCAGGCCTAATGAAAATGAAAGTGACTATTCTTGTCATTGTGAATTGCCAGCTAACACAACAAAGTTCAACCTCTGCGTTTCACCCATACACACACGTGCAGCAGGGGGCAGCTTTTGAAAGTGCCCAGGGAGCAGTGATGGGGACGGGACCTTGTTCAAGGGTACCTCAGGGCAACCTACTGGTGAGGGAATCAAACCCACAATCTTCTGATCTGGGGCAACTAACCACTAACCCTAACCACTAGGCCACCGCTGCCCAAATGAAGTTAGAGTACCAGCAGGTCTCCTTAAAGGAACCTTAGATCCAGCACTTACAGCTTCACTTGACTCTTGGACTCATGGGCTCAGTTTTCTACGTTCAACAGTCAGTCAGTCATTTTCTGACGCTTGTCCCAAACGGGGTCGCGGGGGAGTGCTGGAGTCCATCCCAGTGCACACAGGGCGAAGGACGGGGGATTTAGCTGCTGCTGACACAAAATGGGATGTTTTTTTAAAAAAAAAAAAAAAAAAAGAAATTTTCAGCCTGAATGATCATGATGATCATTTTGGTCACATTCATTACAGTTTCATCAGGGATTACTTCCAGGATTGGTTCAGGATTCGTCAGGTTGGTTCAGGATTGGTGACCCTGCTTTAGAACATCTTAAAATCTAAAACAAGACATGCATAAAGGTCTCGAGTGATCTGATCTCAAGAGTACAGTAAGATGTGAAGCCATTTGGACCTGGTATTTCCATGGGATTGGACTGTGTCCCAAATGTGATCACATTTGGTGACACGAGGAAGGATATACAGTACTGTGCAAAAGTTTTAGGCAGGTGTGAAAAAATGCTGTAAACAAAGAATGCTTTCAGAAATATAAATAATGATTGTTTGCATTTTGTAAATTGATAAAAATAAAGTGCGCGAACAAAAGAAAAATCTAAATCAAATCAATATTTGGTGTTACTACCTTTTGCCTTCAAACTAGCATCATTTCTTCTAGGTACACTTGCACAAAGTCAGGGATTCTGTAGGATTATAGTCAGTGTCTGATCAACCAGTTTTACCAAACAGGTGCTGATGATCATCAATGTCACACGGAGGTTGAAACACAGTCATGTTTGGAACAACCTACCAGCCGAGTTCCTTCAAAAACTGTGTACAAGTGTACCTAGAAGAACTGATGCTGTTTTGAAGGCAAAGGGTGGTCACACCAAATATTGATTTGATTTAGATTTCTCTTTTGTTCATTCACTGCATTTTGTTGATTGATGAAAATAAATGATTAACACTTCCATTTTTGAAAACGTTCTTTCACACCTGCCTAAAACTTTTGCACAGTACTGTACTTTTCTACACAGGGAAATAAAAACTTCAACAGTGTTATTTATTTTTTTTAAGTATGTAGGCATGTTTACTGTGTTTATCATCAAATGTTGACAAGAATGCAGGCTTATACGAAACTGGCCAGTACTCGGGGCAAAGTATAGTCACCCAAGCACCTAGATTTCTGATCCTTTAGTGCTCTAAGTTTTTAAGTGTTCCTATATGTGTCCATGTGTCTCTAAAGTAAAATCTCTAAAGGTAGTTTTGATCACTGAACAAGATGCACTGGACCCTGTTAACCCCTGTGCTTTGCACCGTCTTTTCTACCGGCTTCTCTATTACTGCCAGGTGTGAACAGGGCCTAAGGCCAAAGACTGATGTCGGTCAGGGCTTGTTGGATATTTTTTTCAGTTATTGTCACCAGATTTACAACATAAGTTTTGTCCATTCATTTGTATCCTTAACCTGTATGACCTCTTTGTACAGTTCCAGTTTGAAATAGGTCAAAGTTTCATGTTCTGCTTTTGTCCAGCCCAGGGGAACCGAATTGCAAATATAAACTGACCTTTTCAGAGGATTTCTGCCACTTTAACCTGTAATGGTCCTTCTCACCTGATGTAGTAGTTCATTTTAGATTCCCTGCCAATTATCTGTGTTCTGAGAGTGACACTGTGGCACTGTCTCAAATGTGCGTATGCGTGTGCGTGTGTGTGTGTGTGTCTTGTGCTCTTGGGGTGGGTCTCACTGCAGTATTTCTTTCTCTCCTCCCCTTTCTCTGCATGCTGCATAAAGCTCTGTGTGTGCTCAAGCGTGCTTTTCTGTTTACACACACACGCGTGCGCACACACACATGCATGCACACACACATGCACTTGCATGCATGCACAGGAAGAGAGAGCGATAGAGAGAGAGCAGGGTGAAAATGGAGGAATCTCAATAAATCTGGATGGTTATTGGATCAGCCCTGCCATCTCCCCACTCCCCCACAGTCAGTGTGCTGAAAGCTTTATCCCCCTCAGGTACACTCTCCTCTGCTCCTACAGCCACACGCACTATGGTACCAGTCATATATTATGGCATTATCATTCTAAACAGTTACAGGCAGATTTTGTGTTTGTGAGTTTAAATTTAACTTAACCCCTTAAATCCCCAGGCTTATTACAAGACTTTATATTCAGTAAATACACAGGAAATTGTGCAAATTGTCTGAGTTTGGAGTTAATATTTGTTTTTCGTCTTTCAACTGCCACTTAAAATTGGCTGACCTGTTAACCAAAGCCCTGATTTTTAAACTATACTATACAATATATTTATTAGGCTAATTAGGGCTAATACCTATATAATAAAAATGGTAATCAATTATAGAAGCTTTGGCTTCAGAACTTATTACAAATTGGCAAATTAAGTTGTAGAAATATATTCTGTGAATATTAATTGCACTTTATTTATTTATTTATTTATGGCTTGCTATCGTGTAAAAGGATGCTTTTTCGTTGTACACTTTGTGTTTGTCAGTGTCTTTGGTGGTTGCTGAATTTAACAAAATGTTCAGTAAATGCTTAAATTTAAACAGACAATCACTAGCTTTGTTATCCATACTTTTCTTTCTATGAATACTAAAATACTCATTTGTTAGTCTAAATGAATAAATACATATATATATAAATTGTAAACTGACAGAATTTCAATTTATCAAAGCATGCAGTGACTGATTAGTCAGCTAGTAGACTTGGTGGGGTCAGCCCTGCCATCAGTGCAAGTGAGTGAACAGGACAGTAACCTGACAGCCATGCACTCTTCTCACATAGCCTGAGCAGAAGAGCATCAAGGACTCAGGTTCAGCAGCCGCTGATGGATGGTGAAGCAGTGGAAGTAGGCAGCAACTGTCAGATTTTCTAAAGATATCTACAGTGTTCTGTCATAACAGTGTCCAAAGCTCATCTGTTTAAAGAAAGGTCTATATTCTCCATGATTGTGTCTTAGATATGGGTTACAGAGAGTTTCAGTGAGATGGAATGGAGGGATGTGTGTGTGTGTGTGTGTGTGTGTGTGTGATACAGGAGAATGAGAGTGAGAATGAGGAAGCAGGACAAAGGGGACAGCATCTGCATGACTGTGGAAGGCGGTTTCTAATGGAATTGGCATGAATTCAGTGGAGGGGGATGAAAGAATCGGAGCGGGTGGGCTCCTAGGTAAAGGAGAAGTCAGGGAGGAATAATGAGGTGTGTGTTTATGTATGTGTGTGACACTACCTCCTGGTGCTGTTTATAAAACTGTGTGCGTGTGTGCATACTTATGTGTTTTTGTTCATTTGCAGGACAGGTGTATGACTCCACCTCCTCGTGCTATTTAAAACCTGTGTGTGTGTGTGTGTGTGTATTTCTCCACCTACACAGCCATCATGGCGTTCCTGTTTGACCTGAAGGATCTGGTCGATCTCATGTCTATCGGCATGCATGTACAAACAAAGAGCATGGCTTCACTTTAGTAAGGCTAAATTCAGTTAGTACTAAAAGTGCACCATCCTGGACAAGACATCTCGCTCGCTCTCTCTCTCTCTCTCACACACACACACACACACACACACACTCTCGCTCTCTCTCTCAGAGAATAATGGGGGGAAGGGCTCCATTCTCTGCCTTTGTCCCAGCAGTGTGTGCCAAGAGAGGCGATTTTAGATTAATTAGTGTGTGGGTTTGTGCACGGCTGCCGGAAAGGAGGTTTCAATATTGGGGTTCGTTTTGATTCTGAGGAGAAGCAGCCTTGCATGTAAAAATACTTGCATTCTGCCAAATTCACGTAAACATTTTTCACTCATTCATAAAAATATGACCTAGGCTTTATATAGTTAATATCTGCCCTCACATATTATACTATATCAGGAAATGATTTAAAGCAAATTGAAAGCTTCCATTTGACATTACGTGTGACTGGAGGAGCTGTTTACAAAGTAGAAAATATCTATATTGCACTGAGTGCCAAAACATATCAGCACTCTCACACTTTTACACCATAATAGGCAAGTTGTGTAGACATTGGGGAGAAATGAATGCAGTGGACAGGTCTTCAAACTAGATGATGATTGAACACCCACACAGATAATGAATAAAATCTGTTTTATATTCAGTATGAGAAGGTATTAATTGCACATCCATGACTTTGACATATGGTTGCAAACCTTTTATTGGTAAAATAAATAAATAAATAATTACAGAAAAGTTGATTCAATGTATAAGTCTAATGAAAAATGAAAATTCTAACTGTGCATGGCACTTTTAGAAGGCAGTAAAAAGTAATGTTGGTTTATTTCAGTCCACACTCTTCTATCTTCATTAATAAGCAATTATTTATCCACAGTAATGAGGCAAATTAACCAATTTGACCAATGTCTTGTTCTCTAACAGCTGCATTTAATGAATTAACAAGACAACTTATCATCTCGATGGTGACATGCCTAATATAGCAGTCCCTTAAACTTAAAAAGGTTTCCTTTCCTAAACTGTTTCTTTATAGAACCAACCATTAATTCTTTAAGGAGGCAAATGTGTTTTTTTTTTTTTTTCTTTTTTTTTTTTCCTGTGGCATTTTGCCATTTTGGTACACATATTTTATGAATTTTTATTATGCGTTTTGTGGCTGTGAGGATGGTGGGTGGTGAGGAAAGCTGATGAAAGGCCATTAGAAACAAAGAGAACTGTGAGCATGTGCGTATGTGTGCGCGCTGCTTCACTGGGTGAGTGTCATTTTTCTCCCCATGCAGTGTGGAATGGTCCCGTGGTGTCAAAACTGAGGCGGCTGCAGCACCATTGCTATTGTCTGGAAGTGTTTGTGTGTGTGTGTGTGTGTTGTGTGTGTGTGTGTTTGTGTGTGTGTGTGTGTGTGTGTGTGTGTGTGTGTGTGTGTGTGTGTGTGTGTGTGTGTGTGTGTGTGTGTGTGTGTGTGTGTGTGTGTGTGTGTGTGTGTGTGCTCATGCACGTTTGCCCTGCAGTGCAAAATGTCACTCACATGCCAAAAGAGCATGGGTTATACAAAGTCCGTCTGATTATGCAGGCTGCCTATGCCTTATTCCATCCATGTATGTTCATGAATACTGTGCCTAGACATCCTTCAGTGGTGACACATTGGTGATATGAACACTGAACAACTGCATGTTTCGTGCAATTAATGCATACTAGTTATGAAGCCTGTAAACCCCAATAAGTGCATAGCAACCTCAGAAACATAAGGTTGTTTTGACATCAGCCCATTTTTTCAAGTATTTTAACCCACAGTTAGATTTTCTTACTTATTTTAAAATAGTTAGATTTTTAAAACATTTAAAGCATCCTTGGGTTCTGGTTCAAGAAACAAAAATTTTGTTTACATTAAACAAGATATGCATTACATGTCATTTTTCATTGGCTCAAAGCTGTGGATGGCACTGAAATTCATAGTGATAAATGTGGAAGCACACACACACACACACACACACCTAGCATCAATTTAACATCTCCAGTCCAGCCAAAGTGCATGTCTTTGGGCTGTGAGAAGAAGCCCAGGAAGCCAGGCAAGGGGAAAACATGCTCACTTCACAGACACTGGCTGACCCAACTGGAAGTTGAACCCAGAACTTTCTAGCTTTAAGTAGGTGCTAACTGCCTTGCCACCATGGCACCACTATGTCTATTTAATAATACTTCTACTTCATACTGTGTCTGATTACATTATTTTGCACTCTAAGCAGTATCTCAGAGATGACTATAAATGTTTCTCATTAAACTTTATTGCGATTACACTCAACAAATAACGATGGGCTTGCTGCTGAGCCTAATAGACTTCCTAACAGACTTCTTTTCTCTCTTTCTTTAGCCCATGTAAAAGAAATAGGACTTACAGTGTTAATCATTTTGCCCTACTCAGTTTTTAATGAAAGAAGTGTTGTCTCTCTCAGTTTTGGACTTTGTCTCTCTCAAACACACACACATGATGCAACAAACAGCTTAAATCACAGTCAATATATTGTGTATATTTCCATTTATATTTACGGCATTTGGCAGACGCTCTTATCCAGAGCAACTTCCATGTCCTAATTACAGGGACCGTCCCCCTGGAGCAATTCAGGGTTAAGGGTCTTGCTCAGGGACCCAGTGGTGGTTGTGCCAGAGGTAGTGCCAGAGGTGGGATTTGAACCTCTTGAGTCATTGGTCCATAGGAAAGTATCCTACCACTAGACCATCGCCACCCTGTTCTAGAAGCTTAACTAAAGTGGTCTTCAGGATGGTTTGGTTGAGGGTATGTGTATGATTTGGATCTAACTATAGCATACAAAACTGATGTCCACATTCAAAGCTCATTCAGAAGATAAAGCTTGATGCTGAGTAATTAACGGGGTTTGTGTCTGCTTTGTGTAAAGCCTTCACAAAAGGGAGGATAAAAGAGCACCTAGCTGTCTCTGAGAATGGGAAGTTATTAACCTCAAGCCTTTTAGCTGTGAAAGTCTTTACATGCTTTTATGTAGAAAGATAGAAGGTGTGTAGGTGGGTGTTTGTATGCAAGTTTGCATGTGTGTGATGGTGCAAGATGCGTGTGTTGGGAGTTTGGTTTTCGTTAAATGAATGGGCTGTATTATAATAGAACTGGAGTGCTCTGTGCATCAGAAGAATTCTACCAAGCATGTTTCACTTCACAGAAAGGGCTGCTCTGCATTCAGTGTGCACTTTGAAGCAATTGATTTTATTCCAGCTCTGTTCATTTTGGTGGTTCATCTTTTCTATTCTGTTCACTTGTATTTACCAACTCTAATTAGTAAAGACTGCAATCTTAAATGTCATTCACATTATTATGATCTCTTGATTTGCTTTGTACACTGCCTGTAACGCTAGGGTGAAGGTGTGGTCTGGACGTAAACGTGCAGCCAGGGCTCTGTGACTTTACTGAACAAAACGACATAAAAGCACCCACATGTGTGTAAATAACAAATGAACTGATTGACTGATGCTCTGCTCTGTTTGTTAATAATGTAGAGAATGATGATTTGCAGGAATGATCGAATGATATGTGTTTCTGCAGAATGTATAAACATGGAAAAGTATGCCTGTACATTTTAAAATCAGAAATGCTGTCAAATACAGCAAGGAAATATCTGGATGGCCCCTGGATGAAGAATCAAAAGCAAAATCTTATGTTGTGTGTGTTGTGTTTTTTTTTTTTTTTTTTTTTAAACATGTCCAAAGGACATTAATGTATACACAATAATTACAGCAACACATAATAATAATAATAATTAAAAACTAATAATAATAATAAAGGCAAATATGCAAATCCATGTTATTAATCCCTGCTGTTCTGAATGCTGAGCTTTTGTTTATCCTCTTTAAATCTCATTTGGGGGTCACACAGTAATAACAGTGTTTCCCCTGCATCCTTCACACCAGCGTGGCCTTTCCGATAAACGCATTACTGATTATGCAGCTGACAAATGGATGTACATGTGACACAATTAGGATGGATTTAGTGGCAAGAAGCTTGCAGGACTCGTTTGCAGGAGGGATTCGTTTACAACCTGGGGACTAAAATCTCATTATTGTGACTTACGGCATTTTTTCTTTCATTGCAAAATGAAGATGCCCCCCACTGTGCCATGAGGGCTACGTCGACTCTATAGGGTAGTGGACTGGTGATGATTGATGCTTTGTATGTTATTTTTGTTACTTCTCTTGCAAAACTGCCTGAATAATAATAAAGATTGCAAAAAATATTTTCTTTGATTCTGACGCCATTCACTCATTTTTACATTTTATGGTGCAATTCAGGAACTGTAAGAAAATAAATAAATCTAAGTTAAAGTGTAAGTTAATCTCGGATTTAAGTGTAAGCATTTACATTTGCGGTCTTTAGCCAGCTTTCATAGAGTAATAGTCATGATGTGCAACATGTGATTGCCACAGAGCAGACCTGTCTGTCTGTCTGTCTTTCTAGAATGTACATATATATATATATACACACACACACACACACACACACACACATATATATATAAGTTTTAGGCAGGTGTGAAAAAATGCTGCAAACAAAATGCTTTCAGAAATATAAATAATTATTGTTTATTTTTATCAATTTACAAAATGGAAAGTGAGCAAACAAAAGAAAAATCTAAATCAAATCAATATTTGGTGTTTCTACCTTTTTGCCTTCAAACCAGCGTCAGTACTTTTAGGTACACAAGAAAGAAAGTCATGGATGAGCTAAAAATCTACTATTTTACTACAGTACATTTTTATTAGATGAAAAAGTTGAAATAATATATTAATCAAACAATGGAGGGTTTGCTATGTCTCAGTGGTTTGCCATGGTGAAAGTACTGTTGGGTTGTTGTAAATCTTGCTGATGCAAGGAGTTTTGGGCTGACATTATACTTATCCTTTTGCAAAGGATGGCCCAGTGCCCCCTGTGCGAAAGGAGATAGGACGGGAAGCACTGAAGCATTAAGAGAATTTGACCATCTCTTATTTCACTCAGTCAGGAAACGTTGAAATTACCTTTCAGCTACATCCCAGAGCAGTATCCTGGATATATCTTTCCTTGCACATTTGAGTGTTTACACTGCTTCCAGCACACCTGATTAACAATTCCTTTCTGAGTAAAGGTAGGTGCGGTAAGGCATAGAAAGTGTTAAAACGTGCAGGGCAGGTTTCTTTCTCTAGAAATGCTACATATATGTGAAAAACATGCTAATATGTCTGTTACCAGCTTCAGATAAAACAAGGAGTGTATTTTACAAGCTTCACATAATCTGAAATGACCAGAAATGTTCATATGCAGTGTTATTAGCTTAGGTCTACTTTCACAAATTAACTTTATATGCAGGTTTTGATCATTTTTTTGACCATATGTGGTTGTTTATTACCTAGCTTTCATGGATGGCCTCTGTGAATGTTGGGTCAAGAGGTCCCAGGTTCAAATCCCACCTCTAGCGCTACCACAACTGGGTCCCTGAGCAAGACCCTTAACCCTGAGTTGCTCCAGGGTTTGGGGACAGTTGGGGACTGTGTCTGTAATTAGGACATGGAAGTCGCTCTGGATAAGAGTGTCTGATAAATCCTGCAAATGAATGTGAATCAACTGGATTGAATTGGCCTCTGAATGCCATACTGTGGATTTTTTTATTTTAGGTCTGTGTTTCTATTTCATATTTATCCATTTTTTTTTTCATCTAATTCCCTTGTGATGCAAATCACATCCATATCAACAGCCTCTGCCTATCTAGCCTGAATGAATGCTTCCTATGACAAATGGCCCTCGCTCAAATAGACAATAGAACAAAGAAAGAGATTCCACAGCAGTTTCTAATACCTACCACATGACCGCACATTAGTTAAATGTTATCTAGTTTAAAGCAAAATTTGACCCTAAGTGCTTGGCCATTATTTTTTCCATTAAAATGGCCATTAAAAATGAATTACATTTGGAGTGTCAGTGTAAATGGTGCTGTAGTGTTTAACCGCACCATTGTTCATGTCCTCCATCTTCCGTGTCACAGGCAGAGACCCGTTTCCAGCTCCCAGAGGGTTCAGCTGTGTAAGAGGAAAGGAGGATTCAGAGCCTTCCCCAGATCAATGAGTCGTCCCATCTGCTCAGCATGTGCTGAGAATGCACTTTAATAGGCGATCAACACTTTATCGTAGCTCTCTCTCTGTCTGTCTGTCTGTCTGTCTGTCTGTCTCTGATCTTGGATGGTTATTTGTTAATATTTCTTTTATAGAATTTTATCATTAAAATCATCTGTTTCAAACCTTAATAATTCCTAAATGCAATATTTTTTCCACTTTGCATTCAAACTGTAAGTTGAATTTAAGTAATGCTATAGATGTTGCATAGCATAGACAATGTTACCCAATGCCAGTTGTGTGTAGAATAGGATTTTTTTTGGGTGCCTCCTAATTGCAGCAGGATTTAGTATAGGTAGAGTGCAGGAGGATGAAGGAAATAATGTGTTGATGGACTGAAATTGGAGTGGCAGGTGTGTGTGTGTGTGTGTGTGTGTGTGTGTGTGTTTCTATGCTGTGCAGTGAAGCGTGTCATTGCACTGAAGCGGTGTGTATCAGCTTGTGTCCGTGCAAAGCTATCCAATATGGATTCGTTCAGGTTTATCATGACGAGCTCAGTCAGGAAAGTGGTGTGAAATCATAGCAATAAAAGGGGCTTCACCCTCACACAAATATTTCATTCATGCTTTATTTGTCTGCTGGATGAATTGGATACAATTAGGCTCATTCGTAAAGTAACTCCTTTTGAAACATGATTGGTAGGGATGCATGTTTTATCTTGGAATTGGCCTTTGACCTTCGGCCAGTTTGGCTGAAAAGAAAGTGAAACCGAGATTGCCATTAATATATAATGATCAGTACATCCATAATTATTAGTTGATGATTGTATAAAGAATGCAACCATGCCTATTTTCTTCATAGAAATTAAAAGATTTGGCTGCTTTTAGGAAATAATGCACTTTTTTTGTAATATCAGGAGCATATTTAATTTTTAACATTCATGAGATATCAGAGATATGTTTTTCAAGCATATTTTACACATACCCTTTTCGGCTTGTGTTTCAAGAATGAGGCTCTGTGTGTATTATTCATGCTGTAAAAAACAGCATCTGTCGTTATGTCCTTGTGTATTTCTGTATTTGTTTGTGTTTGTCTGTCTGCCCTTGTGCATTTGAACGTGTCTGAGAGAGGGTTTTTATGGCGGTCACTACTAAAGTCAAGTGGCATTGATTTCCTGTTCAGTGCGCCAGCTCTACAGTTGGCAATTGAGTAGAGACCTGATGCTCCATGATGAGTAGCTGATTACCACACAAACACATGTTTGCCTTCAGCGATGCAAGGTATTGTTTGAAAGCAAAGTTTGTAAAAGAAGGCAATACATGTCCCTATCTTATCTGTATTGCATACAGAATTGTTAGAATTGTGGCAAGATGTGGTGTTTCATTCCCAGCGGTTAATGTTATTGCTTAAATGTTAATATAATAAATACTTTTTGTTCATTCAGTTTTATATTTAAAAGTTTACAAAATTACTAACAAAAAATTAAATAGATAATTAAATATAAATTAGTCATTTATAGACATTATAACTTTCCAGAGAATCTTACAGTCTGCTTCAAGTACTCTTTCCCATAACTTCATGCTGCAGCTGATCAACTTTATCCCTCTGTAGTCACTACAGCTCTGTGCATCACCCTTATTCTTGAAAATCCTCTCACTTCCTCAAAGTTGTGTTCTGGTTAGATACTCCATTGCCATCTCTCTTGAATACCTCCATGGCTCCACAGGCATATTGTCAGAACCAACAGTCTTTCCATTTTGCATCCTCTTCAGTCAGTTTTATTAAAATTATGATATTAAGGTGTACAGTGTGCACAATTATTAGACAGGTGTAAATCCCTCCCTGTAAATCTCCTTTTTAAGCAGGAACCACAAGTTCTAAATATGGTTTAGGTCAGGTGAGGAAAAGGGGCCATGTCATTATTCTTTCATCTTTCAAGGCCTTTACTGGCTAGCAAGTACTTCCATGCATGTGATGGAGCATTGTCCTGCATAAAGATAATGGTCTTCTTGAAAGATGTAGACTTTTTCCTGAACCACTGTTTAAAAAAAATGTCTTCTAAAAACTGGCATTAGGTTTAGGAGTTGATATTGAGTCCATCTTCATTCCGAAAAGGTCCAACTAACTCGTCTTTAATAATTCCAGCCCGTATCAGTAGCCCACCTTCACCTTGTTGGCATCTGAGTCAAAGTGGAAATGGAAAAGACACATAGATACTTCATAGTGATTTTGTCAGTTATATTGGGCAAGCAGCAAATGCCCCATGAATTTCAGACACACCTTTTTGTTTGAAAAGTGCATTGCCTTGCAATATCTAAAATTATTTGTCCTTGACCGGATTCCTTCAGTGGAGATGAAGAGGTTTTCTGTGACCTCCATCACTCTTGCAGCTAAACAGGTTGTTTGCTGGTAAATAACCCTAGACTGTCATATGAGTACTTAAGGAGCAGTGTTGATACTTTTTTTTTTAATCAACTCAGAACTAATGCTAGATTTAACACAGATGATTATCCTTCATTATTTTGACCAAGTGTTTGATTTCTGAATGTGAATCTGAAATCCAGGATTGTTAAAAACATCCAAAGAAACACTCGTCAGTGCTCACAGCCTGCAGTAAAGAAATAAAGGGTTTGAAACCTCTTTTGCAAATTGCCGTCTTCTGCAATATTAGTATTGTGAAGATCAGTGTAATGCTTTCTTTAAAACACACTATTCTGCAGCCCTCCACCCTATAGAAGCATTTTTGGATGCTATGGAAACATTTGGTTCTATAAAATCCTTTTCTGTGGAAGCAAAATGGAAGAGCATGCATGTAATATAAAGATTCCATACCACTGAAATGACAACACTAGTCCAAAAACTAGACTTGCATTATTAAATTCCTTCCTGTCTCTTTTGATAAGTGTCCTCTCACTTTACTGGGCTATCACTGTGAGTTTAGGAGAAAAAGGATATTAAATAAAACATGTGGAACACCTTCATTCTATAGCACCTTATTCATAGATAAGACACCCCATTCATAGATAAGTCCACCCTACACTTTATCATTTTCCTCTGCCTAGAACATAGAGACTCTTAAGAAGTGTCCGTCTTGTCTGCTTCACAATAGGCCACTCTTTAACCTTTATCTTTAAGTAATGCTACACTTCCAATTCTCCAACATCATCTCAGATGCCCTGTTGTCATGGCAACAGAACTGCATTTTCATAATAACTGTATTTAATGTTACCAACGAGCCCAAGTCTGCTGGATCGTGGCACCCAATGGTAAGGCAATTGAATAAAAGTCTCTCTTATGTGGCTCATGAAGCTTGAAGCTTCTCACTCACCCAAGCACAGTAGTTTTGGTAGCAGATTTGGTAGCATGCTTAATGTCTGCTCATTGTTCTAGATTGCATTCACGTTTGCAAAACATCCTTTTTTTTCCCCCTCCATGTGCTCGTTCAGTCGTCATTTACAGGAATTACTTACTTTCCTTTTAGAAGTCCAAATCTTTTGGAACGCACAAATTCATTGCTTATGAAGTCAATTAATTGCTTATATGTAGGATGTACCACAATTTTGCTTTGCTTTCTCTTTTCATTTTCTTATGTGGTAACCATTTGTCTTGACTGCATTGATGAGATAAAATGATTACTCGGTCTTTCTCATTCATTCACTCCCTCACTCCATCACTTCCTCACTCATTCACTCCTTTGCATCTGCTTGTTCCATGAGAATATGGAGCTATTAGCCAGATGGCACTCTTGGCAGTCGCCAAGAAGGCACAGGGCAACCGCACTGCTTCCTTTTGTCAGCATGTAGAATGCAAATATTTACTCTCTTCTGTTACAAGGGCACCAATTACACAGAATTTTCTCTCTGCTTATAGCATTTGGGTGTAAGAAATTATTTGTGAAAAAAATGCAGTGTTGAAACCTTACTGCCACCCTAACAAGGAGTTAAATTTAGAATTACAGAGAGGGGAAATGCAGTTTTATTTATGCAAATACGGTAGATGTTTCCTGTTATTATTAGCTGTTAGCATGACATGAACAAACAGTCTTGTATAAGTGAAAATGGTGATGCACTAAATATACTCCATTTGAATGTGTACATTAATGTGTAAAGAATATCCACATTAAGGAAATATGACACCAACACAGGCAAATTATTGCCAAAAGTCTAAGAAGATGAATTTTTAAATCAAGGAAATATGTCATATGATTTGATTTATGGTACAATTGGTTGCAAAATACACTGCATTCTCTGTGGTATGGGTTTGCCCTACTGTAGCAGTGAAGATTGGAGTACTTAAGGGAGCAATCTGCTACTTCAAAGCTGCCAACAGGCACAGAGGTGCTTGAGCCTCTCAGAATCATTTGGTAGGCCGCTTGAACACACATATCAGTAGATTAGAGCTTGGCATTGAAGTCCCCAGAAGACTGAGTTGTTTATGGAACCTGGAAAGATCAGTTGAAGGAAACACCAAGGCTTTTCCCAGAACCATTGATGTCATTCTCCTCCCTGTTTAACTGTGATATTATAGTGCATAAAACATTGTTTTGGAGAAAGAGGGCCCAAAGGCGAAGTTCTTATGATCTACTGAAGACAGCGTGGAAGCAGTCAGATGTTTCTTGTTAAGCTGAGAAGAGGCTGAGATTGTCATAAGCAAGGGTTTAGTGAAGCTTCCGAACCAAAGCAGTGCTGTTATCTGTGGAAGGACTCAACTTCTCTTGTCATGAACACGGCCACACTTGTCACACTGTTTAATTCTTACTGTCACATGTGGTCCCCAAAGATGGTGCAAAACAACCTGACGCAGGCATGCAGACGCAAAGATTTATGTGTGGATTGCAGTGTTTCCAGCCCTGAGTTATTCATAACTAATTTGTGCAACATCAGAAAGTAGCGCTTTCCATCGACCAAGTCTCCAAGGTCTGCTTTGTTTTGAACGTTTTTTTTTTCCCTAAATAGGAAATATAAGAATTCCACAGCTAGTTTCTGGGACAAATTTGATCTGTCTGACTTCTGCAAACATTGTGTGTGCTTTGTTATAAAGCAGTAACCAAAAATATTTTTGATTATATTTTGTCTCCTTTTTCATCACTGTTGCATTGGGTACAGCACATTGCATTCATTTTGGATGTTTCAATTCCTTTGCGATTGTAACGGTGGTAGCGGTGTCGTGGTCTGGACATCAGTGCTGAGCCGAGAGGTCATTACAGAACGTAAAAGCTTTAATAACATAATGTGCACAGAAACTCAAAACACATTCACAACACATACAGATTAACAAAGACCGACGCTCTGCTCTCGCTCAGTGGGGCTTTTAAAGCCAACCACAAATGAAGCACACCTGTCAGCCCAACGCCAAACAGGTGTGCTCTCACGAGCTGAGCAGAGCGCCATCTAGTGTGACACAATAGAAATTGAGGCAAGCCTATGTAGAGTCCACTGGATAACAATGATACTGTTCTTTTTTTTTTTTTTTTTTTTTTTTTTTTTTTTTTTTTTTATAAATCTTTTGATCTTTTTTCATTTACTAGGTTAATATTTTGTCTGAGGCCAAAGTCAAAACATCTGATGCTGCAGAAACCTTAGGCCAGTGTTTAAAAGAAGTAAAAATATGCTCAGCTGCGTCCATGTTTGTGTCTATACATCCTTGACTACATTCATCAAATGTATTGATACATAGTTTGATACCCAATATACCCAAAACAGCAGCATTTCTTTTTCAAACGGTGTATTCCTGAGTACATACATAGTACATAGATTCTGGCTCTCTTTGAAAGCTAAGCTGAAACATTATGTTAAAGCTTTTATTGGAACTGATATATACTGAAACACTGATATACAATAAAAATACACTGAAAATAGCTTTTTCACTTTTCATATTTTGTTAATAGGCCATTGAAAATTTTATTTGTTATTATTTATTTGAATACTTTTAAATCACTTAAAGTTGTATCTACTGCTAAGCTGACAATATTATTTAAATGTGTTCGTTTATCAGGGTCAGCATAAGTATTTAAGCATTTACATTCCTTTGTGCTAAAAATAAAATAAAACTACTGCAGGACAGGCCCATTTTGGTGTTTTTTAATTATATTATACATGTGTGAGAATTACTTTAACTGCAACTAATTTAGTTTTCTTTCTTAGTTTTCTTTACATTCTCACATTTACATGTTTGCATTTGGTTTTGGAGTCATATTAGTGGTGTAGTGGTGGCCTAGTGGTTAGAAAGTTGACCACAGGATCATAAGGTTTTGGGTTCAAGTCTCAGACCAGTAGGTTGCCCTGAGGTACTCTCCCTGTCACTGCTCCTTGGCCGCTTTCAATAGCTGCCCCCTTGCTATGTATGGGTTAAATACAGAGGCTGAATTTTGTTGCTGTTGTGCTGCATATTCGCAATGACAAGTTTTCACTTTCACTTCATATTAATAAAGCAGTATTAGGCCAGAGGGCTGTATTAGGCCCCAGGACTTTGTGTTTATTTAATTCCTTCTAAATGAGACTACAGTTAAACCGACTGACACAAGCTAAATAAAGTATTTCAGTTTAACCTTCAGCATGAAGATAAAAATCATGAATCAGTAAACAGTCCACAAAAAATCTGTAAACAGATGTAAAAAAAAAATCACTATAAAAAGCAAGGAAGCAGTTCATTAATGCAGTTTTTTACAGTACTTCACTCATTTGGTCAAGATTTTGTCCCAGTAATGAATGACATGCACATCCTCAGCTTTTGATAGGATGAGCTGCTGCTTCAATTACAGATGGTTTCGCTGAATTATGCTTGTGCAATCGCATAGGTCCTTCCTATTCCTTCCCAGACAGCTAATGCCGTGTCTAAGTGACAGCAGAAATATGGAGACGAGCGCTGAGTCTCATCAATAATGACAAGAGCTCTCATGCTTTCATTTAATTAGCCCTGTCTTCTTGAGTTTATTGCATTGATTGGGTAATTTGAGAAGTGCCTGCATTTCATTTCCTGTTTTTATTAAGGGAGGTTCGGTGAAAAGGGTCAGTTGGTCAGACAGTCTGATGCTGAAGGAGTGCTGTTTGTAAGAAGTTGCAGATTGCTCCTCACTGAGGCAGCTGGTAGCTGTTTCTCACTCTGTATCCCCACAGGCAGAGCTGCTGTTGAGTTAGACTGCTGTCATGACGCCTGCCTAGTGCTGCTGTTCCTTAGAAGCTCTGCCTCAATTTCACAAACCCACTGGGAAATTTAACCTCCAACAGAGAAAGGTCTGACTGGAACCTATTTTATTTGATCAGACTGAACCTTTCGTATGAAAGCCCATGGTTCTGTACAGAGATCGGAAAGCTATCTTTATTGTCTCCACGTTAACTTACAAAGACATCAAGAAATATGGTCAGGAATAGGTGCATATGGAAATATACAATATAATTATTTATTTACTATTAACTATTTAATAACTTCTAAATTGGTTCAAATTAGGAGAGTATAATAATAATATATTTAATGATGCATACTAAAAATATGCAATGGCTGTACGGCCATTAAATTTTGTACTCAAGCAACTTTTTGGCCAAATGGATTGAAAATACTCTTAAAAATGACAATAAAATATTTCCCAAGCCCTTGTCATTAACCCGCCTATTAAACTCTTGATTTAAGTAGTAATATACTTTTTTTTTTTTTTTTTTTTTAATACTAGTTTTTTTGTAATGTGTATAACCTTATTAACAAAAACTAAGCAGGAGTCATAGCTGATAATTCACATGCTATAAATGAAACAAATAAGATGTTTTCTTACAACATGAAATGTTTGACAGTAAGAGTTCATTTTTTTTAATTGTTATTCAGGTGTGTAAACCTGGGCAGTGGTTTTAACCATGCTATGCTGCCAGAAGCCCTGTGGAAAAGCCACTGCTTTATGGAAATTTTCCTCTTTTTTTTTTTTTTAAAGAAAATGCTCATGATGGAGAGGGAACGAGGGTATGAGAGAGAGCTAAATGAAATGCTTTGAGAGGAAAGTGTGAAGAAGGCTGCTTTGGAGGCAAGTTTAGACAGCACTTCACACCTCCGCTCTGAGAGGTTTCTATTGCTATCTTTAGGCCAAGGTTAATTAGCTCCACTGGGGGCCAAAGGGCACCAACTGAGCCATAAACAACCTTGTGAACCTAGCCAGCAGCCTGTCTTCTGCTTCTGTCCAGCCTTGTGTCTGGGCTGCTGCGAGGCCTTCTCTACACACCCCTGCTGTCACACAATGAATATCATCAGCACTGTTTTCACAGATGCGAAAGCATAGAATGTAACATCACACAGGAAGGTATGGTCATTTTTATGAGTCATTAAACCTACAAGCCTATTAATCGCTTATTTTCACACCCACCATATAAGTGCACTTAATGAACATGCAACTAGATTGCATTCACATGACAAATTTTACTGCTCAATGCTGATTTTAGGTTCGGATCAGATGCACTCCACCTGAATCCACCTGTTTTGATCAGAAACGTGCAACCAGAATGTTAACAGTACAAGCCTTTTTCATTGTCATTACTTCTAAACAGCCCTCAACTTTTAATCATTAGGAAAGATGAGAAAATGTCAAGTTCAAACAATTTGAATTGGCATATTAATTAATAAAGTTCCTATTTACCCATTTTTAAACCAGTTTTAAGTATTTGCACAAAAAACGTCTTACAACAGGCAAGCTTAATCAAGTCAGAGAATTGTTTTCCCAAGTCTCACTTGATTTCCACAACCTGAGAGTGCTCATACACGGAGAATGTACCTTATATAGTTAAAAATAAGAGAAAATATAAGTTAAATAAAGTGTATGAATAAGGTAAGGTCATATTTCCTAAAATAATGTAGGCTACTCAGTGAACATTGTCTTGCAGTAAGTAATAGCACTAATTAGCAGCACATAGTGCTACTTCACAGAACTGTCAAATGAAGACTTGTTTGGCCTAGTTAATCTTGCATGGCTCTATTCTTCTTTCTTTTCACAAAGTATCTCTTTATCTCTTTATTTTTTTTTCTTCATAGCTTGGTTTCTCAATAGATCTTAAGCCCTAAAGGAGTCCTCTTACTTTAGAAACAATGTCTTCCAACCCATTGTGAATCTTGCAGGTTGTAATTGTTCTCTGGTTCTGCATCTATCACTCTTTCTTACAAAGGCGCTGTTTTTGATTGACACCGCTTTCAAGTGACAGAGGGGAAAGCGGCTGATTATTGATTTGTCGTCTCTCCCTCTACTGGGAAGAAGTCTGCCACTTCTTCCCCTCTTTATGCTGTTGAATATGAAGACTTCTGACTGATTATTGGCTCAGATAAAGGATTTTCATTTAAGAACTTCAATTGAAGCAGAGCCTTTTACATTGTAAATAATATTTCCATGCCATAAGTAATACTACCCATTCCCACATTTAAACTTTAAAACTGTTTTATTATGCTAGCACATATAAAGTGACTATTTGTCTTCATGGACACACAATACATCCAGGGATTTCAGTGTTTGGGATGGTACCTAAATGTAACCTAATTGTCTAAGGTTTGAACCCACAACCCTAAGATCTTTAAGGGAAACAAAAGTACATCTCCTATAGCAGTACTCCATATCTCTGGTTTGGATCCTACACACTCCATCTGTTCAAACTGTATGCATTTGTATTTGCCATATTACCCCCTGCTCTTTACAGTGTCTGTGCCATTTAACTGTGTGCACTACCTGTGCTGTTTCACCATCTGTGATCTGTTTCTCAGTGTTGTTTCACCATCTATGTTCTTTTGTCTTGTCTGCTTTGTTTGTTTGCTGTATCTTGATGCCATTCATCTGTCTAATCTGTCTGGGGCAGTGGTGGCCTAGTGGTTAGGGAGTTGGCCCTGCATCGGAAGATTGTGGGTTCGATTCCCTCAAAAAGTAGGTTGCCCTGAGGTACCCCTGAGCAAGGTACCGTCCCTGTCACTGCTCCCCGGGCGCTTTCAATAGCTGCCCACTGCTGCACGGTGTTTGTGTGCATGGGTTAAAAGCAGAGGTCCAATTTCGTTGTGGTTCATGGTGTGCAGTGCTGTGACCTCGCAATGACAAGGGTTGTCACTTTCACTTTTCACTTTCACTTAATCTGTATTCTTGCACTATTTCCCTCTCTGCAGATTTACTGCCTGTTACCGGTATGAAGCTTTGACCTCATAGTAATTTAGTTAAATTGAATTCAGTGCTTTATGCTATTTTAGTATGAACTGATTTATTATGGTATTTTGATATAATTTTTAAAAATGCACTGAAAACACAAAAATCTCTTTTTAAAAAGGCTTTACTTTAGTTGTAACATATAGACAATAAAATCAATATGAGCTTGTCAGAAGCAGCCAGAAAGCAAGTGTGCACAATTTGCTATTCAATGCTATTTTAATTCATTTTGATCATTTCAAACACAATACACTGCTGAGCTTTATACAATACACGTGCTCTGTTTCTGTTCAATTTGGCCATTTCCAGCAGTGAGAACAAGGTGCGAGAGAGTAAGATGATGTGTGTGATTGGTTGTGAGGCAGAGGGTGGTAAAAGCAGAAGGGAGTGATGTAATTACAAGCTGTGCTGATGTGTTTTATCTGCAGCAGGGAGGGTGTTGAGCACAAGCTCGCACCAAATTCAGGACAGGCCCTTTGGGATGTGTTCTTCAGCATGAGATTGGATAATTGTTGCTGGAATTTCACTCAGATATTTTGCATTTGTGCTTTTTACTGTTCACTAGACAGCAAAATTTTCATTATTTGGCTCTTAAAGGGTTAAAGTTTGTTTTCACACAATGAGTGGAATCTCAAAGCATATTTTCAGAACAAATAAACCCAGACATATTATATGTGAATATAATGGAGGCTTACATGGGTTTCTTTTGTTACTATACATTATTCATGTTGCTCTTTGAGACTATAGCCCTAAACACACATACACACGTTTCATTAGGCAATTAGTCGGATAAATAACACTCAAGCCAATCCTAGAAAAAGTGACAGGACTTTAAATAGCAAAAGAGAGATGTGCTAATCATCTGAGACAGGCTTCTCTAGCAAAAAATCCAACCACCCACCTGCAGGGTGTATTGATGGGCCTTTAGCATTTCTGACAATTCAGCAGAAGGTACCATTTCCAACGCTGAAAAAAGACATTTTGCCCACATTGACTGAAAACACACAACATAAAATATCATCAGAACACCAACAACAGAAAGCAGTCAAGTTGTTGTTAGCTAGCTGAATGAACATGTTCATTAAAATGAACACAGAGCCTTATTGCATTGCATATTCTAGTGGTGTTCATTCACATCCATGATATTTGAAGCTCCTTTGCATTAATTTATTACATTTATATCATGTTTCGGGAGCCTTTTTGTAGTTGTTTTAAGCAGAATGCCTTTGTAATTTTCTCCAGACATTTTTGATGCTGTTACAAATTATTCAGAAATTAGAATAGACAGGGAACTGACAAATTTCCCTTACAAACAGATCTCACTTATAACAGAGGCCATTGGGCGGTTGTTAAAATCTATGAAAAATGTTTGTCATGCTTAGACATGAGAAATAGTCAAATGTTGGATTAGAACAATTTAGAAAGCTACTTTAGGTTTCTCTAGGGTTTTCTAGTATTCATGTAGAGCCAGAGAAAACTCCACAAATTTTATTTTCACATTACCAAAAATGATTTATTAGTGCTGGGGAAATGACAGGAGGTGTTGCTGGTTTTACTTCTTGATTAAAATAACAAAAACTCTTAATGGTTTACTTAACCAGTTCATGAAGAGAACCAGCCCGAGCATTTCAGACTTCAGTTTCTATAAGGATAAGAAAAACTTTGACTAAAACCTTAAAATTGAACATGCCAGGGCAGCAGAGCTCAGTTAGATGCTGCTCCTCTGTCACAAGCCAGTTCGTTTTAACCATAAACTGCTATATTAATGAGTGGATCCCCACCGGAGTCGGATTTAGTGCATATTTGCATTTTACATGAGGATTTTGTTTTTCCAAAAATTACTGAATATCCCCCACACCCATGCCCCCCCACACACACGCATTAGCCTTGCAGTTACATGCTAGTGTCTGTAGACATTCATAGCCAAAAAAAGGTTCTAACATTCTGCATAAAATGTATTGATGGAATTCAGTAAGTGTTCGACAGATATTATAAATGTGTGAAGTCAGTCCCTACAATGTGGTTTAGTAGACATTACTAGTACAGCATAGTGGTCTTTCCTCGTTGGTAGGAACAAGCTGCAGATCTCCAATAGTGATGAAGGACTATGATCTGAGTTCTAACACTCCAACCTGACATTAGATAAAGGTCAGTTAAAAGATGACACTTCTCTTGTAAATAAAGTATTACTCATGACAAGGGCTTACAAACCTCTGGTTCTTCTAAGGGAGATGTCTTAGTCATAATCATCTGCATGTAAGTCCTAAATTAAAAACAAGATTAGGCAAGGACTAGTCAGGTACTTCTGCCTAGACCCTTCCATCCCCCCTTAATAACTTTAACCTATTTGTTCATCCTCAAGCAAAAACAACCGTGTTGCTCATGATGGGTGGTGGTGGTCTAGTGGTAGGATACTTTTTTATTGCCAAAGAGGTCGCAGGTTTGAATCCCACCTCCAGCGTTACCATTTGGCTCCTGAGCAAAACACTTAACCTCAAGTTGCTCCAGGGGGGCTGTCCCTGTAATCAGGAATTGGAAGTCCCTCTGGATAAGAGTGTCTGATAAATGCTGGAAATGTTAATGTCATGTGGCTTTTATCCCCATTTCTTTACAGGAAATTGGTTTTGGTTTTTTGGTGAATGTTTATTAAACAATCGTTTTGAAACCAGCAGACAACAAAAGTTAGTTTGAATGCTCCTTAGCCTAAATTGCGTAACAATGCATAGGCTGGTGGCTACAAAATGTATTGCTAGTTAACTTTTCTCTGTTTATGTTGCACAAACAGGATCCCACAAAACAGTATTGTTTCTTTTATTTCTTTTATTTTTTTATATTTGTTTTTTTTTTTTATAAACACCTAGCTGAAAACTGCATCCTGTGGCCAAAAAAACGGGGATAGAGGACTAGAGGAAGACAACATAACTTAATTATGCAGCTTCAGATGAGCATTCATTAGTGACTTTACATCTGCAAAATGGATCAGAAGATTAGATATCTCTAATAAATAGTGCGTAATTACATTTCAAAAGAGAAATTAATTAAAAACACCACAAATAAAATGATGATGCAGCATGGGAACCAATGTAACCATGTGTACATGAACCCGTTAATTATCATGCAACAGACTACATATCAATAAAACTTTTTTAGGTGCTTGCGTTGCATTATTGCTGTACCTGTTGTAAAGGGTCATTTTCTAGTTAAATGTCTTTATTATGGATTATTCTGTCAGTCTCCACAGTATCTATTGGCACTCTTGTTCCAATTTCCAGGAGTGTGCTTAGACTATAAGTGCCTTCCTTGTCATTAGATGGATGAATCAGTAGGTGAAGACATGTGGATCTAGCTCTCTGTCAAGTTACTGAAGCTTCTTAATTAATCAACCCACTGATTTAAAGAGAGAAGCTGTATAGGCATTGAAATCATTCAGGTTTTCTCTCAGGACATTGTTAGTTTTCTCTGCACATCTTACAAACCTGTTCCATGCTGTGCTCAGTTATTACCCACCTAAGCTTCTGCCCACTCACACTGTCAGCATGTCCAGCACATGGTACAAGCCCCCTTTTTTGTATTCTTTCCTCTCTGCATGAAATATATACCATGTTCTGCATGCTTTAGCTCAGATTATGATTCTGGTGTCATGATAGGTTTTTTTTTTCTGGTTTAAAATCCATTTTGATTTATGTATTTTTACATTTTTTTTTTCATATATTTTTTTTTTATATATGCTCTTAATTCCATGATCACCTCAGTTGTTTCATAAAGCTTTTTTCACAGTTCCTTGCCTTTTTTTTTTTTTTTACTGTTCTTTGGAAAGTTTTACATTAAACCTACAGGGAGATTGTGGCAGAAGTAAATGTCTCATCTATAAATTCTCTGCACTTTTCCCCCTCAGGTGCTACTATACACTATATCAGCCTTCATTTATTGTAACTGCCTTTCCCATTTTTTTTCATATATAGTTATTCTGGATACTTGAACATTTAATTACTGAATCCGAAGATACTGCCATATGTTATTAAGAGAAGCTTCCGTGGATTTTAACTTTCACAGACTTTAGTAAATCGATATATCAGTATAACTGATATGACAATACAATATACAATAGTAGACCCAGTGGACCTCCTCATATCCATTATATGTCTCCTACAAAGACCTAAAAGAAGGAAATGAAACGTAGAATCAGAACCAGCTTAGACAGAGGGCCTAAACTAGACTGAAGTGTGAAAATCAAAATCCAGTTTTGTGAAACACAAGAAAAAATATAACCTAATGAAGGGCAAGCTAAATGCACTGGTTTTAGTCATACTTGTTTCCGCTATTATTCATCAAGGCAATATTGTCACACTCCTTTTCTCATGCTGCATTGCTCAATATCCATACTTGCTGAGGGTCTAGACACAGATTAAAATCCTACAATAAATGTAACTTTAGAAAAGACAAAAGCTGTGTCCAATTGTAAACTGTGTATTTGTACATAGTCTGGGCAGGGTGGCCTAGTGGTTAGGGAGTTGGCCCTGGATTATAAGATTGTGGGCTCGATTCTCTCTCCAGTAGGTTTCCCTGAGGTACCCTTGAACAAAGTACCGTCACTGTTCCCTGGGTGCTTTCAATAGCTGCCCTCTGCTGTATGGGTGAAATGCAGAGGTTGAATTTTGTTGTGCTGTACTGTGCTGCGTTTCACAATGACGAGGGTTGTCACTTTCACTTTTCACTTTTTTTTTGTAGCACAATTTGATACTACAGAGAAACCACAAAAACGACTGCACTGTTTGCCAGTTAATAACCAAAGGGGAACTTTTATATTTGATATAAAACTTCCTAAATACATTAAGAAGGCTTCAGAGAAGGTTTTAATACATGAATAAACAGGAAAACCACTGGTGAATCCCAATAGGGATTTTTCTTTCCTTTTGAATGGTCTATTGCTGGCACATAGATTCATATCTTCTTGATTGAGATTAAGTAACCCCTCAAGGATAAAGCTCAGTAAGCTTCTTCTGCTGTTCCTGTGTTTGTGACAGCACTATGTAGAATATATGAATATTATTTTGTTTCTAATTTTTTCTTTCTTTTCAGGCGCAGCTTGGGACCAGGATTGGTGAAGGCCTTCACTAAAGCTTTTCCTCTATCATCATGCCATAGGGCACACTGTCCAGCTGAGAAGACCACTTACATGAAGGAGGAGAAGATGTGAGATTAGATTTTAGGTTTTTACTCCACAGTTGAACAGATAGCACTGCAGGCCCAGAGGGGAAAGAAGCCTTTAATGGATCCAGCAGCACTGGGGAGCTGTTGAGGGAGAACCTTGGATTTGTACAACATGAGTGTGCAAGAGGAAGTAGGGGGCCCACGAGACCGGCTACATGAGGAAATAAAGAACAACAACAAGCAGCCTTTACTGCCTCCTGATGGAGATGCCAATGCCAACCAAATCCCCATGGAGGAAAGCCACACTGAGGATGACAGCCCAGTACCTCCCCTGCTGTCCCACAGCAGTGCCCAGGAAAGGATTATCATTTGGGGCACACATGCCCGCAGCGAAGACCCGGAGCTGGAAGAGTTTGAATTATTAGAGTGTCAAGAGCTTGAGGCATTTCTGGAACAAGGGCCACAAGGAGATCATGATACAGGCAAAGAAAGAGAAAAGACTGACTTCTCTCAGAGACCGTCTGCTCTTGTATCCTCTAGCTCTGCCAGCAACTCCCCAGGGACAGACCAAAATGCCAACCACAGCAGGGAGATTGATGTAGATCAAACTGCTCAGCCGCTGGACCTCAGGACTTCTGTCTCTCGATATGGACGAAGAAGGAGCCTAAGGGAGACACGCAGTGGTTCAGAGAACAATGTCTTTGTTTCCACCCTCTCAGCAGTCAGCAGCCTCAGCGGAAGTTTGGCCAGTGCCCTAGACAACACAGGACGTATGCAGAATCCCTCTTCCCTGCCCTGTAAGCCTACCTCAGACAAGTGCAGGTTCCAGCAACAAGACACACCACAATCCCTAATTCTTACAACACGAAGCAGGGAGGAGCCCAGGGATTTGGACCAGAACCACAATTCCACAACACTGCCTCAGGAACCCAACCGGCAAGGCCCAAGTTCAGGCAAGGAACAAAGCAGTCAAGAGAATGGTCTATCCTCAAAATTCCAAAAGAACCTCAAAAGAGTGCCACCATCTCGCAGGCAGCTTGTACGTCCCTTATCTCCAGAGACGGAACAAAAGCTAACCTCAGGACATTTAGGACATACTGAAACTATGCTGGCATCCAGCTCAGAAAGCACAGGTCACCAGCCACCAGCTGCCAGCCATCAAAATAATCCGAAGGAGCAAGCTGAGACATATAGCAATGTCCAATCTCTCAGCCCAGGTTCAGGCATCCAACCCAGCCAGACCTACACCAAACCCGGTTCCATTCTCAGAAGGCAGGGATCGGCAGAGCATGCTGCCAGCCCTCTGGATAGGAAGATCCAATACAATCGCAGAGCCTACAGCAGCCCTACCAGACCCTCTCCTCCTCCTTCTCCCAAGACCGCTGGATCACCTCAGAGACGCCCTCCAATGTCTCCCGTGAGGACTCGAGTGCCTGCTCGTGCTCCTCAACTAGGCTATGGTGCTTCTCAAGGGTACAACTCTGGCCTAAGACCTCCAGTCAAAACCCTCATCAACATGAATGTCCAAAGCAGTGTACCCCAACAGGGCTCTACTGAAACAACTTCTCCACCCAAGTGCCCCCCAAAGCCCAAAAGTGTTCGGCCCAAAATCATCACCTATATACGCAAAAACCCACAAGTGAAACCACAGGTCATTGAAGGCCCATATGAAGTCTCTTCACTACCCACCAGACTCTCAGCCTGCCCCAAACCAGCTGCAGCATGCGATTCATCTGGAGCTCCCGTGCTCAGTGCCTCCAACCTACTCTATGACAAGTATCGACAGGAGCTTCAAAAAGCTCGCCTCTTATCTCCTTCGTTGATGGCACCAGGGATAAAGCCTCCAAGCCACACCATGCCCCAAAAAGCCACGGGCAAGACACACAACTTCTATGGCTCTCTAAGCAACAAGTACCCACCTACAGCGGTGAGCACAGTAGTTAAAATATATTGGGTGTCCCAATTCATTTTTTACTTTAGCTACAAAGCTATAAATATACCAGAGGCCCAGTGTTACCAAAATCCTTTCTGTAGATCGATTTCCAAACCTATTTCAAAGGTGCAAATGCTCTCATCTTTTCATGTACATCTTTCCTGTCATTTTAGATGAACAGATCTCCTGCCACACTAGAGGATCCTGCGGAAACCCAGATAGTGACACAGGAGACAGGAACTATTTTCCGGCCTTCTCGAACCCTGAGACCACAGCTTGGTGTAGGTGCTGTCAACAGGGCTCCAACCATTGCTGCCAAGAGCAGGATCTTTACAGGTCAGAAGTCACCTTTGGCTCAGAATCAGCCAGTACAGGCAGTGACACCATCAGTGACTGCACCAGCAGCCTCTCCATTGACTTCATCAGTGACCCCATCAGTGACCCCATCTACTCAAAGCCCTCCAGAGTCTTCAGGTAATGCCTCTTTAATTCCACTGCAACGTACCAAACTACACATTTAGCTACAAATGATAAATGATAAGGAAAATAAGTGGGAATGACTTTTGAACTGATTTCATATGGAGGACCTTGGATCTTCTGCAAAGAATTGTGTCTGCTCTTGAGAATCAGGGATGATACAGGAGAATGTGGAAAAAAGTTAAGAGATATGGAGAGGGAGGGCTGAAGAGGGAGAGCAAAATGAGGAATAAATGGAAATAGTGCCTAAGAAACAGATTGGGTGTACGTAACTGTAAGATGCATTTATATTAGCATGCTTAGGGCAAGATGTGCTTAGATATGGGATATTACCCATGGCAGGCTTCAGCTGAATACTTAACTCCAGGGACCACCAAGTAGTGCTGAATGATCTTACTTCTACAGAAGTATACATACAGCACTGATGTTTTTGCCTGCATATCAGCAAGATAAGTTTATTATTAATATTTTACACACACACACACCTTCAACATTTCTAATAGCCATTTTCACACCATGGGGCATATATTCCCATCTGCATATTATTATTATCATGTTGTGCCTTCACCAGAATGCACATGGAGCCAAATAGATGGGTTTCCATGCTATTTGGCCCAGAGGCACTGCTAAGCTTTGAAGTGCAAAGCAATTAACGCTTAAGTAATGTCAGTGTTTGCCTGCCAGGCAGTATTTGCCTGTCTGGCCTGCTCTTGCACTCCATGGTGGCACAGCACACATTAACATGCATTGGTATGCATACGCTCAAATTACTTTCCCATGCTGATGTGCTGATGCACAGCAGTTAATTAGACTGTCCGGCATGTTGGATCATGCAAAAGAGGTCACTTCAGTAACATGGCCCTTCTTATATCATTTTTAGGTAAGAAGTACTTTGAAGAAATAAACCTAGGCATAGTCTGCGTATCATGTATTGACGTCTTGATAACCAAGCAACCACATTTTTCATAATCATAACAAATTTAGAGGAAAAAGAGTCAACCAACAATGTACAACTGCTTTAGCTGTGCGGTAACAAGTCGCTAAAAAATAGTCCCACTTGACATTGTTCTGTTTTCATTATTATTTTTCTCTCTGTCTTCCTTAAATCTTTTATTTATTTGCAAATGTTGAAATACAAAAACAAACCAAAAAACATGTTCAGTGTTTCTTATAGGATTTTCAAAAATCTTTTTGTAGAATGCTCAGGAGCTGAAATCGAAGCACAGAGAAGAGTAAAAGAAAACAGTTCAAAAGCTTTTGTCAGTTAATAGAGATGTGGTAAATGGATGCAATTATCTAATTTCAGTTCATCTGGCCCCATTCCTGCCCTCATTATTTTCATCTAGCCAATCACAGCCAGTTTAGTATTTAACCTTCTTACAATTAAGCTTACCCGAGTTTACTATAGATATGCTTTGTAAGTAAACTCTTTGTGCTTTATTCAGCATTTCCCATCCACATGCTCAATAGCAACCCTTTCTATAAGCATGAACTGTTTCTTTCAAGGAATTCAGTTCATATACTGCAAAGTGCAAAATGTATTCTGTTGTATATTTTAACATTGTTTTGCATCTTTTGTGTACAGTAAACAAAATCTTTCACAGCACTTTTCACTTTTTATTAAACTGGTCGTGTTGTCTTATTGCACTAGTCCTTGGAAAGTGCTGCCGTGAGTAATATATTCATGCAATATAACACGTGGTGACAAATCAATGAATTCCTTTGCTCCAGTCTGTAATTAAAAAAACATCCCCCCTTTACTCACACAGTCACACTTAAAATGACTCCTCGGCTCCCCCATTTTATTGTAATGCTCTGGCTAAAGAGAATGTTTCCTTCAGCTCACTGTCTCAATATCCACAGCCCTATAAGAAGACAAAAATGAAAAAAAAAAAAAAAAAAACAAAACCATGGAGCAATTGCATATGAATCATTTGTGTGTTCGTCTAGGAAAGCAGAGGTCTGTGACATGAGGGCTGGAAATGAATGTTTATGAGGCATCAATCTCCCCCCTAGTCTGCAGAGAGCAAGCGAGAGATGGGGGAGGAAGTCAGAGCACATTTATCTTTAATGATCACAACCCCCGCTCCGAGGAGAAAACTGGCTGCAATTTCATTAAAGACCCTGATGGCCCTGGGTGTGTGTGTGTGTGTCTTAATGTGTTCCTAATCCATCCTTCAACAAAAGTAAGAAAGAAAAAACAAAATAATAATAACAATAATGAATAATAAGAATGATTATTATTATTCTTAATAATAATAACAATCGTGATAATAATAATAGTAGTAATAATAACAACAATAATAATAATATACTGTTGTATTTAGAATTCTACATATAAGAATGTCATTTTTTATTTTATTTATTTATATATATATATATATATTTTTTTTTATTTATTTATTTATTTTTTATTTTTTTTTTTATCAGAAACGTATTTATTTTATATAGCACCTTTTCACGGTTTCACAGTGCTAGCAAAAAAAGTCAGTTTGTCAGAAAATAATCAAACATGAATATTATCAAAAAACATTCAGATCAAAATGAGAGAGACAATTATTTAAACAACTTACAATATTAAGTACAAAAATATATGAAATCTGAAAAGAGAACAGAAAGTGCTAATTAAAATTTGATAAGCTAAAAGTTTTCAGTTTTCCAAGTGAGCGAAGAGTTGGAACTCCTCATGAATATTATTAGAATACTATGCATATGAAAATATTGTTCATGACTTAGGTTAGTTTTTAGATTTTTGTAACTACAGCAGTTCCCATCTGCTAATTCATGCTGATGTTACAAGAGGTGTTTAAAGCTGGACCAGAGCAGAGCAGCCAGTCAGAGCAGAATCAACATATCAAAGTCAGTTTTATTTGATGTCTGCTTTATGCACGAGAGAGAGAGAAAGACATTGATTCATGAAGGGCCAGGTGATGACCATCATTTTTGCCTTTAAGTGTCCCGATCTGATTCACAGATTCCATGCAACTCTGTGCTGTGTTCCTTCCAACACTTGTCCAAAGAAAGGGTGTGTGGGGTGTCTGCCCCTCACTTACACATGAGGGAATATAGTGCAAAGAGGATTTTTAACACTTGAAGGCAACTGTCATACTGGCTCCTACAGAACTCCTGCTTTGCTGTAGGTCCAGAAGTGGAAAAGGTGAAAGTGACTACCCTTATTGTGAAACGCAGCACAGCACAACACGACAAAATTCAACAACTGGGTTTCACCCATACACACACATGTAGCAGTGGGCAGCTGTTGAAAGCACCCAGGGAGCAGTGACAGGGACAGTACCTTGCTCAAAGGTACCTCAGGGAAATCTACTGGTGAGGGAATCGAACCCACAATTTTCCAATTCGGGGCAACTCCCTAACAATAAATGTAATTATAAACTTATATTAGAGCAGGGCCAAAGAGGAGGTTCATGGACGTGGTGAGAGAGGACATGCAGGTGGTCGGTTTGAAAGAGGGAGATGCAGAGGACCGGAAGAAATGGAAAGGGATGATCTGCTGTGGCAACCCCTAAACGGGAGCAGCCGAAAGATGTTTATATGTTTAATTGAGGGCAGCGGTGGCCTAGTGGTTTGGGCGTTGGCCACATGATCAGAGGATCGGGGGTTCGAACCCCTTCCCAATGGGTTGCCCTGAGGTACCCTTGAGCAAGGTGCCGTCCCCGTCCCGCTCCTCCCTGCGATGGGCTGGTGACCTGTCCAGGGTGCGTCCCCCGTCCTCGCCCTGTGTGCGCTGGGGTTGGACACCAGCACTCCCCCGCAACCCCGTTTGGGACAAGCGGCAGATAATGGATGGATGGATGTTTAATTGCACAATGAGTTACACAAATAACTATTTACAGTGTGTGTCAGCAATGTTCAATGTTGGTTGTAATTTTAGATATGCCAGAAATGTGACAAAATGTTGAAGGGGGCAGAAGAAGACTTTGTAACAAAACATCTTTCTTCTCAATCATGATGAATTTCAGCACCAACTACTCTTCTATTGAAGTGAGCTGTGAATATCAAATTGTTCCATTCTTTTTTTCACAGAATTAATCCAATACAAAGCCAGTCCCAACAGAGTCATATACATCACAACTTGGGACCTTTTAGTGCTGCTAAATATAAACTATTTAATATACTTAAAGATAATATTGTAGTACTTCTTGCTGGGGGAAAAAAGCAGGTAAGAGTTGCAAATGAAGGCTGTGTGGAAACGGAGGCTCTTTATTGCTCATCTGAGTTCAGAAATCAAAGCTAATCTGACTTATAATGAAAATAAAAATAGTGAAAAAAAAGTAGTGGAAATCACTTTGAGTGATCCAGTTAATGGGAAATTACAAGCTCAGTCTCTGGTGATCAAATGTCCAGTACAGTTCCTCTATCTGGGAGGGTCGAATGGTTCACA
>CM029383.1:16023428-16040821 GCA_017165825.1 Hepsetus odoe
CAGCGTTGCAGTATAATAAACATGCAGTAGCTTATGGGTTGTGTGTATGTGGAGCTCTGGGTCTCTGTGGTACTTCCAGCTGCAGTTTAACTGCAGCTTAGTAATCACTGTCCTTATTCCATGTTCATGCCAGACACTAATACCAATTGGTCTCTAGTGAGGGAGGTGGAAACGAATGGGAAAATGCCATTGCTTTATCAATGATTGCGCTAGCAGATTGCAAGCACCAGTGAAACAATCAAGTGTCACTTGATCTTCTAGCATCTAGTAAGCAATATTCAGATTCAGTTTCAAGCAAAGACAGCATGGTGGTTCAGTGGGTAACGCTGATGCCTCATAGCGAGAAGGTCTTTGATTTCCAGGTGGGATGGTCCAGGTTCTTTCTGTGTGGAGTTTGCATGTTCTCCCCATGTCTCCAGGTTCCTCCCCCCTCCAAAGACATGCATGTGTTGGAGTGTGTTTGTGTCTCTGTCCTGCAATGGACTGGCGACCTGTCCAGGGTGATTCCCCGCCTTTCGCCCTGTGAGAGCTGGGATAGACTCCAGCATTGGCCACCACCCTAATTAGGATAAGTGTCTATGAAAATGAGTAAGAGAGTGAGAGTTTTAAGCAAATTTGAACCAAGGAGCCACACTCCAAAAACCTGAAATAGATAAATAAATAAACAAACTTATAAACTGTAATGCTATATAATGTTATAATGTAAATTATAAACAAAACAATCAATGTAAAACAGACAATCTCAAAATAATCTTGATTTCCTGTGTGTTTATCCCTATGGTAAGATCAAGATAAGATATTTTTTGCACCATTTAACGAGGCCAGTTGCCAGATTTATGATTAGTGGGCTGTAAAAATTGCCTGCAAAATGCCATTGAAATAATTCAGCCATTGAGGAATTCAGAGTGGATTGATTTGAAATAATTTAATGTTGAGAAATTTGCCAACTGATTTCAACAAAACAAATAGTTGTTTTGAGATTTATTAAATTTGTTGATAACTTAAAACAATACATTTTGTCTGAGAACCATTTAGCCCACCCTCTGCATATACAACTCCTATATGAATTGATTGCCTCAGAATTATAGGATTACAGGTTTTGCTAAACCTTTCACTAGAATCAGCCAATATGTGTCCACATGCCTTTTGTATTAAAGCTCTCTGAGAGGTAGATCCTCAGAGGTCTGTTGTAACTGTGGTCACAAAATTCTAAATTATGTGTTTCTCTAACAGTGCCTTTAACATTAAAGCATGATAATTAAAAATTCAGCGCCACTCCTCTATAATTTGTTAATTTCTTATATTGAAGTAGCCATTTTGTTGATACAAGTTTTTGCAAAGACAGCGACTATAAGTTACCTGATGCTGTGATATAGTGTGTGTGCGTGCGTGCTGTAATAAAGTGCTTTATGTGTTTATAGAGAATATTCCTCCTGGAGAACATGCCAGTGCTTAGAGGAACAGCTGTCCCTTTAAACAAACAGGGGCTTTTGTGTGACATCTACATGAGCTCCTGGAGCCTCCAGTAATGAAGGAATGTACCATGTTGTAATGGTGCGAACTATTGATCCACTCATTCTGCAGACACTGCAGTCTCCAGGGACTTTGAGTCTCCGAGACTGAATGAGAATGAATCGATTTCCAAGGCCAAACCGATAGGTGTAGGCCTGACTAGTTATTGGCTAAATGAGCTTGAATGGTAGAGTGTGGATTATGGTGGTGCAGGCAGCTGGATTGATTAAGCTGTCATTACAGTCTGAACTGTCATAGACAGATGGAGGCCTGACTCACTATTGGTCTCATTTCCCTCTTGCTGAGCTGGTGCTCTGCTCTGGTACAGGAAACAGCATCTTATGCAGACTGCTCTCATAGTATATTAGTGTCATAGGTAATCCTTGTATACAATAGCAGGTTCCTACAAAACACCCACAGAATTAAGAGCAAATGTTATTGCAGTAACATATTGTTTAACCAATCGTATGTTATGTGGTACTGCAGCAAATAACCCTCGTTTGCATGTGCCATCAGCAATTTATGAGGGTACATGGTCTTGAGACCATGATGTAAATTCAGTCATTGTTTCTGTATTTTGTAGAAATGTTTGGCCAGACCTCCAGTATAATAACCTATTAAATATATAATCTAGATATATTAGAGGTTGTCTTTGTTGGAAAAAAAAACCTGAAAAAGGTTTTAAAAAAAAATTAAAGTGAGTGTAAATATAAAATAATGTAATCTAAAATTTTGTCACTGTTGCTTCGTTTATTATAGATATTTTTGGCACAGTAGTTTCAAATTTTGTTGCCTATAATATTGACCATAAAAAAAAATAAATAAATAAAATGGCAATACAAGGGACAGTGTTTGTCATGTGTATGGCAAATGTTGCAGTTGTTGGAATAGGTGAAAAGGAAAATCTACCAAAAATACCTTTGATGCTGTTTTATTTCAATTCATTTTCTTTAAGAATTTTGAATAATGTTAAATGTTTTTTTTATATATTTAGAAAACTGCTGCAAAACATCAACATAAAAACAAGACTTGGGAAAGGAAATAAAGGAGGCTGTTAATCCTGTCATTAGAGTCCAGTAAAAAACAAACATGCCAGCTAAATGTATAATTCCCTCCTGAAAAATAAATGTCTGAAAGCATACAATTTTTAGCTTTAATTGAAAACTCACAATTATATAAACCCTTTATGAAACCTAAGACGTCATTTGATCATAAACCTCCCAAGCCCAGAGTTGTTGACATCTTTGAACTAAAAGGAAAGAAAGTGCCACATATAATCTTACATCATCCTTCCTTTGCACATGCTATTAGTTCCATCCCTGCTGAAAGCCTTCTTCTATTTTATGACTCTCTATCCCTCCCGCCCTCTCTGCAGAGACAGCCAGCAGGTCTTAGGGTACAACGAGAGAGTGCATATTTAGTGGAGGCCTTATTTAGCTGCTCTTTTGAAAGGCAGCTTTCTGTTTGAAGCTGGGTTTGGCCTCTTGCTGTGAGATGTTGAAAGGCTCTAGCATCATTTGACCTTAACGAACAGTCCTACCAGAGTGTCTTTTATATTGAGGGAAGACAGACTCAGTGTGTATGTGTGTGTGTGGGATACATAATTGTTTAGAGATGACCGAAAAGGGGAAATTATGTGCTGCTACTCGACTCTATGCATGTTTGCATCCCCCCAGCCCTCGCTCTGAGGCTGTAAGTGAGGTGCTGAGTGTGTGCTCTTTGAGTTTGGAGCTTTCAGTGAGTATGCATGCCTGATTTGTGTGGTTTCACTCTTCAGCTTGTCAGGGGATTACAGCGTAGGCTTATTCAGCTCAACACTGCTTACTTTGTCGTATTAGGAAAAGCTTGCTCTCTTTTTCTGTACTACAAACACACAAAGACACATACACGTTTCCTTATAGCTCATCCCTCTTCTGTACTGATGCATTGTGTGAGTGAACAAATGGCTTAAGGTTAACAAATGGAATGTCTATTTGTTTATCTGTGTATTTAGTTGGCTTTTTGTATGCATTTAGTTGGCTTTTATATTTGATGATGAGTCCAAGAATTGGCATGAGAACAGTGTCTGTGGAATATAGTTTGCCATTATTGTCAGGTGTCCCACTGAAATATTGTTAAAGAAGGTGATTAAATAATAAGTGTGGTCACATGCAAATCAACAATATGTATTGCTTGGGTGACGGTGTGGTCTGGATGTAAACGCGTAGCCAGGAATCTGTGATTTAACTTTATTGAACATAACAACATTAAAGCACCCGCACGTGTGCAAATAACACTAAGAATAAGTGACATCTGCTCTGACTCATTGAAGCTTATAAAGCCAGCCCCCAATAAAGCACCCCTGTGCCCTGAGGAGCCCAGGTGTGCTCAGTCAGAGCAGAGCGCTATCTACCGTGACTCAATATGATTTCTACCAGCATTTATGTAGCTATTAAGTTATGTATGTGAACAGCATACTGATTTATATTTGATCAGATTAAAGCAGCATATTATAATATTCAGTAAAATAAACTCAGCAGATGGGATTTTTCAGGGCATCCACAAAATCCACACTGCGATTTCTAAAGTATTTACTTTACTGCATGTTAACGTAATTTTTACAAAAATTATCAGATGTGCACAGACACTCATGAAGAGTGCAGGGTTTTATGAATGCAGGTTTCAATTACATCTATGCATCATGTCTTCATGATAATTTTACTCTTCCCTAATATTTCTGAAACAATATAAATCAATTTTATTTGCAGCTGAAGTTTTTACTTGTATAGTTATTATATCAAGTATACTTGGCTTAATACCACTTTTTCAGGGTCTTCAGGAAAGTTTGGTTTGTATTTGGTGTGTTCTAGCATGCTGGAGAAATAGGACATGCTTTGACACATATCGAATCAGACTGACTTTTAAAACCATAAGGGTGGACTTTGAGATGCTGCTTTGAGAATTGCAGCAAATAGTAATGCATTTTGCATTACATGCCTTGGTGAGTTTATTTGTAAGTAGATAATGGATAAAGGTTATTTATTATGTTATTTATTAAGAAAGAAATCAGATCATGTGCAGACTCATTAAAGATAACTAAATTACTTGCAAATGTTGACAACTGTTATTGCAAAGCTGATTTTGCAGTTATCTCATTATGTGCCTATAAATCCACTCACTGTCTTATTTCATTTTACTGCATTAGGTGATCTGTTGAACAAAACATGGAGAGGAGTGACCCACTGATGCTCTTAACTGGATTGTTGTTAAATGAAATGGTGCTCTTCATTTATCTTACCGCTGTGAACCAGCTCTTCCTTAGTACAAATGATCAAAGGTATGAAGAATCCCATGTCCTACAGCGTGGCACTCAGAAATGAAATCTTGAAACACACACCCAAGCACACGTATATACAAGATGCAAGGGAAAAATGACCTTGAGTCAAGGTGAGGCAGTCTTTATTGATGTTCGGGGGGGTGTGTGTATGGAGGTGGACCAGCGTCTGCACTTATGTGTCCATGCATCTGAGACTCAGTCATTTTGTAAATATACTGATTTTATGTTAACCCACACCCCAAGCTGACTTTATGTCAGTCAAACGTAAAGGTGGTCCATGGAGAAAGGGCTATTATGTGTCTACAGTACTGGCAGCTGAAAAGATGTTCATCAACAGTAGAATTGAAATGGTACATGTAAACTCTTAATTAAATTATATGTATAGTTGATTTTCTAATTATATATTAAACCATTGCTGGGTACATGTGACATTTTAATGTGGCATATTTAAACTTATGCACTTGTTGTTTTTTTTCCAGCATTTCAAAGTCATATAAGCAGTAATGATGCAAATAAACAGTAATTCTCTGTAAAAGGTGAGTACTTTATTCCTTATGGAATAAGGGAACCTAGTCCTGGCCCTAGGGATCTACCTTAAGGGAGTTCACCAAACATGTACATTTTCCAATAATGTGTGGTTTCATTATGTCCTGGCTCTGCAATATTAATTTTATATTAAATATATTATTAAAGTTTTCACTTGTCTTCTACTCCTATTCAAGTTAAGTAATCTTTATTGTCATTTCAGCCATATACACAGTACACAGTGAAATGAAACAATGTGCTTCCAGGACCCTGATGCTACACATGAGACAACATATAACACGGCATAAGACATGAGGTCTAAACAAGTGCAGGCAAAACAACTGTACTTCACTGCTCTTAAAATCCCTGACCACATCTGGGTATTTATTACTGGTTAGCATTAGCAACCCTTTTCGTTCCATTACATATTTTAATGTTAATTGCTCTGCGATGGGGGCCAGCGGTGGCCTAGTGGTTAGGGCGTTGGCCATGCGATCGGTGGATCGGGGGTTTGAACCCCTTCCCAATAGGGGATCCCTGCGATGGGCTGGCGACCTGTCCAGGGTGCGTCCCCCGTCCTTTGCCCTGTGTGCGCTGGGTTGGACTCCAGCACTCCCCCGCGACCCCGTTTGGGAAAAGCGGCAGAAAATAGATGGATGGATGGATGCTCTGCGATGGGCTGGCGACCTGTCCAGGGTGCGTCCCCCGTCCTCGCCCTGTGTGCACCAGCGCGACTCCGTTTGGGACAAGCGGCAGAAAATGGATGGATGTTAATTGCTTTCAAACTCAAGCATCAAATTTTTCCGGCTTCAAGCCTATTTTCCTCACATAGCATGATTGTGCGGACATGATGTCTTACCCCAACATTTTACTGCATGGTTCATTTGAAAGTCTTGAGTAGATACACATGCTCTTTTATTCCTGCACGTTCATTTACATGCTCCAAAAAGTGGAGGAGTCAGAAACAGGAAGAGAAAGCAGGAAAATTGTAAAATAAATAAAAAATTTGTATCAGTGTGATAAAAAGAGAGAAGGAGCTGGAATCTGGCAGGAAGTGGGGAGCATTAGAAAAAGAAATGTAAAAAGCAAAAAGAAAATTCTAATGCGAGAGGGTAGTTTGTGTGTAAGTATGTGCTAATAGAGTGAAGAGTATGTGTGCAGGGTACAGTAAGAGAGTGCAGATGCCATCGCTCACATCATCCTGTGAGTCATCCTCAGTGCAGAGAACAGATGGTACTTCCTACATTAAAAAACACACACTCACATATGCACACACTTCACTCAGCTGATTGTGATGTCTACTTTAACATTAGCAAACATCAGTCTATTTGATCAGAGCTTTCTTTTTGTGAGAATAAATGTTTTAAAGTGGTTGTATCCAAGGTTTTGAGGGTTTCTTTAAAAATATTAACAAAAAGCTTTTGTACCTTTTTAACCCTCTGCAGTTTAGCATATTATTTGCTATTTGCTGCTATTCTGTTGCACAATGAGTTTGAGAACAGAGCTGCCGCAAGGTCAGAAACAACCATGTTAACAACAGTAATAAGTGTTTCCAACATAAACAAATGGTGAAATAATCACTGCAGACATTCAATGTTGGGTTTATCATCATGCGTTTATGTCACGGAGACTCCAAAAAGACAGTGCAGTTCTGGGTAAGAAAGCTTCTGCAAAATGTATAATCACCCCTGCTTATACAAATCTAGTTGCAAAGATATCCTTTGATGTATGACATTGTCAACCTGGCAAAGTAAAAGTCAAATAGCTAAATAAAGAAAATCTGAAGTAATAGTCATTCGTGTTGTGTGGACATTGATGTGGCATGCTTAGGCTGAAATTAAAATGTATTTGAATATTGTGCACCCCTAAGCATTTCTGTTTTGTCCTGCAAGGTCACCTTTTCTTCAGACTGCACTCTTAGGAACGTTGTGGATATTCTGGCTGAGCAAACAGTTTAGATCTTTAAGTTAGTATTGCTCAATATTAGAGACAGCAGTGATTCTCAGTGCCCTTTATTTTATGTGACATATTGCTGCTTTTAGTCTCTAGTTTACACTATTCTAAAAGGAATCCAGATTTCTAAAGTGAAATGTTAGATTATTAGTAGATTCCTATCAGGAATTTAGCAGCATTCATGCTTTGGGGTGGTGGTGTAGTTGTAGTGTACTTGCCTACAGACCTATGGATCACGAGGTTGCAGGTTCGAATCCCTCCACCCGTAACCCTGAATTGCTCCAGGGGGACTGTCCCTGTAATTAGGACATGGAAGTCACTCTGGATAAGAGCGTTTGCTGAATTCCACAAATGTAAATGATTTGCAGAAAAACCATATGACCAAAAAAAAAACAAAAACCAGATTTATTTGATCAGCCAAGATAAATGTGGAGTCATAACTGCTAAAGGTAAAGCTTTCAGGCAAATTCCGGCATTTAAACAGGTTTGCTGGATTTGGCAATGCTACTTAGTTTTGTCCATCTATCCAGCTCTTTCATTAATCCATTTTCTGAGCCACAAGCCTTTAACAGGATCATGGATGCTGGAGAATATCCCAGTGCTCATATGGAGAAAGGTGGAGAAACACCCAGGAAAGGTATGACAGTCCACTGCAGGGCTGACTTGAGTTGCACCAAAGGGCAGTTTGTGATCTCTTGTCCATCTAAAACATGACTGTAGTAGGAAACCTACAGAGACAAGGGGGAAAAGATGCAAACTCTGCAAAGAAAGAATCCAGACCACCCTGGTTTGGGAATCAATCCTGGAGCCTATCCACTGTGCCACCCCATATTTTTATTAATTTGTATGATACAGTTAGAGACCAAAGCTCTGTCTGAGATAACTAAATATCTCTACCCAGTCTGAAGCAAGTAAGTGATGATTAAAGAAGGTTTGCATGGTGTAAGTCTGTGAACACAAGTTTCTCACTTGTTAACTATATTACCTTTGTGGTTCCAGTGCAAATCTGTAGAAGCACAGATGTGCACAGATTTGATCTTTTAATATTTTTTTTTTAATGGGAAAACTGTAAATGGGACTTTTCACAGAACTATTCAAGTGTGCTGCTGGTTATTTAAACTCAGTGACCATATAATAGTCTCTCTCTCTCTCTCTCTCTCTCTCTCTCTCTCTCTCTCTCTCTCGCTCATTAGCGTCTGTAGCACCAGACACCGTGGGCAGCATGCACAGTAACTACTGCTGACTCATGTCCTCTTTCCAGGCTGCTGCACTGAAAACCTTAGGTTGATCATTCTTTTTTTCTCCATTTTTACCCAGCATGCTGGTGTCAGGGTGTCTCTTCCTCTACTCTTGCTGCATATATAACCTGCTGTAAAGTCCTTCACTGCTAAATTTAGTTTTCTCCTGTCTCACATATATCCTTTGGGAAATTGCAAAAATATGAAGTCAGCATAGGAAGGCAAAATATGTGTTTGAACTATAAACTTGTTAGGATTCCCTTATAATGTTATTAAACGTTATTAATAATGGTTGAAATTGATCAAAAGTATCAGTAGGGTAATTTGTCTTCTCTGTGTCTCAGAAAGACCTTGGCTGTTCAGGGAAGGCTTTACACCAGGTGTTATAGCATTGGAGTGAGGATTTGATCGTGTTCATTCACATGAGGGTTAGTGAGGTCATGGTAGATGATTACAAAATGTCACTCCATCCCTTCAGAGGAGGCAGTTTCACGGTATGCTGGGGGATCCTTGTATTCTCCTGCTGACTCTTGGCATTGGGGATGGTGACCATAAATCCCTGTGCTGCTGCTCCACAACATTCCCTTATTTTAGCCCTGCTTTCACACAGAGATTAAACATTCTGTGTTTGTGGAAACGGATTATCTTTTGTGGAAAGCCCTAAACGGGAGCAACCGAAAGAAGAAGAAAGAAAACAAGCTGGGTTTGCACAAATTAACCCTTTCAAAACATGATCCCCATTTGGGGATTGGGCTAAAGTTGCAATTTTCAAGAGAGATGGTTATGCTGAAATTAATAAAATACAAAATTTGGCAGTTAATGGGTTAACAGCAGTGGTCTTTTTTAAAGCAGCTAAATTCACTAAGACAAAGTTAAAAGCAAAAATGTTCCATCTTTGGGCGTTTTTTAAACTTTTACACTTAACATACATAAAATTGAGTGAGGGAGAGTAAACCATGGACGTTACAGAATCA
Organism: Hepsetus odoe; assembly: GCA_017165825.1. Classification (NCBI taxonomy): domain Eukaryota; kingdom Metazoa; phylum Chordata; class Actinopteri; order Characiformes; family Hepsetidae; genus Hepsetus; species Hepsetus odoe. Next base: position 16,032,947 of record CM029383.1, read on the forward strand.
GATAGGATTTTTGTATTTATTTACTCCAAAAACCTGTCGTTGTTCCTCACTTGTAAGATGCTTTGGATAAAAGTATCTGCTAAGTGATTAAATGTCAATGTGTGTAAAATAAAATGTGTTATTCTGCTGGATAACAAGCGTTGTCATCACTAGTTTCCGTGTAAAGAAACATTTCAATGACACTGCTCATAATTTCTTCGCCATTGGTGATCACCAAGCATCCAGAATGACCAACACCAGAAAGCTGGGGGCCAGAGATCATCCCAGCAGGAACAGGCAGTTTGTTGTGTAGATTACAGAAAGGGCCAATTACTCAGCAGGCCTTAAGCCCATCCTCCAATTGAGCCTGGGTGGATTCACCAGCTTTTGGAAGCTGAGGAGGCAGATACACAAACCCCTGTACAGGCATACACATACACACACACACACACACACACACACACATACATACACATACACACATACACACACTCTCACTGACTGGAGAAAAGCCAGAGTTCTCTCTCGGAAAGCCTTCACCCTGCTCTGGCTCCTATGTTCCTGCTGGTCTTCTGCTCCATGGCTGGAAGGCTTAAGCCTCTCTAAGAGTCTCTCTGAGAGAGACAGAATGAGAGAGAAAGACCCAGGCCTGGGAAAGAATTATTCCACCTCCTCAGCACTAAAGCTCTGTCGACCTATCTCTATTGCCCTACTTTCTTATGAAGCCACATTAGCTTGAGCAACAGTCTCTACAATATTTTTACAGCAAGCAAAACCTCAACCTCATTGTAGTGTAATGGAAAAATTGCTTTTTCTCATTAACAGATGCTGTTTTTAATGGCATACAGTCTAAGTTTGTATCAATCATTGCATTCGAATATTTGAAATATGTTGTGCCATAATCCCTAAGAACTGATCATTGATCATTGGGTTTTATAACCCCTTATATGTATGTGTACCAACATGGCCAAAGGTTTTGAGAATGACACAAATATTAATTTTCACAAAGTTTGCTGCCTCAGTTTTTATGATGGCAATTTTCATATTCTCCAGAATTTTATGGAGAGTGATCGGATAAATTGCAGTTATTGGCAAAGTCCCTCCCTGGATGCTTTAAAAGTAGGATGGTGCTTCAAATCATTGTTCTTCCTCTGTTAAGAATTGATACCTGTAATTGTACAGCAAGGGTTTCACAGGCAAGGTGAATGCTACCATCACTCTTGTGTCATGCCAACATTAAAGCTTCCTGAGATCATTCATGTGTGGAGCTTCTCAGCCAAGAAAGTGGGCTCACTCACATTTTTGCCAAACAACATAAATAAAGGATAGTACCAAAACATCCTCCGAGAGCAACTCCAAACATCCAAGAACAGTTTGATGAACAATGTCTTTTCCAGCATGATGGAGCACCGTGCCATGAGACAAAATTTAAAATAAGTGTATTTAAACTAAGGGGAACAAAACATCGAAATTTTGGGTCCATGGCCAGGAAACTAGTCAAACCTTAATCCCATTGAGAACTTGTGGTCAAGCCTGTAGAGGCGAGTGGACAAACAAAAACCCACAAATTCTGACAAACTCGAAGCACTGATTATCCAAGAATGGGCTCCATCAGTCAGAATTTGGCCCAGAAGTTGACTGACCGCATGCCAGGGCAAATTGCGAAGGTCTTGAAAAAGAAGGGGCAACATATTGACTCTTTGCATAAACTTAATGTAATTGTGAATAAAAGCATTTGAAACTTATTAAGTGAAAAAAAAAAAGTGAAAGTGACAACCCTTGTCATTGCGAGGTCACGGCACAGCACACATGAACCACAACGAAATTGGACCTCTGCATTTAACCCATACACACACGTGCAGCAGTGGGCAGCTATTGAAAGCGCCCGGGGAGCAGTGAGGGGGACGGTACCTTGCTCAAGGGTACCTCAGGGCAACCCACTGGGGTGGGAATCGAACCCACAATCTTCCGATGCGGGGCCAACTCCCTAACCACTAGGCCACCGCTGCCCCGGTAAGTGCTTGTTATTATACTTCAGTAAACAATAGAAAGATCTGACATCTGTCTCAAAACTTTTGGCCACGACTCTGTATGTGTGTGTGTATGTGTGCGTGTATATGTATTTGTTTTACTAGCACCCCCTGGAGGAAATAATTTATTCTGCAAAATATGCATGGGTGAGGGACTCAGTTAGTTAAGCCACTTCTATGATGTTCTTTGCATTTAAACATTACAGTGTTACTTATCTATTAATTTTAATTATTCTGGTCATTGTGAGAACACACAGTGAACCACAACGAAACTGGACCTCTGCATTTAATCCATGCACACACCGTGCAGCAGGGGGAAGCTATGAAAGTGCCCTGGGAGCAGTGACAGGGACGGTACCTTGCTCAAGGGTACCTCAGGGCAACCTACCGGTAAGGGGTTTGAATCCACAATCTTCCAACCCTGTGGCCAACTCCTTAACCACTAGGCCACGGATGCCTCTGTTAAGGAAGACCTAATGATCTGTTGGGATTAATATCACACTACTCTAGTTATCTTAATTCCCTTAGCAACAAGCATGAAACCAGTCTTAAAACTTCATTCAGGAGGTTTTCAAGAACACTCTGTATAAAAGGTCCTTACCTTATTTTTTTACCTTGTAAAGTTTGATGATCGACAGTTCCAAATTTTGTTGTAGTTGCTTAACACTGAGGTACATCTATGCTTTGAAATTTCATTGTGGTGTGTGTGGAGTGGTTTAGGTAAAAACCAGATGTGTTATCAGAAGCTAATCTGCTAGTCAAATCTCTTGCAAAAGACATTCTAATGTCTTCCCTAGTAAATATTGCATTGAAAACATGGCTTGAATGTTGTGTATGCATGAAAGATGTGGCACTCTTCATTATAAAAGTCCCCATTTGGGGCATTATGCTGCATCATAGAGCAGAATTTCTATGCTCAGACCCCTCTTTGTGTTGCCGTGTCTTATGGTATTCAGATAGATGACATGAGTCACCTTGCGATGTAGATTCTACAAAACCTCAGACACTCCCCCGCTGTGCTGCTTCCACAAGCCCCCCGTTCCACTCATCCTTTCAATCTTTGACGCTCTGCCAGGCCAACCATGTGAATGTGGGGTCTTTGTTCCTGAAGTTGCGCTACATTAACATGTATTGTCTTCACTGTCATGTTTTTCACATTCACTGACACTTCACTTCCACCTGCCGGGCTGTGTTTATGCCAGGGTAGAAATATTGCACCATATGTTGTATTACATCCAGGATGATTATAGGGTCTATAAATTGCCTTTCATTTTATCATGGAGCAGATTTGACAGTACGTAGCATCATGTGCATTTTTACACTTGCTGTAACGAAAAGGTTGAAGGAATACATTACATTTCAAAAGCTTTTCAACCGTTCGTCTAGACTGCAGTACTGGGCAAAAGACTATAGTCAGTCATTGTTTGCCTTTATAAAGACAAAACAGCATACGTACAATTAACCATTTATTGGTGAAACAGCGGCAAGGCTTTTAAGGTTAAGCAATATGTAACAATATTTATATATGTTTCTGTATGCAGTGATATCTCATGCTGCTTTACAAAATATCCATGTACTTCATCATTAAATCTGAGGTTATTTCAATGCTTATACACACCTACTACTCAGATAAAAAGCTTCAAATATCATATTATTACCTTAGACTTTTGTACAGTGCTGTACAGTGTAGGAAACCCTCAGTTACTTCTAGTCCCTAGAAGAAGGTGACTGTGCTGAACTACATGTATTATTTCTATTCAGTTTTATTCAATAGACACAGTATTTAAACTGATCTTTAGTTATACTCTTATTTCTTTAAGTTCAATTTAGAAAAAATACCAATATCAGAAAATGATCCGGTCTCTTTCTATTTAGTCTTTTCTGTGGTATCTGGGTCAATAAAGCTAGTTGATTTGGTTAGACCTTCTAGAGAGGAACAGAATGCCTAAACTTGCAGATTAACCAACAAAATAATGATGGGAGGGGTAAAGTGAAGATAAAAATGTCATACTGGTCTTTTAGGAAGTCGGTTACTAAATATAATTGTGAATTTGAATGGCAGTGAGTTACTTCCTGATGGTAAACAGTAGCAGCTCTATGCCAGAGTTCTTCTGGACTGAAAGAGCCCTGCTAGAAATGCTTCATACAAGATAAATGGTATATTAACTATCTATGTCTCTCCCTCACTGTCTTTTGGTCTCTGTCTGCTTCAGTAGGAAGCTGCTGTTTCAGCTTTGAGCCCAACAGTCTGCTCGTGTCTGAATGCTGTGGGCAGGATTGATGGATGTCATTTTTCCTCTTGATTGATAAAATCAACTCATGTTAAGGCACCAAATATCCTACAGATTAAAGACCAATACAATTTTCTTCCGAGATTTAATAATGTGAACAGTAGATCTTGGTACAATTTTCCCCATTAAAAATATGTGTAGTTCTTTGGATTGTGAAAAACATTTTTTGAATTGTAGAAAAAAGTTCTCAAATTTAGGAAACATTTAATAATTTCACATAAAAACTCTAGCAAAGTAGCATTTAAAGAAGACAAACACTTAAGTTGTCTGTTTCCCATCAGTTGAAATGTTTAATTTAACCAATTAAAATTAAAAGGCCTACATCTGTTTTTTTATTGTTGTTGTTGTTGTTGTTGTCATCCTTGTTCTTGTTTTCTTTTCTTTTTTTACCTTCCTCAAGGCATTTTTATGGATACCTAAAAAATGCATAATTCATTTTTACATGATCAGATTCCACCCCCTTTCCTATCTCTTAACATCAACAAAGCTGTTACTGTGCCTAGTCTATGTAAATTACACTGACACTATAAGAGCTGTAGACTGAATAGGCAGGTATGTATTAATGCATATTTTAATAATGTTACAAAAGTAATTGATCCAAAACAGGCTATTTTAGCAGCTTTGTAGGCACATAAGGGCTGCATAGACTGAGTAATTGGTGCATTTCAAAACATTACAGATGTTTACATACTGTAATTTATTTTCTATTGAACAAAAAATTAGGCTTCCATGAAAAAGCTCTTAAAGAAAAGCATTGAACCAGATCCTCTTCTGTATTATTTGTGATAAAATGTTCATATTGGTCAGGCTGTAGTCCTGAAGGTATGATACTCTCATGCTGACATGTGTCACCCCAACTGACACAGAGCACGGTTGTTTTGCATAATGTTTACTGCCAGGCATCCTCCTCTAATTCCTAGGCGGTGCAGTGGCCTGATGTTTGGTACTTAATAATGCATGGCAGCCTGTTTCTCATGGTGGCACTTCGGTGGCGTGTTTGCCAGGCCAGAAAATCTGCTGTGGTAGAAAAGCACCAAACCTCATCTCTCCATCCCTGTTTATGCCTCTTTCAGACTCTCCATTCGTTCTTTATTTTCTTCCTCATGCTCACTTTTCTTTATCTGTTATGTTTTATCTTTTCATCTAATCCTGTGCTTCTCTGATTTGTTACTTTCTCTTGCATACTTATTCTTACCTCTGCCTTTGTCTCAGTGTCCCTTTGTTTCTTGTGCTCTCTCTCTCTCTCTCTCTCTCTCTCTCTCTCAAGGTAGCTATTCTGCTGCTTTTGGCTGCTTTTTCAGCAGCTATGGAAAAACTAACTATGCATTAGAAGCTTCTTTGTGAACAGCAACGGTTCCCTTATGAGAGATAGAACAGAACAAGGGTTATTACTGTTTAAATTGGAAACATCCCTGACATTAAATCAGAGGCAAGGCACTAGATCTCATTTTAAAGCCACTCTGTGCTGGGAGAGATGAGACATCTGCAGTAATAATATGTGATGGAGCTTATGATATCAAAGTTCCTAAACACAGATCAGCCAAAACATTTTAACCACTTACTTCACATTGTGTAGGCCATCATTGTGCTACCAAAACAGCCCTAACCCATCAGTGCATGAACTCTAGAAAACTTATGAAGGTGTTCTGTGCTATATGGCTCCAGGATATAGGCAGCTGGTCCTTTTTGTGCTGTTGGTTGTAACTTCCTGAACTTCATGAATCATTTGCACCAGCTCATCCCACAGATGCTTGATTGAAATTGAGATCCGGGGAATGTGGAACACCTTGTACATTCCACTGCCCTTAAGGAACAATGCTGCCATGGAGCTACATGGTAGTCTGCAAGAATATCATATAATATTACACAGTGCCCTCCATCATGTTTGGATTAAAAACACATTTTTGATTTACCCCTCTGCTCTTCAGTGTAAATATTAAATGAAACAATTCAGATGTGTTTACACTGCACATTCCAGACCGTAATTTAAAGTTATATGTGTACATTTCAGTTTCATCATGTATACATTACAACACATCGCCCCCCTCATTACAGGGAATCATAACATTTGGGACAAAGTAATATAAGGTATATTAAAGCAGGCATGTGAAGTGCTTTTTTTATCCCTTGCATTCAATGACTGCTTGAAATCTGAGATTTGTTATCAAGAATAAGGATTTTTCCTGCTTAGGGGCAGCGGTGGCCTAGCGGTTAGGGCGTTAGCCGCATGATCGGAGGATCGGGGGTTCAAACCCCTTCCCAATAGGTTGCCCTGAGGTACCCTTGAGCAAGGTACCGTCCCCATCACTGCTCCCCGGGCGCTTTCAATAGCTGCCCACTGCTGCACGGGTTTGAGTGTGCATGGGTTAAATGCAGAGGTCCAATTTCGTTGTGGTTCATGTGTGCTGTGCCATGACCTCGCAATGACAAGGGTAGTCACTTTCACTTTCCAGGAAATCATCTTCATCTTCACCTGTTCATTTGGTGCCCACCCCTTTACAGGTGGCATTTCAACAAGATCAGTGTTATTCACTTTACCTATGAAGAACTCATGTTATGCCTAAGAAACTTAATTTCAACTCATTATTACTTCTGGGGCAACCTTAGACTACAGAAGCTGCACTTGGGCTAATTGCATTACCAGTAGCTTTTTGGACCCACAGCGCTCTCTGGTGTTCACATGTAGAAATGCAGATATTTCTTTTGTGAACACAAATCAGTTATAATCAGATAAATCACTAATAATAATTAAATAGTTAAAATCATATCTAGAGGTTTATATGTATTTATGTATAAAAAAATAGGAATACATTGTTGTTACAGTCCTTAGTAGTTGTAAGCTATTAGTGTTATGCAAACTTTTATTATTATAAAAAATGTTACTTAAAAAAATATACTCGCAAACAAATCTCATTTTGTCAAATCAGGCACATGAAAGGCAAATCAAATATTGACTGCAGGGCAGAAAAATCAACAGGCACAGCTTATTCAAATGGCATAAAAAAGCTATAAATAAATAAATAAAAAAAATTTCTTCAGTCTTGCCTAGCTCTGTGATTTATGCGTCCCTTTTTATATTCATAGATTTTTGTTGTTTTTGATGGGCCTCTTCTTGCCTTCATACACAAAACATAGCGTAACGATGACTTCCAGAGACTAAAGTTATCTGCTGGTGGTTGCATACTTCGTCTGGAAAACCCTGTTTGCCCAGATGCTGCAGACACATCCAAGAATGCACTGTATCATTCAAATACAAGTCTCAGTTATGGGGGTGGTTCTGTGGGCCTTTTTTTTCTCACCATATCTACTCATCACTCCCTTGTTTCTCTAAGACTTCCCTTCTGCACCTCTATCCCATTTGCCTCATTTAGCAGTGACCATAGCTGGTAACTCAGAAGTATGGGTCAGTGCCACTGGAGCTCATGCTGTTGTTGCGCACACAGCAAGGACCTTACCACGGTAACATAAAGATGGAACTGGTGTGGGGTGTTTTCCTGTTCAAGGAGATGAATACTATTGTATTTGTGTGTGTGTGTGTGTGTGTGTGTGTGTGTGTGTGTGTGTGTGTGTGTGTG
>CM029383.1:16041213-16281352 GCA_017165825.1 Hepsetus odoe
GTGTGTGTGTGTGTGTGTGTGTGTGTGTGTGTGTGTGTGTGTGTGTGTGTTTGCGTTTGCATGTATGTATGACATTAATTAAAGATTTATTCTAGTCCTATGGAGAAATTATGAGTTCTTTCTTTGTGATTATTTTGTCATGTGTTAGCATTCATTAATAGACTGACCAGTAATTCAGTGCAGAACTGGCCATACATATATAAACTGAGTGTAAATTATGTTAGAACATTTGTCATCTTTCTCATATACATACATTCCACTTGAACTTCAGCCTGTTTTAGCATGATGCTGTAAGATATCTTTCAGATATCTATTCCAGATTATTATGACATTATTTTTTCATGAACAGCTATTGATCAGAAATTGTGAATAAAGCTATTAAATTATTAAATTAAACATTATCTTATATGAGTTAATATAGCTTTATTGCTCATACTAACAAAAACAAGATCCAAGTACTGCAGTTCTAACTAAAACATGACACAAGGAACTGCAGTCTAAACCAAGTTACCAAGAGTTACCAAAACCACCATTAACGTGAGGCTTCGCCTCGTGAATGAACCGTGCTCTGTTCTGACTCATCGGGGCTTAAATAGCAGCCCCAATGAAGCACACCTGTGCCTTCATGAGCTCAGGTGTGCTCAGTCAGAACAGAGCGCCCTCTACTGTGCCCAAAACTACCCTCACCCGTGACAATGGTCAGTTCTAGAAAAGAATAGAAGAGTGAAATGAATATAGGGGAAATTAGTAAGTAGCTACTAGCTTTGGGCTGATATTATTAAATATTTTAACACCCCCAACTCCTCCTTGATGAAGCGCAGATGGTTGATTCCATATCTTCAGTACATTTGATTATAGCTGGTCATGTTTACTGGATTTAGGGGTTTAGTGGTTAGCACTCTTCGATTCTGACTGACCAGGGTCCTTTCCATGTGGAGTTTCCATGTTTTACCTGTGTCTGTATTGCTTTCCTCTAGGTGTTCACATACTTCAAAGACATGCATGTCTGGTGAGCTGGAGATTAACTTGCCCCAGAGGTGTGATTGTGTGTGTGTGAATGTGTTTGTCTATGTGTCTACCCTGTGATGGACTGGTGACCTGTCTGGAGTTTTTCTCCACCTTTCACCCTGGGATATTTTCCAGCACGCACCCCCCCCATGACCCTTCTCAGGATGGATGGGTGGATTAATAGATGGATTAATGGATGGATGGATGGATGGATGGATGGATGGATGGATGGATTGATGGAAGTTTACACTTACTGACTAAATATCATGAAAACATTAAAAGACAATGTATTTATCAGACGTACAGCTGCAGTCTTCTTCAAAAATAGCTAACATTGTTTTTGCACATTTTCTTAAATGTAAGGTTAAGGTGTCCAAAGAGACTGCTTTTGAGCAAAGCCTAGAAACGTGCAGGATGCCCCAGTCGCCTTGATCGTCACTATAGCAATAATGTAATCATCTCCATGGTACATTTTGATGATTATGGAAAGGCTTGAGAGTGTTTAAAGTGGGGAAATGTGTGACACTAGGTCTCTGAGCTGCTAACCCAGTTCTACACAATGCTCGCTTCAGGAGGTCTTCCTTGCACTAACTGGCTCTTTCGGAAGCTTTTCATCAATCCTCCAATGAGAAGTCACTTTTAGTTTCTCCCAGCCAATAAGGAATGTGCCTTGTTTGTTCTGCACTGCTGTGAGCTTGAGGGGCTTTCTTGCACACCCTGCTGTGCTGGATCTATGTCTCTGAGTCGGCTCAAACTTTCAACAACTTTCCCATCTTCTTAACATCTTCTGAGCTTTATCTCTGAATCAATCTGAATTTAAAGAGCTATTGGGTTCATTGTAAAGTCAAACAAAAAAAAAATCTTTACTTTAACCCAAGTGCAGCAGACATGTTCTCAGGTTTTTTTAGTTTTGCACTGTGGAACTACAGCACTATCACAGGTAGCAGAAGTTTATATCACCCATTAGTATCCAGTAATCTGCATGCCTGAATGATTACTAACTATAAGTAAGTACATTTGAAATTTCACACAACTGGCTTGAAGAAAGCAAATGACGACTTGGCCTGTTAATTGCAATATTTCCAGAGAATTTTTGTCCAGAGAATCTTCATCACTTTACTCAGTCTAATTTATTATCTTCTGCTGAGACTATAAAGAAATGATTTGCTAATTTTTGACCAGACCTTTGACTAATTGACATTAATTTAAACTAGGAATATTCATCTTTATCCATAATAGACTTTATCAATGGATGTGTTCCTGCACGGCTGATAGGGCAGTATCTGATGGTGAAGACTGAACACCCTTGTTTCAATCAGATAAAGACTATTATGAGAAAGTTTAAACATGAAAATATTGATTTAGTTCAGTGGCAACGTAACTTCTCGAAACAATAACCTTATTGGGAAAAGAAATAATTTATGTAAAATTTAATGTAACTATGTATCTTAAAGAGCAGCTGACATTTTTCAAAAACCTTAAAATGACAACAAACGTTTGTTACAAAAGCAACAATATGTTAATTTATGTTATTTACTTCATTCTTTCTACTAACAGGGCCTGGCACTGTGAGTGAAGACCCACCTTTCCACAGGGTCATCACAGACACCTGCACAGAAGCACCCAGAGCACCCTGCCGCAGCAGTCCACAGCCCCCCTGCACACCTGTCCCCACCCGCCGCCCACTGTTGCCCCCACCACCAGGCTCCCCTGCTAGTAAGTACTGAAGATGCACAGTATTCCTAACTGCTAATTGATTAACATTTTTTGAGCAAAGAAAAAATAACTCAGTCAAAAATAACTTATGTATTAAAAACAAAAAAAGCATCAGACGGCAAAATTCATTTGAAAGCATGATTTATTATTCAATAAAAGCCATGCAACCTGCGTTTGCAGCAGCATTGTGTTTGGAAGCACAGCCTTCTTATCACATTTTTTGTAAGAACAATTATGCACACTTTCACATTTTACTGTCATGTTAAATCACAATTTTTAAACGGTTTTCCATATCTTATATGCCTTACCACAATAAATATAGTACATTTCGAATAAGACCGGGCGATATTCTTGACCAGTTACAGTTGCAGATGAGTGTCTCTGGGAAGAGACTAGTGTAATTACAACACACTGGCAAATCCCTGTTGAGAGAAAATTAAATGGCTGGCATGCATTATTTTGACTGAAATCTTTTTAACTTGTTGAATCACATGCTTTTGTGCTTCAGAACACCCCCAAGCAATTCACTGAAATCTTTGAGATCAGCAAAAACACAAATGTGGCTTTAGAAACAAGGCATCTCCTAGTCAAGGGAATACAGCCCGCCCACTGTTTGCTATACGCATCAGTCTCTTAGTTTTCAAGACAAGCACCTGGTGAAAAACACTAAAGCCAAATGCAAGCAGCCTAGTTATTCACACCATGAGCATGTGAAGAACCATGGTCTCCCCCAGGCAGACACTGGTTGGATTTTTTATCAATATTGCTTGTCAGCGTATATGAAGCTAGACTCTCTAGCTCTGCTTCTTAAACACTTGTTTAAAGCGCAAACGCTGGCAACTTATTATATTTTTGCAAGGTTTCCATGTTCTGAAAAGGTGAAGTAAAGTTGGCTGGCCAGCAGGAGCTCGAACAGAAGCTCCTCAAACCATGAGAGGTATTTTAGTGAGGTTTGAAAATGAGTAAGAGCAGGCATGAATAATCAGTGATGCTAGGGCAGCGGTGACCTTGTGGGCAGGAGTTGGCCCCAGGATCGGAAGATTGTGGGTTTGAATCCCTTACCAGTAGGTTGCCTTGAGGTAAGCTTGAGCAAGGTACCGTCCCCATCACTGCTCCCCGGGCACTTTCAATAGCTGCCCCCTGCTGCACGTGTGTATGGGTGAAACACAAAATCAATATAACATCAACATCCCTTCTAGTAGGATATGCTGGAAGGGTAGAACACACTATAATCATGATGGCAGGGCAAAGAGTGCAGTGATAATTAGTAGAAATACTGAAAAATACTGGCTGTCTGTATTGGTCATTATGGCAGCACAGGCTTGCTTGAATCTGGTGGGTTTTATCATTCGTAGTGTCCAATAATGTAACGGTGGCGGGGTGCGGGAAGGACGCCAACGCTGAGCCAGGAGTTCGGAACATAACTTTATTATCCATAGCTACAAAACAAGATCCAAGGACTGCAGTTCAAACTAAAACCAAGGAACTGCAGTCTAAACCAAGACACAAGATTACCAAGTGTAACAAAACCACCATAACGTGTAGGCTGAGCCTAACGAATGAGCCGCGCTCTGTTCTGACTCACCGGGGCTTAAATAGTCAGGCCCAATGAAGCACACCTGCGCCTTCATGAGCTCAGGTGTGCTTAGTCAGAACAGAGCGCCCTCTACCGTGCCCAAAACACACCTCACCCGTGACAAATAATTCCCTGCTTTGATAGAAACTGGAGATGACTAAATTGCAAAATAACCAACCACACACTTTTTTTCCTGTTAACTTCAGAACAAGTAACTCTTAACACAGGACTAACACAAACACACTACCTACATGCAACAAACACACTACCTACATTCAACAAAACCTCAACACTGGTATTAGTTATCACTGTATTAGTTATTACGTAGAAAAAGTATCCAAGAAAATGTCTCACTATAGTAACTGAATCTCATACTAAAAGGCACTGCACTACCAACTGCTTGCAAATCTATCCATTTAAATCTGTTTATATCTTTCCATAATTAAGCCAACAGTTGATAACAAAGCTAATTAAGACAATTAACCCACTCAGCTAAATACTTTACTCATACCCATACTTTATTTATTTGTTCTTGTAACTCTGGTCAAGCAGACTTCTAATAGACTTCAACTAGAAAATCCTAAAATTATAAAAAATCTTGTTCTTTTTTTTCAGTCATATTGATTCTTTCACCACTCCTACACCATTTTATTTTTTTCTATGCTCCTTTGCACACTATTTCTACGGTTCTCCTCATTTCTCTTCTGTCCTTTCCTCTCCTCTCCTTTTTCCCTACATCTTTATCAGGAGGGGCCAAATGTTATATCCATATATATTGGGGTGATATTGCGGGGCAGCAGTGGCCTAGTGGTTAGGGCGTCAGCTGCATGATCGGAGGATTGGGGGTTCTAACCCCTTCACAATGGGTTGCCCTGAGGTACCCTTGAGCAAGGTGCTGTCCCCGTCCCGCTCCTCCCTGCAATGGGCTGGCGACCTGTCCAGGGTGCCTCGCCAGCTGTGTGCGCTGGGTTGGACGCCAGCACTCCCCCGCGACCCCGTTTGGGACAAGCGGCAGATAATGGATGGATATGCATTGCAATATGTGGTGGCTGATTAAACCATAATAGTGAACCTATGATGTAACGGACAAAGTCTTACCAGCAATATTTTACTATCATTCATTTTTGTCAGATTCTGAGAATGTCATGACTATCTGTCTTCAACACAATAGATACTATAGTACTATAATAGTACTAGGTGAATCAGAGTATAATTTATATCGCATGTTCATAAACCGTGATATGAGTTCACACTCCCACATTGTGCAGTGTGCCACAACAACAGGATATAAAAGAGTTTCTTAATGCTGATTGGTGCTGCAAGGGAGGAGGAAGTTATGGGCAGCCTCGCTCCGCTCGGTTCAAAATCAAGAACTAAGTAAAATGACTTTTTATGTCTGTGGTGAACTTTTTTTCTCCTCTGGATTCTTGGTGCTCTGTTCCAATAAATAAACCACAAGATATTCTGAGGAGTTCATGAGCTTTGTCGCGTTGTCTTGAAGATGTGTCAGCAGCACGGTTTCATACTGAAAACTTTTGAAAACTTTTTTAAATAGCTGTGGTTTGTGTGTTTTAACACCGCTAGCATAATGCCAGCTTCTCTTAGCATCTTTATGCATGAAGCAAACAGTGCTGCTTGTTTACTTTCCCAGGGGGTTTAATGCTTCTTATGGTAGCTGTAGACTTTGAAGCTTGTCAGACCTGCATGTCTTACTTTGTATTTTGCAGTTTCTCAGAGAATTCTTCAGTTTATATAATCTTAACTCTGCCATGGGAGTTGCTTGTTAACCTAACTCTGAATAGCATGGGAGTTGCCTGTTTAGTTTATTAACATTGAAACTGTATTCTTATATAGGGTTTGCTTAGTTTAACGGCTCCTACTCTTTTTCTTTACATTTACAGAGATGAATTCTGCTAAGTTTAAAATATTGTTACAAAAGTTCATATCCAGTGGTGGCCTAGTGGTTAGGGCGTCTGCCACGTGATCGGAGGATTGGTGGTTCAAACCCCTTCCCAATAGGTTGCCCTGAGGTACCCTTGAGCAAGGTGCCGTCCCCGTCCCGCTCCTCCCTGCGATGGGCTGGCGACCTGTCCAGGGTGCGTCCCCCGTGTGCGCTGGGTTGGACGCCAGCACTCCCCCGCGACCCCGTTTGGGTCAAGCGGCAGAAAATGGAAAAAATGGAAGTTAATAACCAAGCTCCTTAGTTTAGTTTCTACATCAATGCTTTTCACAGCTCATATATATTCATTTGGGCCAGTATGATGCACTGATACTGTATCGGAACAGGACTGGTTTAATGCGGGTGTTGTTAATCAGGGGGTAATGCATATTCAGTGGGGTTTATATCCACAAAGAAAAAAGTGCATGATGTTGAAAATAAAGTATAAAACCAAAAAAAAAAAATGTATGTCATTTTTTTTTTTTTGGAAAGTTGAAGGGGATTTAATATTTTGCTGTTATACCAGTTATGGGAAAAATAAATACTAATAATTTAGGCTGTACTGTCAAGTACAGGAACTGGACAGACAGTGAGAGTCAGAAATTTGGGAAACTATTCCTCAACAAGACATTTAAAATGCAACAAGTGTGGCTTTTTGGAAGCAGCATATGATGAAATGAGGGGAGGCTCAAGACTCTGTCCTGTATGTGTGATGATCATGTGTATGATTTACAAACTCAGAAACAAAGTTTCTTCGCAGGTGAGCCTGTTACCATTTATAAGAGTGTTATTATAGTGTTTTAATGTCTGCTTTTTGATGTATCACTTTTTTATGATTTTTACATCATGAAAGTTAATGGCACTATCCGTTTGATCTTGGCACTGCCGTCTGTGTAAAAAGGTGCAAATTGTTTTCACAGCCAGGGATTCTCAATCTTCTCCTTTTATCCCTCATTTCTTGCTAGCGGCTCAACACAAAGTCATATGTCACAAACAGAGAGCCAATATTGTCTCAGTTCATCTCATAGCAGAGTTAAACAGCAAGATATGTAATTTCATTATATTGATTAAAAACGTCCAAGTCAATTTCCAGTTCCCACCAGAATGACCACTAGGGGGGCTTACAGAACACAAGCTCATAAGCTTTTGGACCAGTAGCAGCAAAACAGCTTCAAGGCATTATTGAAGCAGCACCTCATTTGACAGGTGGTGCCAATTCCTTTACTTTGTATGACAGTCTTTTTGTCAAATGTAAAAATGTGTACATTTTGTCTCATCTGACCACTTTAGACAATTCTATGCATAGTTTATAATTTGCATAATATGAAAAAGTGACTATTCTTGTCATTGCGAGGTCACAGCAAACCACAATGAAATTGGACCTCTGTATTTAACCCATAGGGGGCAGCAATGAAAGCGCCCAGGGAGCAACAACAGGGACAGTTCCTTGCTCAAGGGTACCTCAGAGCAACCTACTGGTAAGGGGTTTGAACCCACAATCTTCCGATCCTGTGGCCAACTCCCTAACCACTAGGCCACCGCTGCCCCACATATGCATAATTTTGTAAAGTTTCTCCACAAAGTTTCTTTTCCTTTTTTATCGTGCTTAAGGGCATTTCAGTTTGCTGTATGATTCGGAACATAAGTCCTTTTCAGTTTCAGTTTCCTTTTCAGTACAGATCCACAACCTTCAGTCTCAATGAACTGCTCTTCAGTCTGAATGAGTGCTCTTTTGACCACATGTTGAAATTTGTCTTTTTTTACAAAACACTTTTTTTTATGGTATTCAGCTTTTTCCAAACATTTCAGTAACATCTGAATAATTTTATGAATTGTTTATATAATATTATGCTTTTACACAGATTCTGGCAGGTTTGTTGAGTAGATGTGGATTCGTATCTTGCAGAATTCTGTCTCATCAGTATTACATAGATTGTTATTTTGGTTACAATAAGAAAACTATTGTTTAGACATAGTCACCACTATTTCCACAGTGAGCCAATCACAGAGAACAGAAATGTGAGGCTCAGTCCTCCAGTGTTATCATCTTGTGGCACTCACTGTGGAGCCCAATAATCTTTAAGCACCCTTCCAGTGCCTGCATTAACCCCACAGGAGCTTCAGAGCTTGTAGGTAGGCAGTCAGGACGGCCACCCAGCAGGGAGTGTCGGCTCTGGGTTTAGATCTAAGCTGGAGCCAGTGGTGCTGAGTGAGGGAATAATTCCATGAAACTTTTCAAAGAGCCCATTTCTTACACATATTGAAAAGCAAGGAGTCAAAGTTAGTTTTTTGCTTTTGCTTTTAAGAAAAGTTATTGAATTTTCAGTCTCTAAAGCCTGTTTATAAGAAAATATATTTTTGGTAAGTAAAAGCATGTAAGGGCACCCAGTAAAAAATGGAATAATTCTCTTTGTTCACTCTTAATTCTTAATGTTTTGAAAGTTTTGAAAGTCCCTTAAAAACATCATAAGTGGACCTCAAAGAAAAAGTACATCCAGGATATGGACCCTTTAAATGCATTTAATATTTCTCATTATTACTTTGCTGTAATATTGTTATAATAATTTTTAAAACATATAATTTATACATTAATCATATGAATTTGAACTAAATTTCTACCCTAGCATAACAGTTTACTTCCATGAATCATCATTTCTCCTTTCATCATTTCTCTTCTTACAAATAACATTAACATGGGGCAGTGGTGGCCTAGTGGTTAGGAAGTTGGCCACAGGATCGAAAGATTGTGGGTTCAAACCCTTTACCAGTAGGTTGCCCTGAGGTAACCTTGAGCAAGGTACTGTCCCTGTCACTGCTCCCTGGGCGCTTTCATAGCTGCCCCCTGCTGCATGGTGTTTGCATGGGTTAAATGCAGAGGTCAAATTTAATTGTGGTGTGTTGTGTTGTGACCTTGCAATGACAAAAATAGTCACTTTCACTTCAATTGTCAGTGCCATGACTGCACACCCAGAAACACAGTAGAATGAATAACTAATAATATTCTCATAATTTGTTATGTTGTTTAACATAAAGTTGTTTACACTTGACAAAATATAATCTCTTGTAGCGTGCATACACGTTTTTGTGTGTTAAGCTAGGGTTGGAGCTCAGCATTTGATGTTTTACTAATTTAAGGGGAATTCTGTAGCTGGGACAGGGCCGGAGGGAGGGTATTGGGAAGGGCTTGGAGCAGACACTGCAAATATGGGGTGTGGGGGGAGCAAAGTGCTAGTGCAAACAGGATTGTGCCTGGGGGTCTTGGGTGATCTCTTGAGGGTCTGTGAGTGGCTGTCCGCTACATGAGGAGATGAGCTAGCAGTAATGAGGAGCTTTGGGACCTCAAAATGTCTGTGGGCGTGTCTGCACATGTGCTGGATGCAAGCTAATAAACAGGCACCCTGTAAACATGCTCTTGTGTATCTTGTTGGCTAGAAATATTCAGATATTAGGTAGTGACATGCAGCATCAACCCTCATTTGACTGTGATAAAAGAGTCGATTATTCAAATTCATCAAGTTATAATTTGTAATAATGCTTAATAAAATAGAGGCTCCCAGCCCTGATCATAGAATCACCTGATCAGAAGAACCATTTTTTGTCTAGGTTTAAAATTTTAAATTTCTAAATAAACTTGGTGTACGATCTGTATTCTACCAGTTTTAAACTGCCACATTTGCAGTGTTTTTTTTTTTTTAATTTTGCCAAACCAATTTAATTAAATCAAATTATGGCGACGCATAAAATTTCATGGTTTATTGAATCTGAAGAATTCACCTGAATCTTTGTTGGGTCAAACATTTACACCCCAGATGTTCACAATCTCTCAACATGTCAGGGACATGACATTAATCGATTCAGTGCCTTTAGTGACTCGTGCCTGATGCAGTTGCCTTGCCTCAGGGACACACTGCAGGTGATGTGCGCTCTACGATCAGTGTAACGAGCACGGATGGGGTGATGCAATAGAGTCCAGCTGTGTGTGTCAGCATCGCAGCATGCCATTCCAGCCTGGCTGAGAAGTGAAAGGACCATGCCACTGTCCTCATTTAGTGCCTGACTGCACCTTACTGAAATCGATTTACAGACTGCTGAGGCAGGAGCACCATGGTGAAGTGAAGAGAGATTGAGAGAATGAAATACAATGAATATGTGTCTTTTGGGCATAAAATTACAGAGATAAAACATGTACTCAGCCAATGGACTGTGATTCCACCTAAAAATTAAAAACCAAGTTTATGTTCTTTATTATTACTGTAGCTTAAAGGTAAAAGCAGGTTAACATTGTTACTGTTGTTAGGAAAATGACTAACCACCCAATAACTTTTTTTGGTCCACGCACAACCCATTCTGTGTGTGCTCCTCCAAGTGTTAGGTCTACCCTCCATCCTAAGCCTTTTTTATCAGCGTGCATCAGCATCTGTTTCACATATAAGCTTTAGGTAAACAACCCAAAAAAAAACCCAACCTTCTGCTAATCAAAACAGATGCTGGCTGATCTGAGAGTAAACTCATGACATGCACTCCTACTTAATATCGTATCTCTGTTCATGTTCACCAGGCTCTCACAAGGACTTCCAGAAGACATCCGATAGTTCTCGTTCCGCACTGTCATCCCCAAAACGTCTGGCTGTTGTGTCACCCAAACCCCAGTCACCAGGTGAGAACCCAGGTCAAGCAACCATCCCACATCTGTCTTTGTCACCATCAGCTCAGGGGCTGAAACACAGCTTCAGAGTTGTACTTAACCTCCTTACAACTGCCTTTACAGATTTAGACCTCAGTTAAACTTAGACATCCTTGGCATTCCAAAAAAACCAAGATAAACACACAGATAGATAGAAAAATACACAGTAAGGAAGACCAAGAGAGCAGTGGCGGTTGAGAAGCTTCATAGTCATTCTGTTCACACATTTTAGCCTCATGGGTTCAAGTCAGTTGTCAAGTTGAACTAAATGGATCTTGGTATTCTACCCACAGTTCCTCGTGTCTGAACCAGCCTTCCCTTCTCCAGCTTCAGTCTTCATTTCATTCTTACCAATAAGCTCTCAGAGCCTCTAATTAACCATTCAAATTGCAATATACAGTAGTAAATACATAACAAATAGTTACAAATATACTTTGGAGTACATAATACTGAACTATTCAGGTTGATTTTAATAATAAAACAACTGGCTGTATAAATCTCTGATGGGACTGTGTTCATTCACCTGACCTGTAGATGAACCTTGTTCATCCACATGACCTGAAGATGAACCGATGAGAAGTGTCTTGCTCTCTCGCTCTCTGTTCCGCTCCCACTAAGAGCAAATTCAAGCTTCTGTATGAGCTTCTTTCTGTCATAACATTGTGAAGTGAGTAGTGTGAAAAAAATGCCATTGCATTAGACCTGAATTATTGCATCAGCCAACTACGACCTGTTTATTTCTGTTGTCATAGAAATTAGATTAGGGCAACTGTACCTATACACACTTCAGCCATATACCTTATATTGCGTAGGTCCCCATTGTGCCACCATAACAGCTCTGACCCATTGATACATGGACTCTGTATGAACTTTGAAGTTGTGCTCTGGCACCAAGATTTTAATATCAGATATTTAAGTCCTTTAAAATCATGTTTCTCAAACCATTCCTGAACATTTTTATGCAGTGTGGCAAGATGCATCTGCTGAAAGAGGCCAATGACATAAGGGAATATTCTTGTCATTAAAAGGGATACTTCATATGGAACAATGTTTAGATGCGTTGGTGGTATGTGTCATAGTAACATCTGCTTGAATGTT
Source organism: Hepsetus odoe (assembly GCA_017165825.1). Classification (NCBI taxonomy): domain Eukaryota; kingdom Metazoa; phylum Chordata; class Actinopteri; order Characiformes; family Hepsetidae; genus Hepsetus; species Hepsetus odoe. Next base: position 16,053,235 of record CM029383.1, read on the forward strand.
AGCACCTAAAGTTTACCATTATTACTTTAGCGGGCATTCATCTTTTCATGATTTGTTGTGGGAACAGATGAGACCGTCTTCCCCATGAGCCTTTTGCAAGTTCAACAGTTGTCATTTCTTGGACTCTTTGTTAGATAACCATTGTACACCAGTCCTGTTTTGGAGAACCTCTGATCCAGTTGTGTAGCCATCACATCAAACTTTTGTCAAAGTCTCTCAGAACCATGCATTTCCCTTTTTGTCCTGCTAACAAAGCATCAAATTCATGAACTGACTGTTCACCTCCTGCCTAATATTTAACACCTCTTGACAGGTGCCACTGTATCAAGATGTTCAGTGTTATACACTTCACTTTTGTTTTAATGCAGTGGCTAATATATGTATTATGCATGTGGGCAAACAAATGAGTGTGCATTAAAGATGAAATACACAAGCCCCAGGCAGCCTTTGGCTTTAAATTATTGTAATTTATTTTTCTTATGGTAATCTGTGTCCATTTAACATATGTGTGTTTTACATCAGTGTGACAGTAATAGATTTATGAATGCTGGTTATAGCTATAAGCGAAATGAATGCTGAAGTCAAGTCATGGCTGTATAGTTTGCAGTGACCATTAGCCTGCAAAAAATGATAATTGTTAGAAATTTAAAGCCTATCTGGCTTATCATAACCAACTAGCTTATCCATGCTCTAAGCCCAAATGCCATGTTTCATAGGTAGTTTTGCAAAGTTGGGTAAAGTTTACAGAACGATACTAAAAATCCCAACATGAGGATAAATAATGTACATAACACAGAGTGCCTAAAATATTCACACTGGATGGCCAAAATATGTTCTCAGAGTGATTACTCAATGTTGATCTCCCACTTTTAGTATCAGTATCAAATAGAACTTTTGTCCACGCTCACATAAGAAACTTATGTAAAAAAAAATTGACAAAGAATTTGGTTTGGGAGCTGATGACTTTAAAGCACATATCATGGAAAACCCAGTTTATCTCTTTTTTAAATAAAGAGTTTAATATAGCATGTGAGTTTTCTAAACAATAGTGGACCTGCCATGGCAGAGCATTTAGGATCAACAAGTCCTCTAATATACATTTGCCTATCTCTACAGAATCCTGCATACTCTCTGTTGAAGCAGGACATGATTGCCTTTTGCTGTGGCACATAGAAGAGTAACTTCAACATCTGCCATCTCCCCAGTTGCTTCTCTAATGAGCATTTTCTCCAGAACAAGCGACCTATTTGCAGCTCATCTTTTATAAACAAATTGCCAGCATGCTTGACTCTAACTTTGAGTTAACAGGCACCATTATGAGAGATTAGCTGTTGTTTGTCATTAATACACATAAACATGTGTATTAATGGACAAGAGTGCACAAGGGTGCAAGGGATGGGTTTACAGGATGGTAGTGGGAGCAGCAATGCTTCATGAGTTGGAAACAATGGATGTGTTAAGAGAGGACAAACAGACAGTTCGTGTGAAAAAGGATGATGCAGAAGGCTTGAAGAAATGGAGAAAGATGATCTGCTGTGGCAACCCCTATCGAGAGCGACTGAAAGAAAAAAGTTTAAATACATCAACAAAAAAAAGTTATAATTAATTTTTGAAGGAACAATTTCTTTTCAAAAAGGCTGTTTAGTGAAGTACAATAAATACTGTTATGGGCAAATGATTAAAATGTGCAGTAAAACCACTTCTTATTCATTTACTGTGAATGGGTGAAATGGGTGAAACAGATATGGATACTTAAATGTTTAAATTTGTTCATAATTGTGACATGACACACAATGATTTGCCGCTTAGTTACCAAGATGAATATGTACATCATACCAATTTTCAGAGATGTTTTTCATGGTATGGGCTCATTAACAATTAACAATACTTGGCTTTTGTCTCCAGTTCTGCAGAGACAGAGGGCAGCAGCAGCAGCAGCAGCAGCAACACGAGTCCCTGTGGGGGCAGGTGTGCCAGTTTTGGGGCGCAGCTGCTTCCCAAGCTTGGAGAAGAAGAAAGAGGAGGCACATAAGAAGGAGAAGGAGCGAGAAGAGCAGGAGAGGAGAGAGGAAGAGGTTTTGCGACTGCAGGCTCACTGTGAGGAGCAGGCTGGGCAGCTGCTGGCTCTACGGGCTGAGCTGAGAAAGAGCATGCTAGGCCTGGATGCCTTTGCAGCTTGCACTCAGCACTTCTGCCTAAAGGTACCTCCAATGCAGTCTGTGATACTTTAAGCCATAGTTCAGTAAATAAGGCTTATCTTTGGTATATGCTAGTGACACATAAATATGTGTCTAGAGGTATTCATCAGTTAATTACTATGTATAGTATATACTAGATACTCTCTCTATGCATAGTATGTATTAGGTACTCTCTCTCTCTCAGCCTGTTTCTCATGGTTGCACTTCGGTGGCATTTTTGTCAGGCCAGAACATCTGCTTTGGTAGAAAAGCACCAAACCTCATCTCTCCATCCCTGTTTATGCCTATTTCAGACTCTGAATCTCTCATTTGTTTTTCTCTCCAATTGTTCTTTATTTTTCTTCCTCATGGTCACTTTTCTTTATCTGTTACGTTTTATCTTTTCATCTAATCCTGTGCTTCTCTGATTTGTTACTTTCTCTTGCATACTTATTCTTACCTCTGCCTTTGTCTCAGTGTCCCTTTGTTTCTTGTGCTCTCTCTCTCTCTCTCTCTCTCTCTCTCTCTCAAGGTAGCTATTCTGCTGCTTTTGGCTGCTTTTTCAGCAGCTATGGAAAAACTAACTATGCATTAGAAGCTTCTTTGTGAACAGCAACGGTTCCCTTATGAGAGATAGAACAGAACAAGGGTTATTACTGTTTAAATTGGAAACATCCCTGACATTAAATCAGAGGCAAGGCACTAGATCTCATTTTAAAGCCACTCTGTGCTGGGAGAGATGAGACATCTGCAGTAATAATATGTGATGGAGCTTATGATATCAAAGTTCCTAAACACAGATCAGCCAAAACATTTTAACCACTTACTTCACATTGTGTAGGCCATCATTGTGCTACCAAAACAGCCCTAACCCATCAGTGCATGAACTCTAGAAAACTTATGAAGGTGTTCTGTGCTATATGGCTCCAGGATATAGGCAGCTGGTCCTTTTTGTGCTGTTGGTTGTAACTTCCTGAACTTCATGAATCATTTGCACCAGCTCATCCCACAGATGCTTGATTGAAATTGAGATCCGGGGAATGTGGAACACCTTGTACATTCCACTGCCCTTAAGGAACAATGCTGCCATGGAGCTACATGGTAGTCTGCAAGAATATCATATAATATTACACAGTGCCCTCCATCATGTTTGGATTAAAAACACATTTTTGATTTACCCCTCTGCTCTTCAGTGTAAATATTAAATGAAACAATTCAGATGTGTTTACACTGCACATTCCAGACCGTAATTTAAAGTTATATGTGTACATTTCAGTTTCATCATGTATACATTACAACACATCGCCCCCCTCATTACAGGGAATCATAACATTTGGGACAAAGTAATATAAGGTATATTAAAGCAGGCATGTGAAGTGCTTTTTTTATCCCTTGCATTCAATGACTGCTTGAAATCTGAGATTTGTTATCAAGAATAAGGATTTTTCCTGCTTAGGGGCAGCGGTGGCCTAGCGGTTAGGGCGTTAGCCGCATGATCGGAAGATCGGGGGTTCAAACCTCTTCCCAATAGGTTGCCCTGAGGTACCCTTGAGCAAGGTACCGTCCCCATCACTGCTCCCCGGGCGCTTTCAATAGCTGCCCACTGCTGCACGGGTTTGAGTGTGCATGGGTTAAATGCAGAGGTCCAATTTCGTTGTGGTTCATGTGTGCTGTGCCATGACCTCGCAATGACAAGGGTAGTCACTTTCACTTTCCAGGAAATCATCTTCATCTTCACCTGTTCATTTGGTGCCCACCCCTTTACAGGTGGCATTTCAACAAGATCAGTGTTATTCACTTTACCTATGAAGAACTCATGTTATGCCTAAGAAACTTAATTTCAACTCATTATTACTTCTGGGGCAACCTTAGACTACAGAAGCTGCACTTGGGCTAATTGCATTACCAGTAGCTTTTTGGACCCACAGCGCTCTCTGGTGTTCACATGTAGAAATGCAGATATTTCTTTTGTGAACACAAATCAGTTATAATCAGATAAATCACTAATAATAATTAAATAGTTAAAATCATATCTAGAGGTTTATATGTATTTATGTATAAAAAAATAGGAATACATTGTTGTTACAGTCCTTAGTAGTTGTAAGCTATTAGTGTTATGCAAACTTTTATTATTATAAAAAATGTTACTTAAAAAAATATACTCGCAAACAAATCTCATTTTGTCAAATCAGGCACATGAAAGGCAAATCAAATATTGACTGCAGGGCAGAAAAATCAACAGGCACAGCTTATTCAAATGGCATAAAAAAGCTATAAATAAATAAATAAAAAAAATTTCTTCAGTCTTGCCTAGCTCTGTGATTTATGCGTCCCTTTTTATATTCATAGATTTTTGTTGTTTTTGATGGGCCTCTTCTTGCCTTCATACACAAAACATAGCGTAACGATGACTTCCAGAGACTAAAGTTATCTGCTGGTGGTTGCATACTTCGTCTGGAAAACCCTGTTTGCCCAGATGCTGCAGACACATCCAAGAATGCACTGTATCATTCAAATACAAGTCTCAGTTATGGGGGTGGTTCTGTGGGCCTTTTTTTTCTCACCATATCTACTCATCACTCCCTTGTTTCTCTAAGACTTCCCTTCTGCACCTCTATCCCATTTGCCTCATTTAGCAGTGACCATAGCTGGTAACTCAGAAGTATGGGTCAGTGCCACTGGAGCTCATGCTGTTGTTGCGCACACAGCAAGGACCTTACCACGGTAACATAAAGATGGAACTGGTGTGGGGTGTTTTCCTGTTCAAGGAGATGAATACTATTGTATTTGTGTGTGTGTGTGTGTGTGTGTGTGTGTGTGTGTGTGTGTGTGTGTGTGTGTGTGCTTCAGAATGAAAATAGTGAGCAGAAGGAAAAAGACTTGTCCCTGGAGCTCAGCCGGATTCGAGAGGAAGTGGGTGAGTTCTGTGTATTTCTATACATTTTTGACCTAATAATAGATAGAGAAAATTGAAAATGTGCTATAATCATCTTGAAACTGATTCATGTCTTCACAAAATGTGCAACAATGAAAAAGCAAAAATGTGTTTTGTATTATGTACTACAAGCATTGAAATATCCCATTTATGTAAGTATCCCTTCCATTATTACTTGGTAAAATCATCTTTGGCAGCAATGAGAGCCTCATGTCTTCCTGGGAATGATCCTTAAAAACTGGCAAAACCTTTTGTTTAGACGTTCCTGCCATTCTTCCTGGCAGAATCAGTTAAGCTGCACCTGGTTGGATGGGAGTATTTGTGCACAGGCATTTTCAGATCATTACAGTCCATTGGCAAACTCCCAGTGGTCTGTCATTTGCCTTTTTGGCTGTTTTTGCATTTGTTGTTTTGTTTGTTTGTTTTGTTTTTGTATTTTGTTTTCTTTTTCATTATATAGTGCATTGTGTGCATTGATGAGAAAAAAAATATTAGGAGTCAGAAAGTCCAAAAACAATGCAATTTGGAAAAAATGGAAAGCATCTGAAAACTGTCCAAATCATTTGTTTATTTATTTTTTTTAGTTGTTTGATTTGCAGAATCTATTTTACTGATGTACTGGAAAATATCTCATAAGATTCTTTTAAAAAAAAAAGGTTTTCTATCACAAAAGAAATATTTAAACAGGCATATGAATTGCCTTTAAATGGTTCTTTGAGTCTTCCCATTCTATAAACCCTTAAAGGTCTACTCAGGGGAGTTATAATATAAACAGCTTCTGCAATGTATTAAATGTAAATATATCTGAAAGCTGAATCTCTGCTGTCTGTGCTCTCTGGTCATCAGACTGCACAGCCGCACGCTGGAAACAATTGCAGCTGGAAAAAGCTGAGCTCGAAAAGAGTTTTGAATGGAAGCTAAAGGAGCTCCAAGAGCAGCAAGAGTGTGAGCTGGCAGCTCTTGAGGAAGAGCTCAGGACCCGCCATGCTTCCGACACAGACCACCTTCGAGCTGAGCACCAGTCACAGGTCGAAGAACTGAGAACCCAGCAGCAGGAGCAGGTGTGTTTGGGTTTTGCTTTTTTTTTTTTTTTTTTTTTTTTACTGCAAATGAGGACTTTTTAAATATTAAATGTACTCTTTAAATTTACTCTCTATTAATCTACTCTTTATAGCTACGTTTTGTTCCTTTAAAAATACACTTTGGAAAAAGGTTTTTGACCAAATAAATGGAATAGGAATATGTTGATAAAATCTTGCAAATACTTTTCAATACCCTTTCACTAGCAAAAGATTTACTAGATTTGCACAATTTAGAGGTCTGCAGTCCCCTCCTCCAGTAAAGGATTCATAGGAATAAGACATAGATTTAAAGTGAGGCCTTGATGGCACATGTTTAACACACAGAATCCAGTAAAATATCAGCTGAAAACCTGTTTCCTTATGTAGATTGAGGAGTTAACCGCTCAACATGAGTCTGCCTTGGAAGACCTAAGAACAATGCATAACATCACCATGGCAACTTTGCAGGAGGAGCATGCCAGGACCATGAGAGGTGTGTGCTTATTTTGCCTTCACAGAGTGAAGATGTGTTGTACTTCTGCATGACATCACTGTACCCATCTCTTTTCTCAGACCTGAGAAAAGCTCACGAACAGCAGAAAGCTTCACTAGAAGAAGATTTTGAAAAGCACAGACTCTCCCTCCAGGTAAGGCAAAGGCACCTAAATTATAGGTAAGGAAATTTTGACATAAATATTAGTTTCTCATATGTCTCTCATGACATAAATATATTATGCTGCAAAAATTTCAGTTGTGAACCATATTTTGCTCAAAGAAAAAATGTTTATCAAACACATTAAGCTTCTTAATAAATGTAAAATTGGAAATACATATTTTACAGCACCCTTGCAACACAAGGAACTTTAGCTGTTGTTATTTGTCTCTGTTCACTGTATTTTTTGCCACTGATGCCATTATTACCATTGAGTAATAGTTGATGCATTAATAGATAAAAAAAAAAGCAATTAGTTGCATCCTTAATAACATAAGGCTATGATAAATAATACTACGATAATATAATATAATAATGTTATATATGAGAGGGTTAAATTGAAGTTTTTGTTTCAGGATCAGGTGGATACCCTGACGTTTCAGAACCGATCCCTGAGAGACAAAGCCAAACGCTTTGAGGAAGCACTTAGGAGGAGTACTGATGAGCAGATAGTGGTACATGTTCTTTCATCCTCATACAATCATACAAAGCATCATACAAAACTCATTTGAATAATTTGACTTTCATGGAGCAGTTTGTAACATGTGCTTTTGTGTACTGTGCAGGATGCTCTAGCTCCTTATCAGCACATTGAACAAGACCTTAAGAGCCTAAAGGAGGTTCTGGAAATGAAGAACCAGCAGATTCATGACCAGGAGAGAAAAATCTGCCACCTTGAGAGAGTGGTAAGCTCTGAATTAAAGTATGAGCTATTTTAAAAACAGATTTTTAAAGAGCAGAGGGTAAATGAGAAAATAAGAGTCAGTAATCCTCATGTTTTCTTCAGTAGCTTGGTAGTTCTGCATTCTAGGCATATCAGATTCTAATATCTGAGTGTGATCAAGGTGCCATCTTTCAGCAGATTTAAGAAAGGGCATATATCATCTGTGTTTTATTAGGTGAGCAGGTGTGTAAAATGTATAAGAATTTAATGGGGAGCCCTGTGGTCACCTAATTTTTTGAGCAGGCCCAAAAGAATGTGTACCTGGAGGAGAAGGTGCAGGTGCTGCAGCAGCAGAATGAGGATCTTAAGGCTCGTATCGACCGCAATCTGGCCCTATCCAGGTAGCTGTCTCTCAAATAAATAACTTTTACTTTTAATGTTTAGACATTGTGTCATTCACAAACGCAGCCCTTAAACATATTTGCTTTATCATTCATACATGCCATGAAAATAATGGCACTCAGGACCTGAGCAGTAAAGGTCAAACTTTAACTAAAGATCCCACTTCCTTTCATTTTAGGTCATTTAGGTCAATTTCAGGTAATTTTATTTAGAATTTAAAATAAAAATGCCAATCAACAAACAAATTTAAAAATGGCAATCGTTGATTTTGCCTTTTCACTGCACTGCACTTAAAGTTACAGACAATTATGGTATTACCAAATTAATAAAAAAATTAAAATAATAACCTTGTCTTCCTGTTCTTATGAAGCTTCACACATTTATGAAGTTCCCAAATTTTAAGTTTTAGGGTGTGTTTCAGTTTCCATTAATAATTTCTACATATGTGAGAGTGTGATGTGTTTGCTTCAACAGGCAGCTGTCTGAGGAGAATGCCAACCTGCAGGGGTACGTGGAGAGAGAGTCTAATGAGAAGAAGCGTCTGAGTCGAAATAACGAGGAGCTGCTGTGGCGCCTGCAGACCAGCCCCCATCTTTCGCCTTCCTCCTCCCCAAGCCACAGGGCCTTTTTCCCTGGACCTGACATTCCACCCTATCCCTACTCCCCTGGACCTGGTACCCCTTCTCACTCCTACTCCCCTGGACCCTGCACACCCACACACAAAGTGGTCTCACCTGGACCAGAGACCCCCACACACAGAGGCTCACCAGCAGCACGGTGCTCGCCTGCACGTGTCCCAAACGCCAACACACTACCCAGATAAGCTCCATAATATACAGTGAAATATTGAACTCTTCTCCCTGTTTTATCTTTCCATGCTCTTTTTCATTCTATCTAAAGTGCTATACCTTTCATAAATGATTGTCTCCCGTTGGTAAATTTGGGTGAAATGTACAACTTTTTCAAGCAGAATTAAGAAATGAAGAATTTAAGACTGGACTCTACAACCAATGTTCTTATCCTCTGCAGAAATCAGATTCCACTTTGTACTAATGAATGTCAGATACAAGAGTTTCACATTTTAATGCTTAATCAAAACAAGTTTTACAAAAAGCTCTTTTCCAAAACTGAAAATATAAATTTAGATAAAAATAAATATTCTGCAGCCAGAAATTGGAGCACAGCCAGTTCACAACATCTCATTCACTTTGAAATAAAGTGTCAAAGCTAAATGGGAGGGTCTAAGAAACTGCATGCATAGTGAAGTGAAAGTGACTATTCTCGTCATTGCAAGGTCACAGCACAGCACACAGTGAACCACAACGAAATTGGACCTCTGCATTTAACCCATGCAAACACTGTGCCACAATCTTCCGATGTGGGGGCATCTCCCTCACCACTAGGCCACCACTGCCCCATAAGCAGAGCGCCCAACTTATGAATTACAGTTGGGCTTATTGGATGCACATTTAATTGCCAAAAAAGGTGGACAATGTGGCCTTGGCCCTAAAATTTAAAAGTCCTATCTTGATTGGATTAGTTTATAAAGGGGACGTCTAATACAGTTTTTTGCATGCCTTCTCAGTGACCAGATCTGGTGTCCTGCCAAAGCTCTCCCAGGGTAGATGTGTGGAAAAAATTCTTAGAGGGGATGGATAAGTTACAAAGCAGGAAGGGGATAAACAATAGGTCTATCAGAGGAGTAAAACAGAGATATAGCCAATGAGGTTGGAAATAAGCGTCCAGTGGAACTTTCAAATTATCCCAGATCCCCATGCAAATTTTATTATATCTGAATTGACCTGGTGGTAGCAATGGGGTTAGATGTTCAGCTGTGTCCAAGAGGGTTCATACCTAGCTCGGTTCTGTCTCCAGCACTACCACCGTTTGTGCCCCTAAGCAAGGTTTTTAACCCCATGGAGCATCTGTTAAATGCTTTATAGCTGTTTAATTTACTTAATCAGTGTGTGCATAGAATATCTGTAGTGTTGTCTGCTGTCCTTTACAAAGCTAATGCTGTGGGATCAGGCTGAATTACAGGAAAAAAACATAGATATAAACCCCACACTTCCCAGCCTTCTTTTCTATCTACTCACCAGCAGTTTATATGGACTGTGAAGTGATCTACTTGATCTTAGCCTCTATTTACATTCGATTCTGATAATTTACTTCTATACTGAGATCTTTAAAACATATTCCACCTGACATTATCTGTGTCCTTGGGCATGCCTTACGGCTTTGCTGAATTATGTGAATTTTCTCTTGCACAATGTTTTTTCATTGATTTAGAGAGAAACTTCATATGTTCAAAGACGTGGGTTAGCATGTAGGTTTGTGTCCTGGTATTTTGTGAATCTCGCTATAACCCTATTGATGTTGTATCTTCTCTAGTAAAGTCTAATTCAATTAAATTTAGAGTAATACAAATATATTTATTGTCATCCTGTATCATGCTTATGACACTGAACTGGCAACTTTTGGAAGAATATTTTATATGTAAGTCACAAAAAGTGATTGCTTTATCTTGTGAATCCAGGTCTTTACACTGATCTGCCAAAGTGTCTGTCACCTTTTCCAAAGCCAAAGTTACACTCAGAGGTTGTAAAAAATCTGACATATAAACTATATATACATATCAGAGATCTAAATAGCTGATGACATCATTATGTACATATTAATGTTCAGCCACTCGGTCGCATGCTGGTGCTACCTTTCTGCACTGTAAAACGAATGGTTGTCAGTGGAGACGATGTAAACATGTTCAATTTAATTCGGTTTTTATTGACACAGAACTGAAGGCCCACATGTTAAAGTGAAGTGGACTGCAGCTTCACCAGAACAGTGCAATTGTACAAAAGCAGTGGCTAAAGTTTAGAGGTGCATACTCTATTGGTTGTGAAGGTCCCTAATATGTATATCTCTGATATTAACCATGTTTTGGAATAATCAGTAAAGCTTTGGTTGTAGCTTTACATTTATGCTAGTTGCATTTTCGTTTGAGTCAAATGTTTCTTGGTTTTGGTGGAAAGGTCTGGAACATGGTTTTGCTCAGCAGGCAGGCTCTTAAACTATCCAATCTGGGTACTTTTTTAAAAGACTGCAGCATCTACTCTGGTCTTCCAGTCTCCTCTGTAATGGCTGCCACTCAGGGTCATGTCCCTCAGGTCGCCATACACACATCTCTTTAACTTTCTTACAGTCTAAGTGCTGTCTTTCAGCATTCAGTTCACATACCAAACCCACACCAGGGAGGTGTAGAGTATGTAAAATACCGACTCCAGGAATTGTTGTTATAACTGTTGTTGTCATCATTTTATTAGTAATATTTGTACGGTATTGTAATGGAATTTTTAGCTATGTGCATGTGCTGTAAAAGTCTTCCAGTCTTTTTTTTGTTCTTGTGAAATTTGGGATTGTGTTGAATGCAGATAGTAAGAACATGGATATGAAAGCTTTCATATCTGTGCTAAAACACAAGTATAGGAATGAACCACACCTCAGCAGTGAGCCAATATTAACTTTTTACAAAAGTGCTACTGTTTTTTCAATGAGACTGCGTAAGTCTATCATTTCTAAGTGTTGACTAAAGGAAGTTGTTTCTATTGTAGTTATATAGTAACCCTTATAATTACCTCTGTAGAGCGTAGCATTACTTAGAGATGAATCTCTCTTTATGAATAAACTAGAAAAGAATGTAGCCTAACTATATCTTACAATGGTGTTGTACTTTCAGGGATTTTTTTTCAGTCAGATTTTAGAGGTTTTTTCTCCATGACAAAATGGCATGTCCTCTTCATCATTAGATTTAAAGATACAATCAGTATGTTTTCTGAGCTGACATGAAAACTGACCCTTGTGAATTTATTTAAAGCAATAAGAGAAATCCACCCTGGAAACTGGTGATAAACCTGACTGAGAGAACCTGAAAAAGATAAGCCATGGTGAAATGCAAAAAAGAACGGGTCCGGAAACTTACCGATAGTATCTTTAAAACAAGACTTTTTATAAATTAGCTGAAAAAGGTAGTTTCCCCCTCTCTCATTTTTGAATGTTTGAAGCACTTTTTGAAATCTAACAATTTATTTTGTATGGGAGATCTGTTGGTCCAAAATATTGTTACCTATTTGAAAGGTAACCAGCTTTCAACCCCAAATTTTGATACTGCTGTCTGAGAAAACTCTCCGATGTTTACTAGTATGTTTTTTCTAAAACAGTGTCATGTTTTGATGGTGCTTTCACAGGGTATTGTACGAAAAGTACAAAGTTGCCCTCATACTGTCATTCAAGACCAGCTAAGTTTAAAGTGCTGTTTTCCTTCAGTCCTCTTAACCACTGCATACAGTATGCACGTTTTATGGACATTTTTGTTTACAGATAAGGGCACTCTTGTAGGAATGAGAATGTTTTTTGAGAATGTCATTTTTTGTTGCTGTTTAAAGACTTTATTTTTTTAGATATGGAAATATTTTTCATTGTGCTCTGATTTCTGATTTCAGTTATGAAGTTGCACGCTGTACAGATGATTGTTGTTTAATTATGGTCCAACATGTCCTGCCACCTTCATATGAAAGTTGAGGTTCTTTGAAATGCAGACTAGTTTAATGTCACGCAACCTCTGTTTTTGCTACTGTAGCTCTCAATACATGTGCATACCAGCACCTGTACATTAATCCCAATGTTTCTATATAAGCATCTTGAAGACACAGAACTAATTTCACTGATCCCTTTTTACAGTGTATGAAATATAAACACTTATATATTTCTGCACTTGAGTCCAAGCAAAAAAAACTGTAAAAAATGAAAAAAAGAAAAAAAACCTGACACACATTTTAGTGTTGAATGTGCCTTGGTTTAAAGTACAGTAGCAAAAATGGAGATTGTTCACGGTGAGGTTACAGCAATCCTTTGAATGCTTCAATGAACTATTTCTATTAATAGTTTATTTCTTTGTCTGTTGCAGAACCTAAATAAGCTCCTTTTAAGGGGAAATCCTCCAGTTGTTCAAAATGTCTGCATACTTCATTTTTGGAGAGGCAAACTAAGTCAGAGTGTTTTAATGTGAAACGACTCTTTCTGAACCTTTCTGACAAGTTTCATAATGCAAGTGATCAAAAGTCACATGTACTTCTTATATAAAATAATCAGTGAAACTTTACTTGTAATGTTTTTAAATGTTGATGATAATAAAATAGTGGTCAATCCTTTAAAAGTATAATGCCTTTTTTGCCTTATGTTTGGGTAATTATTAATGTGACTGTATGGAAAAATCTGTTTTGATCCCCCAAAAATGATTGTAATACAATTAAGCCTAAACCCACAAATTCCTGAAAACTTTAAGTAGTGAAGAATAACTTTCAATGAGACAGCAGTCAAAGGTGTTTAACACCTCAGACATCTGCTTCCTATTCCCACCAGTCTTAACTTTCTATCCAGTGAGTTCTTTTAGAACACAGCATTTGCCTTCTCTGAAAGAATTAGTTTGCATCTGAATTATTTCATTGTGTAGAATCGATAAACAGTTGGTGGACTTCCCCCTAAACAAATCAGGATGTTTTTCAGAGATCAGTTCCATTTCAAATGCTGCATCAACCAGTCAGTAGAAAACTGGACATCTTATTGAACAATGGGCATTCTGGGAGCAGGGCAGGAACAAATATTTGAGCTATGGTATGATTTTAAAATGATTGTGCTTTTGGCTTTCTGAATTCAAACCACCCAAATTTTGGGTCATTTTGATCCTGATTTGTACTTTAACAACTAAAATGATGCTTAGAATACAAAAGAATGAAATACACCTACCTATATATGGTCAAAAACTGAATGCTTGCTGATTTTTACTTTTATGAATACAGTTTCCCTATTTTTACTTGCTCTGCTGATTATATACAAGTCGTTATTTCAAGCTATTTCTAAGGGCCTAGAACCCTAGATGTAAACGAACTAGACTCATGCAGTGTTACTAAATCAGGGACTGAGTCTGTGTCCTGTTGGCTTCTCCACAGGAAAATCTCTGGATTTTAACATCTCTCTGAGGTCACACAGGCTATGTGGTTGGGTGGTGGATGCACTGGCAGTATTAATGCACTGAATTTATTACATTCAAATGTGTGTGTCATTTCCATGATAATGAGATATTACCACTAACAATCCCTGCTATCCTCAAAAAAGAAAATAAAGGACAAAAGGTAACTTTAACAAAGACTGAATATTTTTCAAGCTATTAGAGCAATGCAATGAAGAAATGTAATCTAAATGAATCTAAATTTGATGTTTCCGAAAAAATAGCCACATTTGGATCAAGTATTATCATTGCATTACTTTGTTAAGTGTGTGACCTCTGTGCGTCCATCACCACAGTCTCCTGAATTGTCTTCTTGCTTTCTGGTTCCTTGATGACTGACATTTACAGTCAAGTGTGTAGATAGTATTTATTGTGTCACAAAACTCAGCAGTGCATGTTTGTCTGGGCAGAACTTCTCTCTTCTGTGTGTGTACTTTTTTCATCTTTTCTTTGTGATGGTCCACACAATAATTGTAACAGTAGCATAGTTACTCTTAATCCTGAGGAATGGAAAGTTCTTTATATCTTAAACCAATTGTATGCACTTTGAGAGGGGTGGATATTAAAATATTTCAAAAAGAGAAGTTTTGGTTAAGTCTTTATTGAAGTGGGTGGGTTATACAAGCTCAAACAATGACCTGGCAGCGTACCTGGTTTTTATTATCAGGTTTCATGACTTCATCTGAAAAAAATTAAAAAGTCACATTTTGCAAATTGTTCTATAGTTATTTCTTTTCCACTAACTCAGCAAAGTTACTGAGCCTTTCATTGTTCAATAGTAGGTTCGGCAAAGGAAACGTGGGAACATTTTTTAAAACTTTTTTTTTCTCAAAATCAGATTTTCTCTGCTTTCAGAACAACAATCTAAATATAAGAATGAATTAAATGTTTAGGCTTTTCTTAAATACACTAATAAATAAAATTTATTAGTTCTGTAAAATCCTTTCTCTAGAGTGTGTGTCATGGTAGATGGCGCTCTGCTCTGACAGTTCACACCTGGACTCATCAGGACACAGGTATGCTTCATTGGGGGCTGGCTTTATAAGCTCCAGTGAGTCAGTGTAGAGCGTTGGTCGATCACACGGGTTCATGGTAACAGTGGTGCCTTAGTTTTGTATGGTTCATGTTCAGTATGGTTAATAAAGTCCATGAGAATCCCAGCTATGCGTTTACATCTTACCCACAATACCCCAGCTTTACAGTGCGTCTTTAAAACAAAATAATAATTTTTATATTTAATATTATCCAAAGGCTATAACTTTAAAGAGTATACACATTTACATACACAAATACACAAAAAATTGTTAACTAGGTTAATCTCTTAATGTTTATTAAATAAATAATAATTTTTACAATAAATTTCAATAAATTTCAAATAAAATATTTATGTATATAGGGGTGAGAGAATACAAATGTAAGAATATTTAGAATATCGATCAGCTGTCAATGATTAATTGTGATATCTATTGACTGGGAAAAAGGTTTAGGGTTATATCCTTTTTAAACCACCAAATTCAGTGTATCGTTTTTATAACCTCTCTCTCTCTCTCTCTCTCTCTCTCCCTCTCTCTCTCTCTCTCTCTCTCTCTCTCTCTCCTCCATGTATACACAAAAACACATGCACATGCATTTGTCCTGGAGGAGTATTACCTTAGAGATCAACTTCCTTAACAAACAAAGCACCACAAAGCCCTGGAGTGGAGACGCTTGCTTTACTGGCTGTCGGACTGGAATGACCTGACCAGAATAATGCGAAATCAAATATATTTACCGACTTTGGGGTTTAATTAAATGTGAACAATGTGTGAGAAATGACTGGTTATTATGAAGAAAAAAAAAATAATAGTGGAAATACGAAAGCAGTTCCATCATATCGACACCAGGTAAGAATTACATGAACAGGATGTTTCAATCAGTTGATAATACTAATTGTAGTACACTGTATAATTATTATTTTTCTTTAAGTAAGCCAACTGAAGTATATACAAGTACAATAACTGTAGAATTATTTGTAAAGATCAACTTCGATGTTACTCTGAAAGTGTAACCTTGCACTGAGAACCACTTACTCTAGTAAGAACAGCTTTTTTACTGGAGCTACAACATACATGCATATGTGCATTCTGCCATTTACAAAAACTAATAAATTTCTTTGCTAAGATGCCTTCCAAAAGTTTATCTTGTCTATTTTATACATATCCTACACTGAGAAAGAGATCATTTGTTAATTTAAATGTATTAATTTATTCATTGATAATTAATAAATATAATAAAGGCTTCTTTTGCAAAAGCTAAACGTGCTATAAAGTACTGTGAACATTCAAAGCAGCATTTAAGGGCAGGTTCTATACCTGATTGAATAATCAAAACAATTGAAAACCTGTTATTAGCACTTGTATTGTACTTGTATTGTTTATGTCTTTTTATCCATCCTTTGTTTTTCTTTTACATAGTTCTTCTTGCCCAGACCAGATCAGGAAGTGAGATGGTGTTTGAGAGTGTGATCGAGCCTGTGGTTGGCCTGCATGCCTTTGCCATGCTTATGACCTACGCACTGCTACAGCAGTATGTTTACAGGAGGATGTGGCAGCAGCAGAGTGGCTATCCCTACCTGTCCACCTTCAACCAGTCCCACTGCTCAAATAGCTACAGTAACCTCAGCTTTCAGCAGGTCACCATGCAAATGTCTTTGATCTTTAATATTGGATTTATCCTTCATTTTTTGCTTCTTTGTTGCTCATTTTAATGGATTATAACTGTTGGCTATTTCTGCAGAAGATCCACCCCAGATCCCTTATAATCACAAAGCAATTAAATTGCCTTCAGATTGCTAAGTATTTGATTTAATACTGACTCTCTCAGTTATACAGTTAGGCTATGAAATATTGAAGGATAGGTATTCTCAGGGATTTAAGCCACTATTTTCATATGAAAGAATATTTAACATGCAAGAAAACCTAAAGTACAGTCCTTAGAACTGGTGTCGGTGGATTATTATGCACACCTGAGCAAATAACATGCCTGAGCAAAAAAGTCTTTTAATTACTGGTCATTTGATACTCCTCCTTTCACACCATTTCACTGAATGTACTTGTTTGTGCTACAGGCTGTGCAGACAGAGACGTCACGCTTTCTCCTACAAAGTGAGCTGTTGTTCCTCTTTCCCTGCCTGTTCTCTTCTTTGCTGCTGGTGTCATACAGTGACTATAGAGGGCGAAAGTTGGCCATGGTGCCACCCCTCTTGGGTGACTTTCTCTTCAATTTCAGTTACTTCATAGTAAGCTGGTTCTCGCTTAGTTTGCACTACCTGTTGGCATCTGCTTTCTTGGCTGGTCTGCTTGGGGGTCCCAACTCACTCATAGGAGGCTGTTTCTCCTATGTAGCTGACCGCTGCCGAGGTCAGCCCGCTGGACGAAAGACTGTCCAAATGGCCCGTCTTGAAGCAGTCATGGGTATCTTGTCAGGCATAGGCTCCCTCTGCACTGGCTTTTTCATCAGAGCGGCTGGCTTCAGCTGGCCCTTCCTCTCTGCATCCATCCTTCATTTGCTCAACCTGCTGTATGTGCTAAAGGTCCTGGAGGAGCCTGCTGGGCAGATCTTGCCCCCTAGTCCTGCAAGCCCAGGTCCAGCTGCTGAACCACCATGCCTATCCCAGACACAATCTGTGTCAAGACGCCTACAGGGTGTCTACCTGTTGTTTGCAGCTTCCACTAGAAGACAGAACACAGCACTGCTGCTGCTCCTGGGTGCCTTCATCTTTTACAAGGTGATCTGAAATATGCCATTAAACCAGTGGTTAAGCCATAAATCTAATTCCTTACCCCCAAATGTAGTTGAGTAGTGAATGCTTTAGTTTTGCCCTGGAGCTACATAACAAGTATTACTTATGACCATCTGTTAAGCACTGTGTAATCTACATAACAGTGTGATGAGAAAATGAGAAAATAAATGACATGATAATAAACCTTAAAATGAATCATTTTAAAGTAAAGGGGTTAAACACTGTTTGACATTAAACATTTACAGTAAACTATATTGCATCAGAATCTTTTAAAAATAATGTCTTTAGGTGTCTCATCTTGGTGGTATGTCCATATTCACCCTGTACGAGCTGAATGCACCTCTTTGTTGGAACGAGGTCCTCATTGGATGTGGATCTGCTCTTTCAACTCTGATCTACCTGAGCAGTTTTGCTGCCGTGGCTCTCATCTCACGTTGGCTGCCTGATGCTCACATTGCCCTGCTGGGTCTGCTGTCCGTTGCTCTTGGTCTTTCTATGGCTGCATTTGCCAAGACCACATCACTCATGCTACTGGGTAAGGGATGTTAGACAATGTAGGACAATGTTTAGAACAGAACAGTATTGCAGTGCACCAATAAAGAAATCAGCATGCAGTATACAGTATAGTTGATGGGTAATGGATTGCTAAACAAAGAGAGCAAGACAGACCGACACACACAAACAGTTTAAATAATTCCTAAAAAAATTAAAAGAAACTGAAATGTTGAGCAATGAAGTGCTCTGTGGTTTTGCAGTGCGGCTTCCTCTGCTCCTGTCCATCATGCCTGCGCCTTTAATGCGGTCCATGATGTCAAAACTGGTGTCCAGCTCTGAGCAAGGTGAGAGCCTCATCATGTGATGAAAAAATTATTCCATTCTTTGTAAAATCTCAAACTTCCCTAAGATTCAACTTAATTTTAAAAATGTGGTCTTTGTAAATAATAAATACTTAAATAATGCAACTACTGGTGACATGTTTACTGTTACAAATGGACAACAGTGATATAAATGCACTTTTACATAAGCTGCAATAAAGTGATCCTGCTGTGACAGCAAACAACACAAGAGCACTCCATATTTACTTGACCTTTTTTTTTGCAACTGACTCCAGTTAATAATCTGTCCCGTCTTTTCTTTCTCTCTGTACAGGAGCCATGTTTGCTTGTGTGGCCTTTGTGGAAATGCTCAGTACAGGTCTGGCTTTCCCAGTGTTCAGTAGCACTTATGCTGCTACAATTTCCTGGTTCTCAGGGTTTAGTTTCCTCCTAGCAGCCAGCCTTACAATAATACCGGCCACTCTGATTGGGTGAGCTATCATGCAATGCATTTTCTCTTAAAGCAATTATTTGACTGATGCAGGATAAAAGAAACAGTAGCTTATGAGTGAGCTGCATGCCTAATTCTTACCCCAAGACAATTCAAGCCCAACAGTAGATTCATGTGGTTTCTGAAATCTTTAGACACTGATGTCAATAGAAATGTACAAAAGTACATTGCACAATTTTAACAGTCATCCTGAAGCCTGATTTGTGTCTCTCTAATGGATTCCTGCAGCACTTTACTGTGGCTACATCTGGATGCGGAGGAGTGCAGCAGTCTGACCACTGAAGATGACACAGAGAGCAGCACAGATTCAGATGCTCTTCATCTCCCACACTGGCATGACTGCTGAGAGACAGAGATGTCAAAACCTTTAGCAATAAAATCAAGCAATAAGCACATAATTCTATTTATTAAAAGTATATCCATTTCATTTCCACAGAAAATGATACAAAGCAATGCTGATGCTCAATTTATGACAAATGTTTGGGTTTATGTACCAAAAACATTGAAATCACTTATCTCTTTTTTGCTCTCTGTTTTTGTGAATGTGTCAAGACATTGAAATAATCTCTGTTTTGATTTTTAATTAATCTACAAACTAGAGCTGCCAGACTGAATCACTACTTTAAACTTTATTGTGAATGGGAAGAGCTAAATTGCAGCACATGCAATAAGCACGTATGTTGTTCAATATGGACCCTGTGAAGAAAAACTGAACTTTTTTTGGAATCTTTAGTCTGTTATTAACACAGTGATTGTTACTGTAGGACATCTTTGTGGCATTCCATGCAAATGATATTAAAACATTAAAGGGGAAAAAATGATACAGTAATGAGTTACCATAACCCTGGTAATCATATACTTGTGCATTACAACAGAATTACCAGATATGTAATTAAAGTGAAGCAGTTTATTGTTAAACTCATATCGTAAAACATAAGGAATACATATGGAAGCTGTAAATGAAGTAAATTCAGAAATGTTTGCATTGTACTGCAAACATATACTGCAAAAAATGTACTGCACTGTATAGGTGTTAAAATAGGAGTCTCACTGTGTCACTGAACCTAAAACGTAACATGCTAAGCAGCATACATAGAATCACACAATATGTGAAATATTTCACAGCTTTAGCCTAAAGTACTACATAGACCTCTTGTAAACATTTTTTTACAAACAGTCCCTGGATGTCTGATTTCATTTTTTTAAGAAGTGGCCTAGGACATCCATAGGAAGAGGGAAAACAATGGTGGAGTTTTTCTCTCCAGCAATGGTGTTGAGGGTCTGCAGGTAGCGCAGCTGCAGAGCAGAGGGAGACTCCGCAATCACCAGAGAAGCTTCCTTCAAGGCCCGTGATGCATTCATTTCACCCTCTGCTGCTATCACCTGCACAAATCAAAATATTCAGTCATTAAATTGCGAAGTGAAATGTACATTTAAAGTAATGATGCACAAAAGAAATCCGTTTAGATATTTTATCTCATTTTTAGTTTTCCACTGAAGCTACAAGGTTAATTTTTCGAACCCTTCCTATTTGGCTTGTCATAATTTACAGGCAATCGCCTGATCACAATTATTTAGGGGAATGTGGTGAGTAATGAGTTATTTGACCTCAAGTTTCATCTGAGACAATAAAATTGGTAACTGCATTAATGCAGCTATTTATGTGGCAGCCAACTATGTTGGCATTCAGTGTGAGACCACTGCATGGGTGAAATGCAGAGGTCCAATTTCGTTGTGGTTCACTGTGTGCTGTGCTGTGACCTCGCAATGACAAGGGTTGTCACTTTCACTTCACTTTCACTTTATTAGCTCTTGATTATAAAATAATTACATATATAATAAAGCAAATGTCTATGCTTTCTAACATTTTTCTTTGAACTGCATAGTTTAGGTGATTTATTATGGCAAAAGACTCCATAAAGTTAGTAGATTATGGCTCATTTGACAACATATGAACCATGATCTCAACCCAACATGGTAATTGAGATTGGCAATATTGTTCAAAAATAGTAGACTTCGATCTTATTAATACAAATCATTCAGCCTCAGTAACTATATTTTTCCCATAGCTGATCTTTTCCTGCAGGTGAAAAGGACCCTGACCTTGGCTCTGGCCTCACGTGTAGCCTCAGCCTCAGCTGCCATGGCCCTCTGAAGCTGTTGAGGCAGCTTCACATCCTTAATCTCCACCCGTTCAACCTTAATGCCCCATGCATCTGTGGCCTCATCAAGGGTCGTCTGCAAACCAGAGAAGAGGAGTTAAGCTTCTGAGAGATGTTATGAAGTTTGGCAGATTAGGTCAACAGTTTTGTTCCTTTCTTCATTCCCTTCCTCCCTCCCTCCTTCCATCCATCCATCCATCCATCCATTATCTTAACTGCTTACCTAAACAAGAGTCACAGGATTTCTGGAGCCTATCCTCAACAGGTCACCATTTTATAAGACTTCACTCAAATGCACACACACACACAGTCACACTTAGAGGCAACATGCATGTCTCTAGACTATAGGAGGAAACCAGAGCACCTAGAGGAAGCCCAGACCGACACAGGGTACACATGCAAACACTGCACAGAAAAGCATAGATAAGCTTGCACAGAACACAAAGGGAAACATGTAGGTAAGAAAACGTTCCTGCACCTCCAGAGAGTGACGTAGCAGTAATGAAGTTTAAAGTGTAAAAAATACTCCAAAAATACTCTCTCTCTCTCTCTCTCTCTCTCCCTCTCACCTGCATGCTGTGGGAGATACCCTCACGGTCAGACAGAACCTCAGATAGGTTCTTAGTGCCCAGGACATTCCTCAGGGTTGTCTGGGCCAGCAGGCGCGTGGAGTAATCAGCATTGGTCACATTGGCCACAGAAGCAATGGGATCACTGACCCTGAAGTACACAACTCCATCCACACTCACTGTCACCGAGTCCTTGGTCAGGATCTTCGATCAGCAAGGCACAGGCCAGGAGGCAGAATAAATGAAACATAGTCAAGAAGATATGTTTGACATTTGATCTGTTATTTTCTGTTTCCATGATTGGAGCATTGGTTTAGTCTGTGGGGTTATTTTTTTACCTCTTGCGGAGGGATGTCAAATGAGATGGTTCTAATGTCCACTTTAACAAAAGAATCAGTGCAGGGAAGTACAAAGAAGATGCCTAGAAGTGATGCAAGAAATTTGCAAAAAAAAACAGTTACATTTGTATCTTAACCGGACAACTTCTCATCATACCTTTGCTTTTGCATAATCTTATTGCTGAGGCTGACTTCGCAGTGCAAATTTGCAACTGCAGTCAGCAGTGAGTCCGCAGACCAAGAACTAGAGCAGGGAAGGGAAAGGTAGCTGCACAACACTGTAACATGAAAGTGGGATGCTCTAGTAAATGAATGTTCTCTAAGGTACAACATAGTAAAGGTACCCTCAAAGGTATAACATCCTTTAATGTACAGCTGTATAACTTTGGGGAGTTTCAAGGGGCTAATGATCTAGAACCAAATATAACCACCAATTAAAGTTGCATTACTTTTTACAATAAAAAAATAGTAGTATACTTAAGTGCACAGTTCTAGTATCTTTAAGTTAGGGAACATAATTCCACAATATATTATTAAGATGTACTGTACACGTTACAGTTTTTGTCATTTTCCCCAAAACTGTACTTTATAATTAAACGGACACTACCCATGAGCATGCAGTTAAAATCTAGAGGCGGTAGGTACAGTAGTAACTGTTTTACCTGGTCCTTTTGCCTTTCTGGCTGTGATCCGGCCCAGCCTGAATATTACAGCTCTTTCATACTCCTGAACGATCTTTAACAGAGCAATAAAACATCTCATAAAACACACTAAGGCCTCTCTTACAAAGCTTAGAAATATGGTTTTACTGGCTCACTATACCCAACAAAAGTGATAAGCAAGTAGTTTAGCACAGAATGCATTTCAGAATTATGCAAATTATTTCATTTATTATTTAATTATTATGTATTTTCTGGTATTTTTACTTGTTAGTTTTACACTGAATTTCATTGCTTAAATTACTATTACTATTACTACTACTACTACTATTAATTAAACTACTTTTCCTTTCAGGAGGTTTGGACATTTTGGGTTTTTGTTCTCACACCTTGATGCAGACAAAAATCATGATGGGAAAGAGCAGAATTGTGAAAAATGTAGAGAGAGCAACAAGGATCCATCCACAGCAGCCAAGACCTGGTTTAGTGTCACCTGCAGCCAAAACAGACGGAGATAAAAATACAGATGGACGATTACATGCCATTACATTGTTCAGAAGTTGACAGGTCACATTAAGGATTAATGTGTATAATATGGATAAATTACTTACTTATTAATTACTAGCATATCTGCCTACAGCTAGCAGTCTGAATGACTGCATGGCTTTAAAGTACACTTATTTAAATACATCAGTCTTTGGAGGGAACTTCTTAACATCAATGTAATCAAACTAAAGTGAAATATTATTTGGAATAATACTATTGTGTGTGTGTATAGATAGATATATAGATTACAGAATAATACTTCTATTATTCATAATAATTAAACTATTATTTTCAAAGATATATTTATGATTTATAACCCTACAGCTCTCAAAGTAATAGAATTGTTTCTTTGCTCTGACCTTATCAAGTGTGTCACCAAGAAACCTTTCACTGTCATAAAACCAGACCAACAGTCACAATGTCTTTGTGCCAGAAACTGAGCAACAGCCCACAGACCACAAAGATGTTTGCTGAGCCTTAGGCATAATAAAAATAAAGTGCATATCGGCCCTGGTGTGGTTTTCTTGTGCTTTAGCCAAACTTGCCTTGAAAAATAATTTAACCTGAAAAATTATTTATAACCTCTTAAAATAATGATGTTCCATGACACCAAGTACCTCGTTGCCCAACATCTTCTGTATCAAAAGAGAGTACCATTTACATCATTTTAATGCCATTTTGAAATATTTATCAAATTGCATCCGATTATTTATTATTAAAACCATTACATCAAATATTAATTTTTTATTATTATAATATTACTCATTATCTTGCTAGTTCAGATGGGTTATTCATGCAGAAATTACAGAATTGCAGAAATGAAATTCAAAGCCATGAATCATTTTTTAAACAGTTTTGAAACTGTTCTTACGGTGCCTTGACAGACCCTTCCTCTATTTGGCATATTTCTCCCACCAGTTAATTTCAGTTCCTCATACAAGATAATGGATACTAAACCATCCATGTAAAAATGTAATAGCCCATCAACATAACTGATTGTGTTACCTTCAGAAGCATCAGCTTCATTTAAGTTCTCCCTATAACTAAAGGTCAAGTTTTCTTGGTGGATTTTTGCCGAAATGTTTTGATTTGGCCATATTGGATGGCTTGAGGAAATAAGGTATGCTTCATCAGATCTATACATTTATATGTAGATATAAAGGTTTTGTCCTCCAGTTTTTGACGGCCTAGAAGGTGGCAGATGTTATTCAGTTATAAAAATAATAAAAAATATTATTTGATCTAAATGATCAAATGTAGTTTGATATTGATTATGCAGCTGAGGTGTGATTTTTCACACAGGAAGTTGCTTGTGGATATTAATTTCTAAATTGCAAACGGGGACAAATACATTTTCAAACTCCTAACTGCAGTTTGGTTCTCGTTCATTTCCTTGTTGAAATACCATAAATCTGCTCATGAAGATAAGCACATGCTTGCTCAGTTTTCCTCTCCAGCTGACCTTTGTGGTAACACTAGCGACAGGTGCAACAGCACTGTCTCAATGCCATGTGTAGTTTGAAACACTGTTCATATAAATCAATAACACCATGGCTCTGCTTCTGCAGCTTGATTAATGGACTTTTTTTTTGGCCAATCAGGAGAGACTGCATGAATGAAGCAAGTGTAGAATATATTACTGTAATACGTTTGTTTTGCATACCCTGTAGCTTATTCAAAGCATTAGATAAAGAGAGAAGGGGGAGCATACAAGCAGAAAGTCTATGATCAAATGGACTTACTGATTAACTCTTGCTTGCTGACATTTCCTCTTTCTATCCGGCTCTCCATCTCCATATAGTGACGTGTCCCAAATAGAGTTGTGTGTTTGCGTCTGTTTGAAGCACTGACAGGAGAGGTGAGTGCTTATAAAACCTCTGTCTGCAGAGGTGTGGTCATGGAAGGAGTGTCATTAGGAAATCATTGAGCCTAGTGCTTCTGAGAGCAAAGCAGCTAAAAATCATTAACTCAAAAACCAAGCCTAGTAATTGTGTCTAAATTAAGCAGACATGTAGTTGACAGAGTTAGTTCATATTATGAGGGATTTAAGGGCAATTGCTGAATGTTAAGAATGTAATTTCTGCATTAGGAGTTTACATTATCAACTATCACACAGGCCTTAAGAATGTCAGCATGAAATCAGTGCTAAAGTCCTCTCTCAGTCCTTCATAATAATGCTGTAACTGAATTACCCTCAGATTGATTTACGACAGCCTGCCGCGCTATCGACCGATTACCACGTCAACATTTGTCCCCACTCTAACCCTGCTGAGATTACGATACTTATTTTGTAATTTCCTACACGTGACAGCTGTAAACTAAATTATTGATCAATAGCAGTGGAAAATGCAAACACCTTGTGATGTGGAATCACATGACTAACCTTGAGTTACCCTTTAGGTACATTTATACAAGACTGGATCAATTTATTATGGTTTAAGAATCTATTTTTATTAAACCAAAGCAAAATACCACCTGAAAATGGATACATTCAGTATCTTGGCATGTATGTAGAAGCCAGTGAATAACAGTTTAAAGATGGTTAATGAGCATCACATGAGCCGATGCTTCAAAATGACTAAACGTGTTCCATGGTGTCTCCTTTTGCCCAAACACACACTTCTGTTGGTTAAACACAAAACTTGACCAAGTATGGGGGATTAAACTGTCTTTACAGTTTTCCCCTGTACCATGAAAGACCTGACTTTCTAAACATCCCTGAAGAACTTCAGAAAAAGAAAAAAACACAGATTTTGAGTCGCATTATAAATTAAAATGGTAGACTTGGGTTTTCTCAACTGAAAAACCATATGCAAAACCATAATGTATATTAAAATGTAACGGTATACGAGTATGTTACAAAGGTAACCTCATGACCATGATGCCTGAGTTAGTCTAAAGTTCATAAATTTCATGCGGTATATACATTATAGAATACAGTGCTATAATAGAAGACCTTATAATAGTCAGGCCTTACAATATCAAAAAAGCTGCATGGACAAGTAAAAAGTCTGACAAATGCTTAAACAATTAAAACTATAGCGCAAGCATGTAGGAGAAAATTTATTTCATGATACTAAAACTAGTCTACCCCTACTGTTGTTTCTAGTACAGTATTGCAGAGCCAACTTCATCTAGAAACAAATATATAGCTCCACCATCAATAAACTAAGGCAGAATTATGTTTGTTCATTCTGTTTTCTATACGGACACCAGTTCTCATATATATGTTTATATGAGAGTTAAAAAAAACAACAATAATAACCTAGCACACACACACACACACACGCGCGCGCAAGCACCACACAAAAAAACTTCTGCTTTACCCAGTCTCAATGATATTTAAATACAGTTCATTACCAATAGCCAGCTCTTAGGAAATTCTGACTGAATTTTAGGAAATTGCAAGTAAGGAGTATTGAGAAAGTCCTCTTCACAGTTTATCCAATGATGGACATCATAATTAACTGACTTTATTAAACATTACCATTATGCTAACTGAAGAGTAAAGTCCTTCTTCCAAAAATAGTAATACTACAGAGTACTGTAGTGCTGATTAGGTTCATTCCAATAATAATACCCATTTATTTCAAACTATTAAACCGTTATCGTTGTTCAGTTTGTCTTTCAACCGGTCAGTGTATTTCGAGCAGTTATACTGCTCGCGAGAGGGACCACAGATGGTTTGCTTTTGACACCTGCTCTTGTAAAGGACTTTACCACAGAAAAGTGGTCTGGGTTGTTGCTTACCATCAGCCTTTCATTGTCATATCAATACAGGAAACACATTTTGATTAATGCCCACCCTGGCTGAAAGTCCATTTCCAACACATTCTCTCAAACCACTCTGTTTTGGCTGCCGAGGTACTTTGTTCACAAAGTGGTTGCTCTGAATCAGGGTCACTGCCAGCCCAGCTGGGGATGCAGACCTGGCTGCAGAGGGAAGGGTGTCCCTGTAGCTGCAGAAGGGAAAGGGTTCCCTGCAGTTGGAGGGTAGCTGCCAAAGCCATTGGGCTGAGGAGGGAAGCTGTCCAATGCTGATGCAGAATGAGCCTGTAAAAGTAGACAAGCCTTAAGAACAGAAGTAGGATCAGAACCATATCAAACTATTCACCTTTTTAAAAAAATTAAAAAATAATAAAGTCCAGTCTGTGTTTGTCAGACCCATGTGGTAGCAAAGGGAGCTGAGTGGAGCTGAGTGGTACCTGAAGTAGTGCAGTCTGCACAGCAGGGTTGTGGAGGCCTGAAAGAGCAGCAGGAGCACCGCTAGAGGTAAAGCCAGGCATTCCAGCAGGAAACGACAACAGTCCAGGGAATGCAGCAGCCCCTGGAGCCTGAAGACCACTGCTAAACACAAGAGAAGTACAAGACAAAGTGAAATTTTAGAATGTTATGGGATCAATTTACATTTTAGCTAACAATGTCTCATAATGGATCATATACATGGACACACACATTTCATTAAGAAGCTTGACAGCATCAAGGGGCCATAATCCTACACAATTTTTTTCTAAGGTGTATGTTTGTTTCTGTGGTTTAATATAACATTTTATTTTTAAGTGAAATAATGAAGAAATAAGCCTATAAAATGTACATATAGTTCTTCATTAATTATGCAATAATTAAAACAGATGTGTTCTGCTCTGTAGAGGGTAAATAAATGATTAAGCTGCATACAAGTTAACTACCCAGCTAACACCACCAAGATAAACAATATAGCTAAATAAAATAAAGCCGTGCCAACTAGTAACAAATCTAGACATTTAATAGCTAACTAATATAACTTGTTAGAAGTTTTTTTTTTGTTAGCTGTTTTTTTTTTTATTTCTTATGACACCCTACACATCTTTCTGGCAGGATGGCTTATGATGTAACATTCTGTAAGACAGCTTTAATGATTTTAAAATGTGTCAGATGTGTGGGTTCAATCACCATTGCCGCAGACAATGCTAAACTCAAGTCAAGTCAATGTTTTGACTTGACTTGAGTACTAGAGTACTGTACTAGAGCTTAAAAACACTCACCCAGGCTGGCCTACAAGTGCAGGATTAAAGTTGGAGCTGAATGCAGAGGCAAAACCTGGAAGCACAGGAGAAGTGGAGGGCACTCCTGCTGCTGCTGCTGCCACAGCCGCTGCCTGGAGTGGGGCCACTGAAGCTACAGAGGAAGAGGCACCTGGGAGCCCCATAAAGGAGGAGAGCACAGGACTGCCAGCTGCAGGAGCAGCTGAACCTCCAAAACCAGGGAAAGCAGGACTTTGGCCTGGAGCCAGCCCCGGGAACATAGATGGGGCTGTGGTCAGTCCAAGGCCAAAGGCAGAAGCAGTTGGAGCCCCACTGGGGTCTAGACCAGAGTACACACTGGAGGACTGTGGCTGGGCAGCAGAAGCAGAGGAGTGGATGGAGGACTGCACTCCAGGAAGAGGTGAGGCTGTGGACAGTGATGGGAAGGGGGAAATACCAGGGAACGGTGTAGCAGGGCTGCCTCCAGGCTGAGAGGAGAGAGCCTGCAAGCTGGCCATGACTGCAGAACCTGGGAGAGAGGGCTGAGGGGAGGCGCTGCTGTGACCAAGGCCAAAAGAGCGTGCTAAAGCAGCAGAATTTGGCATCACAAGTGAACTTAGTGAGGGCGTCCCAGATCGAGATGATGGCCCTTTGAAAGCAGAAGGGACAGGGCTGTTACTGCCACTGCCACCACTGTGCTGGCCCACAGAGCTTAGAGACTGCTCACTATAAAGAACAGAGTTAGCCAAACCAGCTGGGGACTGGCTTGTGGAGGGCTTGGGGCTGGGAGCGCATGCAGCTGTAGGGGTGCCTGGAGGTAAAGTCCCCTGCATATTAGGAGTGGAGCGTCCGGGCGGCAGTACTGTCAACCCTGAAGGCGTATAGCTGCGAATTACCGAATTGGAGGATTTGGACTGAATGTGATCTAACTGGATTTCAGCAGAATGTGCAAAACCTTTAACAGAAGACAGAGGCACATTCGGAGAAGGTAAAGTCTCCGTTGTACCCCTTGGAGAGGGAGCGTGAGCACCCGAGGGTGTTCCCGAACGGGACGTCCCATGGAAAGATGGCTGGGGAGCCCCTGACCCAGGTCTTACAGGTGTACCAGTAGGGGTGTGAGCTTTAATAACTGATGGTGTGTTCCTACCAGAAGGGGTAACTGCAGGTACAGAGGTGCTATGGCCACTAGGGTTTAGGGCAACCTGTGGAGAGTTAGCAGGCATAGGAGGGCTTCTAATGACTGAAGAAACATTGGAGCCAGGAGAGGGGTTAACAGGGCTGTGAGATGGGACCATGCCAGGAAAGACAGGGGTGATTGGTGTGTTGGGCTGGGATGTCCCTGAAGTTGGTGTTGAACTGGAAGGAGAGATGGTGGTTGTGGCAGAACCACTGGAAGGTGGGTTATGTTGATTGACAGGTCTAGTGTAAGCTGGGGGGGGGGGGACAAAAAACAAAAGAATTATTAAATGAAAAAGTTAAATAAATAAAAACTTAAATTAGTTCCACTGAGATCCAGGGACCCAAGCACTACATGCAAAGCTACATTTGAGAAATAGTCAACAAGAGCATAACCCTCACTCACAATTGAGGTAATTGTAATTTGTTTTTATTTTATATAGTATTTGTCATTTGTATAGTATTGTCTATTTATGTGAATTTTGTAATCCTTTGCTACCAGTACTTAAATTTCCCCCTGAACCTATAAAGTATCTATCTATCTATCTATCTCTCTCTTGATCTACGAATGATCTGAAAGGTATGAAAACACAGAAGTCTTTAGTTATTCATTTAAAAGGAAGCTGACCTACTTATCAAAACCACAGGGAGCAGATCTGCATCTGAATATGCTGTTGTACAAAACCACTAATATAAAGTACTGTGCAAATGTTTTAGACAGGTGGGAAAAAATGCTGTAAACAAAGAATGCTTTCAGAAATAAAAAAATAATGATTGTTGTTTTTTTTTTAATCAATTTACAAAATGCAAAGTGATCGAACAAAAGAAAAATCTAAATCAAATCAATATTTGGTGCTACTACCTTTTGCCTTCAAACCAGCATCAGTTCTTCTAGCTACACTTGCACAAAGTCAGGGATTTTGTAGGATTATAGTCGGTGTATGATCAACCAATTTTACCAAACAGGTGCTGATGATCATCAATGTCACACGGAGGTTGAAACACAGTCATGTTTGGAACAATCGACCAGCCGAGTTCCTTCAAAAACTGTATGCAAGTGTACCTAGAAGAATTGATGCTGTTTTGAAAGCAAAGGGTGGTCACATCAAATATTGATTTGATTTAGATTTCTCTTTTGTTCATTCACTGCATTTTGATGATTGATGAAAATAAATGATTAACACTTCCATTTCTGAAAGCATTCTTTGTTTACAGAATTTCTTCACACCTGCCTAAAACGTTTGCACAGTACTGTGTGTGTGTGTGTGTGTGTGTGTGTGTGTGTGTGTGTGTGTGTGTGTGTGTGTGTGTATATATATATATATATATAAAAAATCACACACATACTGGAAATGCGTCAAACCCTTAAGATTTGTGGTCAATGACATGCTTCTCAGGTCAAACAGAACCATATGTTCAATAGATAGTAAACAGTTAACTAGTCCCTCCTTCATGACCCAGCGGTTCAAGCCATGCATAGCAAATACCTTTGGTTAAACCCATGATTCAAAGCTTGGAACTAAAAGGTTTTAATATTTAAACAATTTAATGATTTGATAAATTCTACCCATTTGCATTCCACCCATTTTAACCCTTGTACCTCATTAATTCTCAATTTTCTAGTAAAATCATTAGCTGTTCAGAGTGCTCTCTAGCCCTGAGAAGCCAGATTAAGGCTAGCTAAGGAGCATGCTGAGTGCAGTAAGCGGGCACAGCAGAGCACGTGCTGGTGAGATACAGGAGCAGTTAGCACGGAGGCAGTTAGCACAGCTCACAGAGCTTTGATAGCAGCAGCGGTAGTTACATCATACCTGCTGACTTTGAAGTGGCACTGTAGGGAGGGGGGGGTATGCTGGCAGTAATGACCCCTCCCACTGACACCAGGCCAGCATTGTTGTATGCACCTGAGCAGGGGAACAGAGCCTGCTGGGTAGTGGATATACACTTCTCGAAAAACACTAATCTGTCACCAGGTTTAATTGCACACAATAATATACATACTCATCCTCAAGTCTTGTGAAGTCTATGCCTAGTTCTTTTTCCTTTCGCTCTCTTATCTGTGACTCTCACTAGACAGGGGACTGTGTATTGTCAGACTCTCTCTACAAAGTCTGTTTTTCTTTCTCTTTATGAAAAACATAAGAACTGTTAAGTACAGCAGTCCTCATTATGTGACTCAATTCCTTGCTTTTATAATTACTTACCTTATACATTTAAATGACACTTACTGAAAGCTTCAGAATACTTTATGCTGAATAACAAACCTCAAAGCAGTAACTATAATAACTCTGCAATCTAAAGGGTTAACACAGTAGGTTGGAATTTTACCTACCTCCTGTCTCTCTCTTTCTCCCTTACTGGTCACTAGGGCATGACAGTTTCTCTCTAACAACGGCAATGGCTGTTTGTCACTCTAGCAAGAGCAAAGCTTCCTGTCAATGTCCATGTCCTCATTACGAATAAAACAACCAAACTTTCTCTCTCTCTCTCTATCTGAAGAATAGGTCATATTTCCTACTAACACTGCTCTTGGAAATTCTTGGAATTTCTTTAGCTGTCAAAGCAAGTCTTACTTGGTGCAATGGTGGCATGTGGTCTGCAAGGAGGAATGGGATAGGGTACAGGCCTGTGCGGATTGTACGAAGATGGAGACTGTTAAAAACACAAGATAGAAAAGCCTGAGAAGATGCAAGAATTAATTTAAGAGCATTGCAAGACTATAAAAAGTATATAAACTTCACTTGGTACAGAGCTAATCAAGAACTAATCATCAGAAGAAAAAAAAAATTTACTGGTTTGCTGGGTCCGATAATGCGGGTAGCAATCCCTTTCCCCTCTGCATTCACCTCCTCTCCTTCCTTTCTGGGGGGAATTCCCTTTAAAATATACATTATAAGGTTAATTTCTTTGAGAGTCATTTATCTTGCCTCAAAGGTTCTTCAACTGTAAAATGGTAAATGCTCCTTTTATGTGTGATGCACATTTTCTTTTTACAGCATTGTTTCAGAGAATGGTACCCATGGTACTTACAGGGAAGGTTCCAGTGAGTTGGCTAGGTTTCCCTTTTGGGTACGGGTTCCCAGGTATCATCCCACAGGAGGAGATCATTGC
Source organism: Hepsetus odoe (assembly GCA_017165825.1). Taxonomy (NCBI): domain Eukaryota; kingdom Metazoa; phylum Chordata; class Actinopteri; order Characiformes; family Hepsetidae; genus Hepsetus; species Hepsetus odoe. The sequence continues at coordinate 16,085,918 of CM029383.1, forward strand.
CACTGGAGCTTTACAGCCCACCTTACACACCTGAGCAGAATATTATAGCAATGTATATAAATGGCTGCTATTTATTAACAATGAAATACAATACTAAATGGTATCAATAAACAGTTTTAGGAACAACAAAAAGGATTATTAATGATACAAAAGGGCTAGAAACATTGTTTTTTCTGAAAATGCTCAGACTTCACTAATGAAGGTAAAATCTAGCTTTAAATAGGAAAGCCTAGAATTAACATTACAATACAGTTATATTGTAATGCAATGCCAATACATTTTTAACATTTAAATACAATAACAGAACATTAACTAACAGACCACTAACTTCATCAACATGTTAATAAAATTCTTTCACCTGTTCGAGGATCCGTCGTGCACGCTTCTTCTCTGAAAGGTGAACACGGAACTGATCCTCTACCGGGCGGTAATTATGGGCATCAGATATATTCCTATCAGTAAAGTAAGTTGATTCTTAAAACAGAATGCTTCATTGGTTTGGGAAAAAAAATAAATAAAAAAAAGCTAATAAAATCTGAAGTCGAAAAATGATTGTTTTCGCAATCTGTAATAACTTACAGTGCTATCAGCTCCAGCACAATGAGCTTGTCCTTTGAGAATGTGAACGTATTCAAAATGTTTGCAACCTTTGTTGTAGGAATGGCCACCATTTTCTACCAACAGAAAGCAATTAATAAATATTTAAGTAAGTACTGCTTGTTATCCTTAATGCTTTCTAAACCGCTTTATCAGATCATTCAAAATCTGTACTGCATTGATTTCAACAGAAAAACTGTTGAAGATTACACTTACATGTTGAAACGCTTTCACTGCCTTTATCTGTGGGTCTGCCCAGGAAAAGTATTTCAGAATGTCAATCACCTAAAAAAAGCACATGACAGAGAAGATCATTACACCTAGTGCTAAAATCCATGTATGGGTACTTTAGAAATAAAGCAGAGAACCAGGTAATATTTCATAAAACCCACGAACCCACGCTTCTTCAGAACGTCCTTCCAAACCTTACACAGCGTGTTCTGACAGGAGGGTTTTATTCAAAATGTACACACTGTTGTTAACGTATACTAAACAGAAAGCAGAAACCTGGTGTTGTTTTTTTTTAAAATATATTTTCAACTATTTTCATAAGCAAGCTGCAGCTTTCAGCAAGCGTTTCACTAAAGTTAACTGTCGGGACCTGAATGAGTAAAGGAGGCAGAACAGACACTGCAATTTAACAGGATTTATTTCTCACATATAATATAATTATCCATCAAATAGAGTAATAAAAAAAAGATCTAAATTAGTGAATGGTGTGCTGATAGAGAAGATTCACTGTACCACAATTAGGTCACAGAAAATAACATGCAAAAGCACTAGCAGATGAGCTTTCACTACCTGCTCGCTGGAGAAATAGCCGTGCACCTGCTCAATCGCTTTGATCCTCTGATCGGTCAACACACACTGAAGAGAACATTTCTGAGGTTAGGAAAGTTCATGCACTTTGAAAATGTACTTCTCATACAAACCAACACAATTAACCAAGGCTGTATATATTTGTGCAACATTAATGTACAAAGGATTTCACACAGTAACCTTTGGGTCCGACTACCTTTCTAATTTCGTCCAAGACGATGTCAAAGGATTTCTTGTCCATCTTGAAAACAGCTCCTTGGCTACAATTTGTATTTAAGAAACGCGCCGATCGGTCCGCCTTCAGACTGGTTTGTTATTCAGAGATTGGAAAATTAAGCGACGCACTGCTACTGCATTTTGTCGGTAATAAAACGCTGTTCTTATTAAAATAGCTGCACAACACAGCTTCCTACAGAGTGCTGGCTGCACATCTCTCCCTGTTTTTCAAGTTCATGTCTGCAGATTGGCAGCGCTGCGGCTGGTTAGCCCGCTCGCGGTTCATCTCCTGCCTGAAACGCGCTGATAATAAACACTCATTTAGCGTTAAAATGTACCTCTCTGACAGGAGAGTGATCAACAGAGCACCTTCGGGCACACCTATTCTATCTTAATAAAACACCACAGGCAGCGCTGGGCGAGTTTATCGTTTGTTTCTGCTCGGTCTGTTGTTCTTTCTTGCTAGCTGCTCAGCCTCGGGCTCGCCGGAAGTACGTCACCACGGCGTGTTACTGGAGGACCCCGTGAGCGTCGGTTCCCCACGTGTTTACAGCTCAAGCTAATACACTCAAATCAAAACACTGGGCCATTATATAAAACGTGTATACCCAGACTTATCAAGAAGCAGGATTTCTAAATTAGCCAGATAATTTAAGCTTTAAACCGCAATATCTACTGGATTTTTGGATTTACTTTCAAACACACACACACGTGTATATATATATTATATATCATTTAGATAGTACGGGTGTGGCCAGAGGTGCTCTCTTGATCACTTGCCTCTTTAGAAGTACTGTGCCGTGTGTTTCATTTATACCTCAAAATGAGAAAAGTGTGTTTCTGTATTATTTGTACTGACTTGTTTGTTTGCTCTCAATACTTTAACCTTTCTTCAGAAATTCTTAACTGGGGCTACAGATTGAGGAGAAAAGGGCAGATTCCTTGAAAAAGTTTAATAAAGTCACACTACGCTACAGGCTACGTTGAGATCAGCACATCTATTCAGAACTGCTTATATAACAGCAGTGTATTCCGTGTGAATGTACAGAAGGATTTTTTTTCAGTTTCAACTGGAATCGAATTGACAATCAAAATACTCGGTCAAAACTATGATCCTGTCTAGCCTCAATTGAAACCGGCAATGTGTAAGGCACCATACCGGAAGTAAACATTGGCCGGGAGTAGCACGTACACAACGTTTACAGAAAATGCATCAATTCTAACACATCTGAAAAAAAAACAAACTTTTTATTATATCAGGATGGATCGATTCGCGTGGACAAATGGCCTTCTTGAAATGAACGAAACCTTAGTGATCCAGCAGAGGGGTGTCAGACTTTATGACGGGGATGAAAAGGTAAATTCGTGTGAATGAACTGAACTTGGTAAGTTTAAGTTTATTATAACCCCCCAGCTAGACTTATCACAGGAAAACCTTCTGTGGTCCACCTGTTCCTGTCAGTGCTACTAAAACTAATTCCACATACACACTTACCATCCACAGCTTGACAGGTGAACAACTTATATTAAGTTGGCATGAAATATGAATTAAAGTCGACTTTATTGTTAATTCGGCCAAATATACAGGAAATATACTGTCTAGATAATCGGCTTTAAGTTTGAAGGGTCTTTTTTGTTTGGCAGGCAAAACTTGATGTGGGAGTCGTCCTCCTGAGCACGCATCGCTTAATTTGGAGAGACCAAAAGAATCATGTAAGATCACCCCAGCTTTCCTCTCCTGCCCTGAACTCGTGTCTGCTGTTGTGAACATGTGCTTTCACTGTGGATTGGGTCCCACATAAGGGTTGTGCTGAGTAAATTGTCTGACTTTGTTCCCCCTGTAGGAATGCTGCATTTGTATTCCACTGTCTCAGATAATATTTTTCGAGGAGCAAGCAGCAGGCATTGGGAAGAGGTAAATGTTTTTGCACTCTGATTTACTCTAGATGGTCCAACAAACATTAAAGCTGAAATGATTCCGTCTGTTTATATTCTTTAGTGCCAAAATTGTCATTCACCTGCATCCAGCCCCTGCAAATAAAGAGCCTGGCCCATACCAGCACAGCAAGTTCTCATATATCAAGCTGTCTTTTAAGGAACACGGGCAAATTGAGGTGTGTGACAACAGTGTTTGATTGTAGCTCAGTCATTTTGTGGTGTCTATACACAATTTTATGGCAAATACCAACCTGTGATTTACTGGAGTAAATGAGGAGTAAATGCTTCACTTTCCTCCAGTCAGCAGCATTTTTCTTTATGTGCTGCTTTTGTCATTTCCCTGTATGCCACAAGGTCACTAATAATGATCACCGCTTAGCTTCTCTACAAAACTTTTAAATGTGTGAAAAGGCTGAGCAACTAACACAAGAAACCACAACATTTTTACATATTTATAATCTCTTTCCCCATAATTGGATATATTTTCACACTTGATACATGAAGGATTGGATGTATTTAAAATAATAAAATGTTTTGCTTTAATCCTGTTGTATTGTATGTGTTAGGTTTACATAGATATTGCTTTTAATTATGTTCACGGTATTAAAATGTTATTTTAAAGTGTCACCACTACACATTTGTGTGGTTGAATCTAAATGTTAGAAGGCATTCAAGAGTTCAGATTATTGAAATATGTTTTTATTCAGCGCAGAACCATAGAATCATTATTTGGCATGTTAGATGTACATTTTATTTTGTAGTTTTACAGACGGCTAACAGAGGAGATGACACAGAAGAGGTGGGAGAACATACCAGTGTTGCAGCCCATTAGCACAACAGCTGAATCAAAGGTGAGGATGAAGCTTAAGTGCAAAAAGAGAAAAGTCTTCATTCATATATTTATATCACTGATCAGTCACTGAGTCAGTTGTGCAATGTGTATTGGTGCCTCAAGGTGGAGTTGTTTTGTCATGGTAAACGCACTTGTTATCCAAACCATTGGTTAAATGTGAAATATGTACTTTAAACATTTCTCTGGTGAAGTTGTGAATTAACTGCGGCCTGCGGCTCTCTCTGCACAGTTCATAGTCATGAAACTGGAGAACTTGGCTTTAGCCTTTCATTTACTGGGCTCTCTCTTTTTGCATCTTTTGTGTGCGTGAGAGAAAGAGCAAATGATTGTTTTTTTTTCCCGTCTTTTGTGCTCCTACAGGCAGGAAGGACACGCGCAGTAGGGATTGTTGGCATTGAACGGAAGCTGGAGGAGAAGCGGAAGGAGACTGATAAAAACATTTCAGAGGTAGGGAAAAGAGAGCACAGAAAACTGAGCAGCATTATTGAAATCTACCAACTGATTTGAAATAGCTGATGACAGACAGGCCTTGTGGTAGGTTCAGGGTACACTTAGCAAGAATTCCATAGCAGCTCTTTGGGTTCCCTAGACAGCTTGTAGGTATTCCTGTTCATTTTTTTTTTTTTTTTTTTTGGATGTTGAAAGTGAGCACTGCCCAGTTTAGGTGTGACATCATTGAGTGTGGATTGAAAGGCTTCCTGTACTGGCTAAAAGTAGAGATTAAAGGATACCCAGCCAGGGGCCAGAGGGCAATGCCCATATTCCCACAATTCACTGATTTACTATTCAGCAGACATAATAAAAGAATGCACATCCAGCCTGTGTAGAGTAAAGGACCCTAAATGGATGTGATAACTCAAATGTGTTGATTTTGGAACAAAATCATTATATTGACATTCAATAAACTATTCAAAACACATTTTTGGACTAAAATACTAATCACTTTGTCAGACATGTTAAATGAAACATTTAGTAACTTTGTTTGCCTAAATTGCAATTCTGTGTATTCAGTTCCTTTAGTCACTTTTGTGTGAATCATTTCACATTTTAATCAGCTAATTTCAGATTTCAGGATGCACGAAATGCTTTCCTAAAGAGTTATAATCACATTTATGGAAGGTTAGATATTTCCAGTCATATTAGAAAAGCCTTTTTATGAAGGAGGAAGGAGGCTGTTAGTATTAAAAAGTTTCTCCTTACTGAACTGTCCATTTAAGTTGTTTATGGTCCAGTTAAAAAAAACAAAAAAATGAAATCAAGCTGGGCATCTCTTCTTTTTTTATGTTGGAGCATGAGTGTTTACGGTTTTTGCTTGATGCCCTCTTCTAATTCTTTTCTCTTCTACTTTTTTGTCACTTTCAGGCCTTTGAAGATCTCAGCAAGCTTATGGAGAAGGTCGGCACCCTGTAATCAGCATTCATACGGCCCACCTCTCCTGTCACAGTGTGAAATCATGGTATTCTGTATTTATCCTTTCTCCTCAGGCCAAAGAGATGGTTGAGCTGTCCAAATCCATCGCCAGCAAAATCAAAGACAAACAGGGAGACATAACAGAGGACGAGGTAAGACAGATGCATGAAATATGGCCTTTTGTTAAGCTGATGGCAACTCAATATCACAATGTAGAGTCAGGTGGCAGGCACGCAAAAAAGTTTAGTCACAAGCTGTTTATCTTTTTTCAACTTTGAATCAGAATACGCTGTCTGATAAGATTTTAGATCATTTGTCTTTGAGAGATGCAAGAAGGAAGGCAAACATTAAATGTCTTTCATTGCAATAATGCATTATCCAAAAACATTAAATCTTTGTTCTGATTTCAGCATTCAGTCCTTCTAAACTGCCATTTGATCAAAAAGTACATGGGTGATTTCAACAAAAAATAAGAAACTCAAACTATTACTTTAGCTAAACAAGCTCTTCAATCAGGGGAGGAAACTTAGAAGAATTTAAAGCTGATTTCTTTAAAATCGACATCTTTGCATTGTTTTAATTAAAAGAATAAAGTAAAATTCCTGTTCTTTCACACACAGTCTATGAACAGTGTGCAGTGAATTTGTCCTCTGCATTTAACGCTTCCTTTACATGGCAGGCATGAGCTAATTCAGCAATGCAGGCAGGTATGTTTAACCCTCATATTTAAGAGAAAGGGAAGAATCCCAGAGACATTGGATTTTCTAGAATTTCTTTCTCCAAGAAGATAACTGGAGGCTTGTAGATTGTCAATTCAAGCTTTGTGAGATTAACCCAGTGGCACTTGAATGAGTGTTCCAGTAGGCATAGTGCCAGCTTAACTAAGTGACCTACAGCTGACTTAGCTAACCTAGCAACAGATGTCAAAGCTAGCGTTGCAGTATCACAGGTGTTCTCTCTGTTAGTGATTTGTGCTTTGATTACAGAAGCTATATTGCAGAAGAATCTGTTTACTCTGAGACTCAAGTCAGTTGATGGGGAATACCTTAAATCCACTCATTTGGGCTACAACAGTTCAAAAAAGAACTTTATTTATAAGTGAAAACAAACATGCTATAAATATAGACCTCTCATTTATATAAGGTTGTAGTCACTTCATTTGATCTATTGGTTTGTGAACCTTTGGTTTAAGCTATTATTGGTTTAATGCTCCTAGAGTTAATAGGCTTTACCAGTCATGCATGTTAAGATACTATGCCACATTCTTTTTTTCAACCACACATATTTTCCACCTAACAGCTTCACATCTTCCCTCTATCTCTGTGTGCACAAATTATGAAAATAAATGGTTAAAGTATTTATTTTTTTTATTTTTTTAAAGCAGTGATTAAATGGATAATGTGAAGGATGCTAAATATTTCCATTGGCTTAACTCAGTTAAGGCCTCTTGCTCAGTGGGGTGCTTCTAAGCTCATTGCTTGGCAAGCATAGGAAATAATCCGAGCAGGGTTCAGTTTTCTTTTGACTTGGGCACTGTCAGACTCAAATGTTGACATGTAAGCACCAAGACACAGTTAGTGAAATGAAGTGTAATTAATGAATTATACTCTAAGACTTTAAGACAGCTTACATTAACATTGTCTATTCTACTGCCTTAATTAGAAGGCTTTTATCTGTTGAATGTTTTTGATAAAGGTCAAAGACACCGGGGGAAAAAGTATTGTAAAGGCTCATCAGAATTGTAATTTTGCCTAGATAACATTGAAATGACTTCTAATATTTCTCCTATCTGGCCTTACTGGAACATGCTAATTTTCTTCTTTCTGATGTAATGCCACTTATTTCTAAGGGCCAATTAAGTTTCTCCCTTGCTGCCTCTTGCAGACTATTCGCTTCAAGTCCTATTTACTAAGCATGGGCATCGCCAACCCTGTAACCAGGGAAACACACGGTTCTGGCACACACTACCACATGCAGCTTGCTAGACAGCTGGGAGATATGCTGCAAGCACCACTGGAGGCAAGTGTGTGTGTGTGTGTGTGTGTGTGTGTGTGTGTGTGTGTGTGTGTGTGTGTGTGTGTGTGTGTTGTAGTTAACAAACATAAAATTCAGTCGTTTTTGTTGAGAGTCTTGTGTCTGTAATTTAATGTATAATTTAATGTGTTATATTTCGAATGTAGTTATAAAATCCTCTGAGATCTACATATTATTGTGCATAAACCCATATCCATAAGTCATAAACCATTTTTTTTGACCATTTTTTCCTCATTCTCTCTTTACAGATAATTTTACTGTTTTGTTACCAAGAGATATGTGTAAATTAGCTCTGTTTGGACTGAGTGCCCAATGTTGCACCTTATTCCACAAAAGGAGTTCAGGGTAAAACACTGCTCTGTGAATGGCTTGAGGAAAACTGTTTAGGCTGAATATGCAGATTTATGTGTGTGTGTGTGTATATATATATATATATATATATATATATATATAACAAAATTAAATAATTTAGTTCATGACTTGAGCAGAAGTTTATATCAGGATTGTAATCCTGTACTGCTTTTGTGAATGTGAATATGGCCTTCTCCAGCAAACATATTCTAAAGGATTTACAACAGAGTCATTACTGATGACACTGATTGATTTCAGTGACTTTGTATGTCACTAAATGTGTTATGCAATATTCGCCGCTAATGACTATGCTGATTCTATCCATAGGAGCGAGGGGGTATGATGGCCCTCACAGAAGTGTACTGTCTGGTGAACCGAGCACGGGGGATGGAGGTAAACTTAAGCAGTGTGCAGACAGGTTTTTACACCCCCTGTCCATTTTCCAATAGAATTAGAAAAGATGCACGTTATGTTTTTTTGTAGTAAAATATGTCAACTACTCAAAATTTCAAAGGTCGCTCTTTAATTTGAGTATCATGAGAAACAACAGCTTAAAGCAAGCTAAATAACCTCAAAACAGATCATTGTAGTGAATTTTATGGAGCATTGCTTAAAGCGGAATCAGCGATTGCTGTCACAGACTGATCAGTGCTTAGCTTGACCTCCTGCTCAGACGGATTTACTGTACGGCCATCTGCTTTTAACTTTCCAAAGCATGTCTCTTGCCAGTTCATATTATGGTATGGTCATGTTTTTTTTTTTTTTTTTTGTTTGTTGTTTTTTTTTCCCAAATATTTTTGGCAAACGTGGGTGTAAACAACTACATTTTTTTTGAAGGAAAGGATAAAGCCACTCTTAAGATTGTGTCTGTGCATCCAAGTCACAGTCTTTACTCGATTAGGGATCCCAGAAATGTAGTGTGTGTGTTATTAAAGACGTTTCTGAAAATCTGAACCCTGCAGCCTTTTTGGATAAAAGCAAAGAGAGAATTGATGATAACCACTGCCATGTTAAAATATTTCAAATGCTGTACACATAATTAGGTGAGAGGGATTATGCTTTACTTTCTACTCTTAAAGCTGACAATCTTGTTTCTTGAGAAAACTTCAGCTTCTTCACTAAACATTTTCCCCCTTTATGGACTGCAGTGAACTTTAGGCATTTTTGTCATTTCTAAGCTGCTTGAGTATTTAGATTTTAAACACTCTGTCTGATGAGCAGGTTGTATGGAAAACAACCTGCTGTTTGCTGTTGGCCTGTGAGATGAGGGTTCGATAAAATGGAGAAAGCAATAAATTCAACCTTTTCCTTTCCAATGGAGTGTATCTCACCTCAGAAAAAACCTTGCCAATATACATCAGCCAGGAGCACATGTTTTGATCAGATGGAGCTTATGTTAACACAGAAGATGGTGACCATCAAACCATGTTGTTTACATGTCCATAGTTAGACTATCAGTCTTAGTCAGGCTAAAATCAAACCATTGTGGAACACACATATGTAGTAACTGTTTGATATGTGAAAGGGGAGTTCTGCAGCAAAATGTAACCTTTTTCCCTTACTTTTAGCTTCTTTCTCCAGAAGACCTGGTAAATGCCTGCAAGATGTTTGAATCTATGAAACTACCTCTGAGGTAAATGTATGCGTGTTTGCATAGATCATATATGTATATAAGATAATATAGTTGAGCTAGGATTTGGGGAAGGGGTAACCCAGAGAAGAAATCAGTCAGGCACTTCCTGCCTGACTTCCTGTTTTCAAAAGCACATGTCTGCTCCCTTTGCTTTCCATCGCTCTAAAGAAAACATCCATTTGCCATCTTGATCCCACCAATACCACCAACCCCACTTAAGTAGCTCTTAGCTGGAGACTCTGGACTGTGCTGGATACGGTTTCAGGCCAACATTATTCACTGTGGCTGTAGTTGTATTTTCCATGGAAATCATGGCAATATTATTTTTCTTTTTTCTCTCAGGTTGCGAGTGTTTGACAGTGGGGTGATGGTGGTTCAGCTGCAGTCTCATAATGAAGAGGAGATGATTGCATCTGCTCTTGACAGTGTGAGTGTCAAAGTTTCTTTCATATAACTCCTGTTAAATCTATTAGGTGGCCACCAACTCTATCAAGTTTAATTAGAGGTTTTGTTGGAGCAGAACTTGGAACAATCCAGTGCTTAAATTTTCTGCCTCATTCCATAAGCCACGCAACAGAGTTCAGTTCAGTCAGAGTTATTGAGGGGGCTGCCTCAGCAAACTGCTTATCACTAATCAGTCTATTGAACTGGAGACATCACCAACAGATGTGTGAGGATGGCTGGAAGAATTGTGTTTTGGGTCAAAGAACCAGAGGCGTGTCAGATCAGAATGTTCCATGTCTGAAGAGTCCAAGGCAAATGTGGTTGAAGAGAGGAATGTTCAGCCATTGCTCCCAGAACAAAACTTTGGGAGCCTAAAGGGAGTCAGTTCCTGCTACAAAGAGCTACATTGTACGTTTTTGCATTCATTCATTTTTTGCAGTCTCTTGATGGGCCAAAAGTGTGAACAATGTATTAAGTTTGAATTCATGATCTTCATCCAAACTCATCAGTGTGTGAAAACACATGTTAGTGGTGGTGCGTGTCCCATTGGCATTTAACGGTCCTTTCCTGTTTCCAGGTGTCTGAGAAAGGCTCTTTAACAGCCGAGGAGTTCGCTAAACTTTTAGGACTGTCTGTTCTTCTTGCAAAAGAAAGGTGCAGTATGATTTGTCAGTTTTGGCATTGCATTTTATGAAACGTTTTTTGTGTAATCATAATTTATGTAATATTTTAAGAACAAATCTTTGAAGTACTAGCTTAATGAAGTACAATACAGTAAAGTATAGTCTTCTCTGTGTGTGCTGGAGACTGTAAATAGGGTGTGACTATTTTTGTTTTCAGAATTCAGAATCTCTTCCCTAAATCAATACTCCCAGAGAGGAGAACAAAATAAGGAATCATTATTTGTTTAGGAATGAAGGAGACTTTTGTGTACTTTCAAGAGAAGAAACAATACAGAACAATCAAACAGACTGGCCTTTCTTTAGTACAGATGACCAGTTCTGAGGAATCATGGAATTTTTTTATTGAATGTAAATATAGATATTATCACATAGTGTGTTAATGATTTGTAAAGAATATATTAAGAGTTATGAAATCCACCAAGCCTTACTTAGATTAATGATATTATAATGAAATTTATAACACACGGCAATGTCCAAATGCCCATTTTTGTCAAACCCAAAACAGCTAAGTCAGTCTCAATGTCTTCCTTCCTCCCTTTTCGGCATCCTTCCTTGCAGACTGCTGTTGGCTGAGAAAATGGGGCATCTATGCAGAGACGACTCTGTGGAAGGTCTGCGCTTCTATCCCAACTTGTTCTGATATACAGGCTGAATGTTGGTTTAGATACTTTTGTAACTATCCATCATGAGGTGGAGAGAGTAAAATGTCTCGTGGCTTTATAAGATATGTAGGTTAAATGTAAAGGATGAAGCAGGGCAGACTGTGCTAAATAGTGTGAACAGCAGGGGTGTGGCTCAGAGCCTTGCTAATGAAGCCCAGAGTGAGGTGGACCAAAAGTTTTCTGCTCTGCTTAAAGGAACTATTAAAGGAAGTATTTTTCAACCTAATTTATCTTCTCTTTCTGTATCATTCAGTCAGCTTTCTCAGGCAGTTACTTTGGCCATCCCCCTTTTATTTGGCAAATGAACAAAAAATATATTGACCTGAAATTTTGGGCTGAAAAAGGGGCGTGTCATATTATTTTTGGCCTTCAGTTTGAAAACACCCAAGAGCCTTCACAGGTGCTTACTTACCAGGTTTTCTTCAACTACATCACAACAATGTTCCTGCATTTTGACTGCACAGGGCAGCACAGATTTGATGTCCCCTGTTACATGAATAAAGGGACACGCCTTCCAGTGTCTGTACTGTTTTCAACAGGTAGATGTAAACTGATTAAAAAAAACTGTTGCGTTTATATCAGGTTGATCTTCATTATTTATGTGTATGAGTATTTAGTGGGGGTGGATGAGAAGTGGTGTGTTTGTGTGTGTGAGACTTAATGAAGGATTGAAACAAGGTACTGAACAAGATCTATTAATCATAATGGAAATCTTCACTTAGTAAAGATTAAACAGGATATACATAAAATTATTTATATTTGTATGTTTATATATTTGTTTCTTAACATTTAGTGCTTTTATAAGTGTTTACAGCCCAGATATAAAGATTTTTACATGCATACAATTTCTTTTGCATATATATATATATATATATATGATGTATATATATGAATATAATGATCTTCATCACTTTGTGATCACTGCAGTACATTATACATTACATTACTAAGAAATCATTCCTTTTTTGTAAGACCATTTCTAAGCAGCCATGTGATATGGTGAAGTACAATGAGGTTACTAGGAAATTAAATTGCCGGACGACAGAGTTAAAGATGACGTCAGAGAAGTTTTAATGTCAGCGTTAACCTGAAACACACTCCTCTACCGCAAACCAATTTAGGAAAAGGGTCCAGAGGCCACTGTGCAATTTACCTTTCAGACAAACTTTGATATAATGAAACTTCTGAGGCATCTGATGTTCTTGATAAGCAGGGAAATGCTGCAGACTCTGTGGCCTATTGTACAAGACAAGACTGCTAAATTGGTTTTTAAAGATCAAACCACTATTTTCAGCCACGTCCTGATAGAGCAGCTGTTAGAATGGCCTGCAGGGGGCGCTCAGGTGCGCGCGGGCAAGATCGCGCTCTCTCGCGCGTGCTCGTGGACGGTGCAAGCGCTTGTCGCGCGGCTCTTCTGCCCGGTGATCTGCGGGGTCCCAGCTGAGAAACGAACCCCCTCGCTTTATCCCACATACCTCACCAGTCAGTCAAGCCGCACACCTTGAAAGAGCGCATGCGCGGGGCTGAGTGCGGGATAACGCGGAGGTGGGTCTGAGTGTAGAAGAGAGAGAGACTGGAGGAGCTGCAGAAGTGAGAGTCGGTGAGGAGGAGAGACTGGAAAGTTGGAGTCTTTTTCCTGATGATTCCCCGAAGACAGAATTGTTCAGAAAGAGCATAATGGAGGTATAGTTCGTCTGTTATTATTATTATTATTATTATTATTATTATTGTCACATAGATAAATCAATCTAACAGTAACAATACACTATATTGGATCTATAAAAGGTTAACTTGTAATTAAATATATATATATATATATATATATATATATATATATATATAGATATAAATGCTTATGGAGTGTATTTTATTACATATAGTTGATCACACATATAGACCCCAACTGTAGCGCATTATAAATCCATAAATTGAAGGCATATGGATCGTTATTGTTAACTGCATGTGTGTGTGTGCCCATATCCTGACAGGTGATAGAAGGGTGTGTGCGGAGTGTGTGTAGGGAGGGATCCTCTCTCTGCGCGGTACCAGCGGGTGTGTTCATGGTACGGTGTGTTACGGCTCACACTCCTTCATTCCTGCCGCACTGTAACCTCAGGGAGGGAGAGAAGGAGGCCAGGAGAGANATATATATATATATATATATATATATATATATATTTGTTTTTAATGTTGTTCACACATCTGTTCATAAAGTGACTTTGTAGTGATCATTTTTTACATGTATTATTATTTTGACAAATCGAATGATCAGAGCTGACACTGGACGTCCCAGCTTGTCAGGTTGCTCCGTTACTGTGTAATAATCATGTAATAATCAGGTCTTGTGTGCTGATTAGAAACAGAACCACCCAGTTTTAAAAATGACTGCTCTATAAAGATCTTTAAACCATGCTTTCTTCACACATAGATATGTTCGAGAAAAGCAACGAGCAGCCAGCGAAGCTTTTTCTGTTTAGGCAAAATAATCCTGCTTTCTACAGACTCATTTAAGAATCTCTGTAAGATTATTGTTCACTGTTTGTGAACAGCAAGTGACGAGGATGGTGTATTTTATAACATTAAGACATTAGAAATGAAGCTTTTGTAGATCTGTTGCTCATTCCTGCTCTCTGTTGCAAAGGCTTGTGAATCACAGGTCTGTTTAAAAGGCAGAACTGGGTGATGCTGAGCGAGAGAGAAAGAGGACGCATGCATCGGAATGACACAGGGTTTCACCCCACTGATCTCATTCCTGCTTCTGCTGCTCCTTATGGGACTTGGTAAGCAGACACTCTCTGGTCTACATAGAGCGACAACAAATTATACACAGGTCCCTGCAAGGATTGTACAAGCTGAAGGAGACAAGTGTGCCTTCTGTACCCCTGCACTGAAAATGTATGTGTTGAATTTACTTTAGAGACAGTTCTGTGTACTCATCAGCAAAAGTGAATAAGCTGAAAGCCAAATTGTTTTTATGGCCAAAATGTTTCATTAATGTGGAAATTATTTAAACCTCTGGATTAATTTAATGCAACACATAATTTTTTGAGTACACAGATTTGTTCATTTCTGGCGGCATCATTGCTCCACCTGCTATTGAAGTTTTCATGGAGGCCTGATAAGCAACCCTCAGCTTTTTACAGGAGTAGGCTCAGAGCCAAAGGAAGAGAAGGGAGGGGCTTTTCCTGCCCGCTTTTCCCTTGCATTTATTTTTTTCTCAGGAAGTGACCTCCACGTAGCGGCATTTGTAAATCACAATGCCTCCTCAAGTGAATTTAGGGCCGCAGAGGTCTATTGTCAAGCACCCACAAAGTGTGGTTTGAGATATAAAAATGGCACTGTACTACAGCAGATATGCGGTCGTGAAGGCTGGATAGGAGTAGATCCTGTTTAACGACTTTGATTCAAGCTCTAATGGGGTTCTAGTGGTTTATTTTTATTGGTGCTTTATGGCAGATTAGGATTTCATTATATATATGTTGCATAAATTACACTGAGAGGAGACACTACAGGTGAATAAGCTCATTTTTATTTAACCGATATCATAAATAATCCTTATGATGTACTTTGCTTTATTTTTTGTATCTGAAGTTTGACAAAAGGTGACACATGCACTCATTTGCGTTTAAAAAAAAAAAAAAAGTCCAGCTTTAGATGATGTGAGAAATTACAGTGGGGCAGCGGTGGCCTAGTGGTTAGGGAGTTGCCCCGCATCGGAAGATTGTGGGTTCGATTCCCTCACAAGTAGGTTGCCCTGAGGTACCCCTGAGCAAGGTACCGTCCCCGTCACTGCTCCCCGGGCGCGTTCAATAGCTGCCCACTGCTGCATTGTGTGCTGGGTTAAATGCAGAGGTCCAGTTTCGTTGTGGTTCACATGTACTGTGCTGTGACCTCGCAATGACAAGGGTTGTCACTTTCACTTTCAAATGTCCCAACTGTAACCCAGCTTTAAGTGATGTATTAGAAAATCTTCAAAATGTCTTAAAATTCTGTCAAGTCTTTTATGAATTTATGAATGCATGTATTCTGAAAGAGATTTTTGTCGGTTCTGACGGTTAAGCATACATGATTTTGATTTCACTGTATTACAGGAGTGAGATCATATAAAACATGCACCCTTTCTGGGAATGTTGTCATCAGTAAAAAACAAAGACAGATTTTGACCTTTTAGTTTAATTCTGCAGGAAAATTTAGCCAGTTGGAGAAAATAATATAGTACTTATAGTACTTTTGTCCAGTTAACAGATTTAGCCTTTTGTTTTTGGATTAATTTATTGGTAACTCTGCATTTTAAAATTGCATTCCATCTACCTAATGTTTTTTTCTGCTTTTTTCTTGTTTTTTTTTTTAGCAATGGCTGGTCTCCATCTGTGGCCTTCAGTACATGATGCTCTGAGCAATGCAAGCGTTTTTGTCAATTACGATCTAGATATTAATATCACACACAGTCAGCTGGCCATGGCTTTGGTAGACATTGATAATAATGTAACCGTGCTGACCAAGCCACTCCCACTCAACCAACCAGAGGGCTCGCTGGAGTTTGACTGTGGGTGCTTCTTGTATGCTGGAAATTTCAGCTTCAGGTTAGAGGGAAGAACTCAGCAGGACTCATTGAACTTGACCTCCAGCCAGTGGCATAGCTCAATTCTGCATGTCCAGTGGCCTACTTTCCACCTTGGAGTTGAACGGGCTAGCAACAACCACAGCTCTGACACATTTCAAATCACTGTATCCACTAATGATCATTTCCACGCCTGCCCCTTCAGCAAGACCTCGTCCCTCTTCTTGGAGGTCAGCTACCTGGAACACAACCAGATTGGGAAGAATGCTATAGACAAGGTGCAGAATCGCATAAGCCGTGACATCAAGGTTGTGAGGTCCCAGCACATTGAGTTTGACTGTGTATCCCAGCTGACTGAACGTGGCTTCATTCAGGTGGCGCTGAAATCCCACCACTCCCAGAAAAACATCAAATCTTCTGGGCCACTCTACCTGTCCCGTATCTTTTCCTACAAGCTCCTGGTGGACAACATTTACAGGAATGGATGTGAGGGCACAGTGCCCGTTCGTCTGCTCTCGCCACCTTGCACAGTCACCAATGGGAAAGTGCTGCTGTATAAGGAGGTCAACACAGCTCCCAAAGCAGGTCCTTCTCAGCTGGCCTTTAACTTCATCAGCCATGGCGAGAATGAGACAGAGTTTAACTGCTCCATCTTTGACTTGGGCAAGAATAAGTACTGCTTTCATTTCGCTCTTGTCCATAGCAAGTCTTCCAGTTCTGCACACACCTGCATCATTGTGCAAAGGAATGCTGGTGAGAATTATTATAATTTATAACAATGAATTTCAGTTACATTCATAAACCTCACCCGTAGATAGATATGCAATCACATTCAGTCATATTCAAAAAGTAATAGTTTACATGCTGATGCAGTGTTGATTTAGACATCCACTTCAGAGAATGCACATACACATTTATATAAAGAACTTATCAATATGTGAAAGCTGTTAACATATAAAATTTAATAATATGTCAAATATAGCATGTTGCATTTGCAAATGTTATGCATTGTTTTGTATTTTATGTTAAAAATGTAAAAATGTTATTAACATTTAATGGTTGATTATTTGCGTTTAAGTCAGAGCCTGAATGCTTTCTAAAGTACCAAATGCTTTTATACAGAACTGTACATTACATAAATCACTGCTTGTATTAGAAAGTCACATGTGCCTGAAATGGAAAGGAGATACAGAAGAAAGAAAAACACTTTTTAACTATTTCTTCTCTCAAATGCTTCCTGTTGCTCCTTTTATAATGAAATATTCACATAATGTAATGGCAATAGGTGTTTCCAAATGTTGTTAAAGTTACATTATTTATTTATGTCTGCTATACCAACCACGTTCTGTTCAGCTCTTCTTATAAGATGTATGTGATTTATTAGTGCAGATGTGGGGCCCTTGGCAGACCTGGAGTGGCTGCAGTGTGACTTGTGGAGAGGGAGTGAGAGAGCGTGTGCGTGAGTGTCTGCTACCCTCTGGTGGTGGGATGCAATGCACAGGGATGGTAAGAGAGCAGTCGCACTGCTCACTGGAAGGCTGCAATGGTAAGCCATACCGCTATTAACTCAGTGATAGTTAAAGAACAAAATCTATGGCAAAAATCTTTGGCCAGAGAAGAGCATTGCTCAGAATGACATGGTTATGTGTTTTATGCAATATAACACAATAAGGAAATGCAAATATGTTTTCATTAAAGCTGTAAATTTAAATGGTTCTTCTCAATGATGGAAAACAAATAAAAAATTTAAAAACAAAAATTAAAAAGTTAAAATTGTTCTATGTAGCATTATTGAACCTTTTTTGCTAAAGTGTAAAGGAATAAAAGTATTGCATTTTGTAGCATTGTAAGTCTTTAAGCTAGGGAGACAGTAACACAAAACCTTTTCTGTATGACTTCTGGACGTCTAACTCAGTCCTTTGTGTGATCTGTAGAGAACCTGCCTCCTCCTTCCTTCCCATCTCCCCCAGCTTTGAACTCTCCTCTTGGGGGAAATATGGTAGTGGTGGTTGGCATCTCTATGTGTCTGGTTGTCATCCTGGCCACCATACTTATCACTGTGTGGAGGAAACTGTGTCGCACTCCCAAGTGTAGCTCTGTGCGTCGCGAATCTATGCATTCTCCAGGTGGCCGTAAGAACTCGGACGAGGCGTCTATCTGTGGACACAGTCTGCAGAGGCCAAGTTTCTCTGAGAGTCTACAGGCAACTGGACTTCAAAAGGGGCATACCTTACCCCTAAGCTACCCCACATCTGCATCAGACAAGGGCGTACTGGCCTGTCAGCAAAGTCTCTCACTGCCCTTGTCCTTACCCCAGGACCCTGAACGTATGTCACCCACTGGCCAAAAGATTCTGCCTCCAATTTTTGGCTATCGCTTGGCCCAGCAGCAGCTTAAGGAAATGAAAAAGAAGGGTCTTAAGGAGGCCACTCAGGTCTATCATGTCTCCCAGAGTCCTATTGATGACACCATGTTGGAGGCCACAGCTTCCACATCTGCTGGTTTGACACCAGTGCCTCAGGAACTGGAAAGCCAAGAGGAAGCCAATATTGGTTACTTTCACAAATCACCTTTCCCTGAGCCTGTGTGGCCTCACAAAAACTCTGCCACCCTGCCTGACAGGCTAAGCCCCAAGGTGGACCTAATACTGGGAGCACCAAAATCTGCTCTCAGTGCCAGGGAACGGCGGCAGGAGCGCACTGCAGACTGGGTAGCAATGGTGGAGCATAGCAGACTTGATAGCTCCAAGAATCCAAACTTCAGGAGAACATCTAGCTTCAATGAAAGCAACCTGCACCCACTGCCCCCACCACGGCCCTTTAGGGAGCGGAGCATGACCCAGGTGGCACCGCGTCAACTTCCAGAGGGCAGTTGCAGGACCAGAGCCTGGGAACATCCCATCCTGGAGCTGGAGGACTGGTCTCGGCCTAAATACGGGATACCAGACAGCTCAAATGACCAAAGGCGACGACCATGGGTATGTACTCCACCTTCCCTCTCAAAGTCCAAACAAGCATTGGTTAACTTCGGGACATTAGCACCAACTGAAGATCTCCTGACAGATGGTCGTTCGCTAGGACGGGCAAAATCTTTTGGAACTGACAGAGTAGAGAGGGCAGAGCAGAACTGGAGCAGGAGAGGTCCTTCACCAATCCAAAGGAACATTCTGGCCAGAAAACTTAGAGAAGCCAGCTCATCAGCAAACAGCCAGCGGCAAAGAAGTTCCACCTTCTCTATCAGTGAACAGCACAGAGGCAGGTGCCGAAGCCTCCCACTGTCTGCAGATTACAGCAGCTCCTCCTATGGTCTGACTGAGGCTGAGAAACGCATTATGGACATCTCTGGATATCTGGGAGAAGAGGATGGACTGGGGATGATGAAAGACAACAGACTCACCTAATTATTTCTGCAACTGGGTATTCAGGTCAGAACCCTATGCTTCAGCTCTTGTCATCAAAAATAGACCCAGAAAAAATAGACATCAAACTGACATGAATCAGATGCTAAAATAGATCAGTTATTTATATTTTGTAATAGGTATTAGGTAGAATAACCACTAGTTTTGTATTTTATGGACAAATTGCAGGTTTTAAAATGAGGTCACATTCACACAGAGTCAACTGCAGTCTGATACCTAAGTCAGTGATGAGAAAGATATCTTTTAAACAAATAGAAGAAAAGGAAGTTTCACATTTTAACATTGAAATAATGTTTAAGTTTCTATATGTTTACAGGCAAAACGTATTACCTTATTAGCAAAATTGCTTGTTATCAGGCTTTTTTGCTGAATGGAATAAACTGTAGCAAAAACACATTATCTAAAAATGATTAATGAATTATGCAGTTTTCCCTTATGCCATTATGTAAACCCTGAATAGTGGAAACCTGCTCTGTAAAATATGTAATTAAGCTATGTTAAATAATGTATTTTTGAACATTTCCCACATTTGAAAACACCAACTGACTTTTAAACATTTATTTAAATTTCCATGATACATTATGGATTTTTTTTAAGTCCACTTTGGAGGAGGGGTTTTACATTTTAGCATTTTAAGTTTTTTTAAACATTTTTTATTAATGTGTTGTACAACAAAATGAAATTACACATTTTTTTGGTGGAATTCTCACTTCCTTCTCCAGAAGTAGAGCATATCCTTTCTAGGCACATTTTCTTTATATCAGTCATAGAGTGACATAAGTCCACTGTAATTTGGTTTGACTTGTGAAAGATGGGAATTATGTTTATGTTCGTGGGAGCTGTTTTTCTTGCACTTCAAAATATCATTGTAGCTTTTTAACTACCCTACCTTTCTCCAAATTCATATATTTCACATTTTATCTTGCAAGAAGCTCAATATGTTACCACGGTGGCAGTGAAGGGTGACATGCTAGTGTTTTCTGTATACTCTAATAGTCTTTTAATGAAGTTGGGTACTGGTGCTCGGAAATATATTATAATGAGGTTCTGTGCTCCCCTGACTAAACTTTAATGTAATATGAAATTATTTGTAGCAGCTGGGACTGTTTGAAACTCATCATGCAAATATGACCGTGGGATAAAGATGTTTACCTATATTTGTAAATATAAAATGAACTATTTTCTTATGCTTACTTTTTTTGGAGTTAGAAATTTGGAGGAGATTATTCAAACGGGAACAAAAAAAAGTTATTTAGGAATATAACAAAGGTTAAAGTAGTTGATGGAAATATGTGAATGTCTATACACTGGGAAATTTAAAGTGTTGGCTCTGTTATGTATTTCATGTAAATAAATTCTGTTTCTTGGTTTGTTTGGCATTTTTCCTGAGCCCAGGGACTTTAGGGACCCTAAGTACAATCCCACTTGGGGACCTCCCTGTACACACCTCATGTAAATAATGATAACAATGAAATAATAGTTCATTCAATTTAAACAGGAAAAGGTTGATTAAAGTTTTGCTAAACACAAAACGGCAATGAATTGTAGTGCAAAGACACACAGTATTAATAAATACACATAAATAAATGCATTACCTCTGCTTTTCTGGAAGCAAAGTCATCAGTGACATATTCATACATGTGCAGTCTAAATTAAAACAGCATCCCTAAAACCTTTATACGGGAGGTCAAAAACAGTCCGAACCTAAAAAGCCTCACATAATTAAAATATGGCCCAGTCTGTGCCATACTACTGTTAGATGTAAGATAAGCTTGAGTTTCTTTCTAGATGCATATTTATGAGTTTTGAAATGTATCGATGGTAGGATCCACCTTTAAGCAGCAGTGAATTTCCTTTCTTCGAAAACCAGTATCTAAAAAGATCAGGAAGAAGTTAACACACTTAAATGATACAAGTCACACAAGTGCCAGATTTTGAATGCTTGTTTATTTTAATTATACATGATTAAAGATTAGAAGTTAAAAATAATATCAGATGTAATTAAGGAAAGATCCTGCAACTAAACATTTGAAAGGTTTTTCAAAAGAGGAAAGCATAACATGATGCACAGGCTTTTTTGAATGTAGGTTATATTTATTCCCTAAGATCTGCACTTCCACTCTATATTGGTTTCATGTAGTTTAATACTCTAGTATAAAGCTGTAATTTAATGATGACTTTCAGTTCCCTCATAATAATCTGAGACATAAATGAGGCAATTCTAACTAGGCTTCTGGACCTAGCCCACTACCCAGGCTGTCCAGAAAAGCTGCAGGCCGAAATTTCATGCTAGTGTGTCTGAGGGAGTACCACAGGCCCCTCCACGTACTCCACACCACTCCGTTGTCGAACTTAGCCGCGTACTTTCCGCCTCGATAAAACCTCCCATTCAGGTTAGCAGCATGGCACCTGCCAAAGAAGCAAACTTTGCATTTTTGCAATTTTTGCATTTTTGGGGTTGTTTTATACACTAAAATGTAGACTTTTTTCATATTAACACTAGCACAGACACAGACAACACTAAACCTACATAACCCACATATTTGGGGCCGAAATTTTTTTTGCACTTAATAAATATGAAATATTAATATAAAATATATAAAATAAAATATTTAAATAGTAATTGCAGTAACTAGACCGGAAGGCACTGATATCCATAGTAATCATAGCAAAGACATCCTGATATTGTGGTGAATGAGTGTAGTTTACTGTTTAGCAAAACTACCCAATTAACAGCCTACCAACTTTGGTTCCCTCACTATGCTTTTCATTACATAAGACTATACTACCCACAGCCATGATGCGAGTGACTGATGATTTATGTAAACACTTGGAACAATGCCAGTTGGTGATGTGGGATCGTCCATGACTTGTTTTGAGATTTTTATTTTTTATTTTATGCAAAACCAAATGACCATGAATGTCTTGGCTGCTTAACTGCATTAAAAATAACAATTTTAATTAGACAATTTTTAACAATTAAAAATAACAATTTTTTGCCATATAAGCCCTAAAACAAAGAGAGTTTGAGCAGGCACCAGGACATTATTTGGGACAGCAATGTTGTCCACTACTTCAAACTCTACAATGTGTGGAGATGTTAAAGTTAAAAGTAAAAAACTCAGCAGAACCCTTGATAGGCTGTGGCTTTCAGCACTTCACCTGTTGTACCACCAGCCTCCTTTGTTCTCTTTTGCACAACTTCCTTGCAGGTAGCGATCATTATCCTGGTCCTTGGTGCTAAACTGCATACCACTTTGGCAAGCAGACCACTGCTCCACCATATTACTCCCACCCGACAAAGCATCCCCTGCCCGGCCACTGTACATGCCATAGTACAGCCTATACTTTTCCTGCAAAAGAGGGATAACATGATTTTAAAAAATCCATATTCATGGAGGGTAAATGTAGAAGCACCTCCTTAACTGGACACTACTGGCATGAATTACAGAAATACAATAACACCAGAATTTTCAGGCTTCTTATCTTTAGGAAAACACATGAAAAAAAACTTACATTTTCATTTGCCACTCTGAAGTTGTCATACATTGCATACGATCTTTCTCCATTCCAGTCCATCAGATCAATCTTCATTACATTTTCACCTTCAAGATGAATTCAAATGAACTATATTCTTTATATACTATTTATTCTTTCCATATAAAAGTTTAAAAGCTTTCCTATAAAATACAATTACCTACCTCTGTTCAGTAAGACATGAATATATTCATTGCCCAGCCAGAACTCATCTTTACTTGTTTTGAAATTACCAAAGCCATTCTTATACTCTTCCCAGTCCCTGAAAATAAAACAAGCAAAAGTTTTACAATGTTTATTGCTTTATCAACAACAACAAGTTTAATTCATATAGCATTTTAGTTTGTCACATTAAGCACTGTGGGACAACCCAGCCACTAGTACATGAGTGTGAATGAAAAGTGAGGACGGTGGAGTAGTTAGGATGCAGGGAGTTGAGGTGACAAAGGTGGAGTTATTTGAATACTTGAATACTAAATACTTTCAAATTTGCACAAACGCTCACTCTGTAAACACAAATCCATTGGATAGGAACAACCATACTGCAGGATTTCCTTGTTTGAAGAAGTTTATAAAGCTTCCTGTTGTTTCAGTTAACTGCTCTTTTGTTGGTGGATTATTTCCTTTTAATTTAGCCATGTCTATCAGTTCATTGAAATCTTTTAATTGCAAACTCATGCTTTATAGACTTGTGCCAGGATTGCTGTAAGAATTGCAAATCACAAGCCAATTCCATAACTTTTTTCTTAACATTGAGTAATTACATTTTTTTTAATGCTTCAACCATTCAATCTTTCTCTCTGGCTTGATTTTCCTCTTCTTCTTGACCCCCAAGCTCATCCTAAAGGCCACCATGCTATGCTGTTTAGCTACACTCTCCCCTGTCACTACTTTGCGAGTCTGTTTGTCTCCAATGTCTTTCAGACTGACCCTCCTGCAAAGGATATAATCCACCTGTGAGCATCTTCCTCCACTCTTATACATCACCCTGTGTTCCTCCCTCTTCTTAAAATAAGTATTAACTACAGCCATTTCCATCCTTTTAGCAAAACCTACAACCATCACACCATCAGCATTCCTCTCCCTGATACCATACCTACCCATCACCTCCTCAGCAGCTCTATTCACCAACATGTCCATTAAAGTCCGCACCAATCACCACTCTCTCTCCCCCCTGTTAACCCAGGCCACAAGTCATCTGGAAATCTGTTTTGTTTTCCACATATTTGATTTGGCAAAAGTTTTACACTGAATGCGCTTCCTGACGTAACCCTCCCCATTTATCCAGGCTTGGGACCAGCATGAAGAAATACACTGGTTTGTGTATATAAACATGAGCATAAAAAATGCAAGTAGCAATTTTATTTAAACATATTCAGGGAATCCCTGTATAATTAATATATTCTGTTCAATACCTGTTTTGCCTAAATAGTGCTTCATTATGTCAAATATGGTGTAAAGCATCAAGGAGAAATCTCAAATTAAACTCAAACATAAACAAACACAACCTTTCATTGGGCCTAGTCCTTAAACACTGGGCCACCACTGCACAACAGCTTACAAAATCAAACCTTATGTAATAAAAAAAATGAAAATGATCTCATTGTTTTTACTATTTTACTGTTTATTACTATTTTTACTTTTTACTGTTGCATCAATTGACTGTTACATCATTGTGCATGACCTGTAGAAGTCCACTTTTCCATTGCGCCGCTTCTGAACTACTGTCCAACCTCCCCCGTCCTCCATGTCACAGTATACCAGAAAGGGGTCGAGGGTCGCTTTGGGTTTAATCCGGTAGAACCCACTCTCTGGTCTTATTCTGTCAAACAGCTCAGAGCAATCTGGAGGATAAAATAAAACACAAGACATCTTATCTATCTGCCTAAATGCACAGCTGTCCTCAGATGCAACATGTCACCTTTATCATGAACCAGTAAGTTTCCCCCAGTGCTTGGTAATGATGGATCGGCGGTCTCGTTTTGGCTGGTCCACGGTACCAGTTTGGGCTCTGATTTGAAGTGGCGGTGATTACGCATGTATGCCAGCTTCCACTCGCCAAGCAACAGAGCCTGATCAAGCTTCTGTATGCTCACTTTCAGCTCAGACACCTCCAAAGGACACCAGTCATCTCCCTCAATCACACAACATCATGAAAGATCATGAAAGATCAGGCATTTTATCATCACACTAAAAACATAGACACATTGAACTGTACACATTTAAAAGAGATGTTACTTACAGAGCCTCCTGATGATGCAATCCCGTAGGACACCAGTAGAAAGAGTATCAGCTCTGACCTCATTTAGCACTACAATAAACCTAAAAATTAACTGAAAGGGAAAAGGGCTTTTCTTTTGGTCAAATCCAGCAACAGTGCCTTTAAAGACTTCAACAGATTAAACACAAGGGCCTTGAAGCAATTAAAAACATTAGCTTCCTGTACACACGCAGACAGCTTCAACTCCCAAGAACTGTGTCTTCTGCAGTCTGAGAGCCCAGGTGTGAAGCCCTTTTATGCTTTTATTACCATTATTTATAGGGCCAGTTTGTTCCGCATGTTCTGTATTAAATCCAGAGAAAAGGTTTCACCATTTCCCATTCCTAACATACCACTGGCATCTTCCAAGAAGTGCTGTTCCTGACTGGAATATAAGGTTCTGTGAATTTGTGCATTTTAAAAAAAATATTTAGGTAACAAAAGTTTCAAAAAGTAGGATATGTTTTTTGTTTAATCAACCTAATATACTTTTAACAATTACTATAGAATACAGTCAAAGCATACTGTGAAGTAAATTGCAGTATTTCAAAGTGCTATAAAACTCAAGTAATGTCTAAAGTAATGTCTTCAGACTGAGTAATTAACTGCAGTGTGATTAATGGTCTCAAAGAAAGCAAAAAAATATATATTTTATTCCTTCATTAAAACTAATTTAAACAGATTAAAACAGGTTGTATATCTGCATCAGGCAAGTTTCATTGGGAGAAGAACTGAACACCTGGGATTCAAACCTGTCAATCCCATGCTGAGAAGCAAACATCGTAAACATGTGGGTTATTTCTAAAATTATATAAGCCAGATAATCTAAGCCCAAAGTGAACTCTTTCCAATGGGTAAAGTGGTAAGTGATGTTTAGGCTTTAGGCTAAAGTTATCTGTTAAAGCTAAAGTTATGTAAAATAGAAACCTGTTTTGGGAAAAAACCTCCCAGGTCTCAAAGAAATGTGAAAAAATAAATGTTTCATGAAATGTGATTTTTAATTTTTGTAAGACAGCAAATACACAAGTTTTCAGCATTAGAGCAGACATACATATGAAAAAAAATGTGTACTATTTTTTTGTATAACATATTTTTTGTGTTTAACCCTACCACTAGGGATGCACAAGCCGTTGTGGGCAGAAAGAGAAATGGGGTAGGTGTCATTTTGAAAGAAGAGTATGTCAAAAGTGTTTTGAGATGAAGTGAGTGTCAGATAGGGTGATGAGTTTGAAGCTGGAAGTTAAAGGTGTGATAATGAATAGTGTTAGAGCTTATGCCCTGCAAGTTGATTGTGAGATGGAGGAGAAAGAGGAATTCTGGTGTGAGTTAGATGAAGCGATAGAGAGTGTACCCAGGGGAGAGAGAGTGGTGATTGGTGCGCACTTTAATGGAAACATTGGTGAAAGTAACAGACGTGATGAGGATGTGATGGGTAGGAATGGTGTCAAGGAGAAGAAGCTCAGATGGTTGAAGATTTTTGCTAAAAGAATGGAAATGGCTGTAGTTAATACTTATTTTAAGAAGAGGGAGGAGCACAGGGTGATGTTTAAGAGTGGAGGAAAATGCACACAGGTGGATTATATCCTTTACAGGAGAGTCAAATAAGGAAGATTTAAGTAAGGGCATTGATGAAGAGGATGAAAAATGTAAAAGCTGTTGTTCCAGATGATATACAGGTGGAAGCATGGATGTGTTTAGGAGAGATGGTGGTACAGTTCCTAACAATGTTGTTTAATACAATCTTGGCAAGTGAGTGGGTGCCTGAGCAATGGAGACAAAGTGTACTGGTACCAGTTTTCAAGAATAAGGGTGATGCACGGAGCTGTAGTAACTATAGAGGGATAAAGTTGATCGGCCACAACATGAAGTTATGGGAAAGAGTAGTGGAAGCTAGGTCAAGAAAAGAGGTGAGGTTTAGTGAACAGCAGTATGGTTTTATGCCAAGAATATTGCACTACAAATGCACTGTTTGCTCTGAGGGTGGTGATGGAGAAGTACAGAGAAGGAGTTGCATTGTGCCTTTGTGGACTTGGAAAAAGCATATGATAGGGTGCCTAGAGAGGAGTTGTAGCTTTGTGTAAGGAAGTAAGAAGTGGCAAGTATTTCAGAGTGGTGCAGGATATGCATGAGGAGAGTGTGGTGTGATCTGCAGTAGGAGTGATGGATGCATTTAAAGTAGAGGTTGGATCAAATCAATGATCAGCACAGAGACCATTCTTGTTTACAATGGTAATTGACAAGCTGACGGATGAGGTTATGAGATCTGTTGTGAGAGTAGGGAGCAGCTTGAAGAGAACCTGGAGAGATGGAGATACGCTCTAGAGAGGAGAGGAATGAAAGTGAGTGTGCAGAAAGTGGAGATGATAAAGGTGATAAAGGTGGAGGAATTTAAATGCTTGGGATCAGCTGTTGAGTGCAACAGCGAGTGTGGAAGAGAGGTGAAGAAGAGAGTGCAGGGAGGATGGATGAATGGATGGAGAAGAGTGCCCAGACTTATCTGTGACAGATGGGTACCAGCAAGAGTGAAAGAGAAGGTTTACAGGGTTGTAGTGAGACCAGATATGCTATATGGGTTGAAGACAGTGGGTCTGATGAAACACAAGCAGCAGAGCTGGAGGTGTCAGAGTTGAAGATGCTGAGATTTTCGTGGGTGTGACGAGGATGGACAGGATTAGAAATGAGTATTTCAGAGGGACAGTGCAGGTTGGACATTTTGAAGACAAAGTGTTTGAAGCAAGGTTGCGTTGGTTTGGACATGTCCAGAGGAGAAGGATGTTGAGGATGGAGCTGCCTGGAAAGAGGAAAAGAGATAGGCCAAAGAGGAGGGCTTGTGTGTGTGGAAGGAAGTGACTGAAAATGAGCTAAACTATTCAAACTGCTTTTTAAAATAAACCTGTGGAGAAAGTGAGGTAGAGGACTGGTTTGGTTTGGTTTGGTTTGGTTTAAGCGTGTGTGTGTGTGTGTGTGTGAGTGTGTGAGAGAGAGAGAGAGAGAGAGAGAGAGAGATAAAAATCCGCTACGTTTGCAGAGAATGGGCGGATGATCGGGGATAGAGGGAAGAGAAATAGCGGCAGGAACCTTTGAACCGGTTTCCTTGTAGTATCCCTGAGTCACGAGACTTCAGGAGGAGGAAGATGAAGTGAAGCAGGACTGAAAGAAGGAAAACACGGAGGACGGCTGAGTGTGGAGCAGCTGCGTTTCTGGGGAGCTGAGGACAGGAGGAGGGCAGAGAAAACAAAAAAGGAGGAAAACCCTGTAACCGTCCGCGGACGTCCTCTGGTCTGTACTAAAAACTATCCAACTCGGATTAAATCTGATCATTTTAGCCTTCTGGACGCTTTTGACTCGGTCGGGATTCTGGTATTTGCTGTTAAATGATTTGGACTCGAGTCTGTTTGGAGTTTCCTGGAGTTTAAAGAGGTAAATTGCATGTTTTCCTCCTCCTAGGCCCAGATTACTGCACTGGGGAGTCTACAGTCAGGATCTCTGCTATACACTTTTAAGGTAAGTAATCTTCCAGGATCGAGAAGCTGGTTGTGGGTTGGTGTCTGATGAAACCTTGCACATTCTTCGATTCTGGTGATTTGGGATTAGAGATCACTTCAAAAAGATCACTTTAGATCACTTTAGATCACTATAGATCACTTTAGATCACTATAGATCACTATAGATCACTATAGATCACTTTAGATCACTTTAGATCTTTCTCCCAATCCAGTTTTCAGTTTCTCTGTCAGATCTGACCTGAAACGGTTTGCCCCATGTAAAGTAAGGGATAACCACTGCTTTTCTTCTGATGGGACAGAACAGGACACAAGCTAAACAAATCTCTATAAAATGTCTTCGGCGCGTTTTTACCCTGCGCTGGATTCCAAAGAGGTTAATGGGTGAGTGAGTAACATTCAATTACATGCCTTAAACCTGTCCAGCACACATGACCTTTGCTCAAAAGTAACCCTTTTTTTGCAGTCACATTTTCCCCAGATCATACATCCCTCCAAGTCACTAAAACGTCCATTAACTTTTTTATGAGGCATTGCACACAAAAGTGCACAATATAAAAGGGTCCTCCTGATGTGGCATGATCTTCTGGTGAGTTGTTATTATTTGAGTTGTGGGTCCATAGATTAGTGGTCCATAGAGTATTCTTCCCACTAATCGTACAAGTTTGATCATAAAAGTGGCAAAAATGCAGCCCGAGGCAGCACTGAGTGCTTCGGTAAGGCACATTTACATGAGCAGTGAAAGACAATTATGGGTTGTTGGCTTTGGCAGATTCTAAGTTACTGTAATCAAAGGTGATTCTCTAAAATCTCAGCTCAGTAATCTGAGTTTGGATGGCTACATTATATTTTCAAGTTTCTCATCCACCACTTTAAAACCAGTTTTTTTGTTGTTTTTTTTTAAATAAGGGGGATGTTCAGACTTTGCTTTTATGGAAAGGCTTAATACCAGGTCTTGGACATTGTTGTGGGGATTTGATTGCATTCAGTCACGAGCATTAATTGGGTGATTCATTCTGGATCACAAACGCCTGCCCAGCAGACCCCAGAGGTTTCAAGCAGAGCTCCGTTATTCCAAGGAATGCAGTTCCACTGCTCCAGAGCTCACTGCTGGGCTGCTATTGAGCGCCTGGTGTGTGAGTGGTGAACTTAGGCTCATGTGTCTTCTCCAGGGTGCCTCATTCTACCGAGAGTGCTTTGCTATTGAGATTTTACAAGATGTCTGTGCATGGTTGAATGTTCACTAATCAGAAGGGGTGACTGGTGCCTCTGGCTCTTTCTCTTTTGTTAGAAACGACATCATGGAGGACGCTCGAGTCCAGATCGATGATGGCAAAGAAGGAAATGATGAGCCAAACACCTTGTACTAGTAAGACCTCATTCCCGGCCTCAGCCGTAAAGATAGAGAACAGAACAAACGAAAAGAGGATCCGATTTTTTTTAACTGACTGAATTGTTTGTCTTTCAGTCGCATCAGGAAAAGAATCGCTCCTTTTGTGATGTCTTTTGGTTTTCGGTGGGTGCTGTTATTCAGTTCTCACTCTGATTCAACAGTTAAACACCCTGTCATGGTCATTTAAACCACTGTTTTATTGCAGTGACTTTTGTTCTTTACAAAAATGCGCATGTTATGTCTATGAAATGGAATTTGTTTATCCTGTCCAGGGTGTTTGGAGTGGTGCTCATCATAGTGGACATTGTCCTGGTCATTGTCGATCTGTCCCTGCACGAGCACCTCCGCACAGTGAGAACCCCTCTGGAGACCCTCTCTCTGGCCATTTCCATCTTCTTCGTCATTGATGTGCTGCTGAGGGTCTACGTAGAAGGGTTAGTGATGGACCAAACCACAGTACAAATCCACTTGAAATAGTTCTGTGGGTCTACTTTTTTTTTTTTTTTTTTTTTTCTCTCAATTATTTTAGTTTCCATATGTAAAAATATAAATGTGCCCTCATTTAACATTAAACAGGAAAAGGAAGAGTATGATTTAGCAAGACACTAAGTTTTCAATCCTGATGAGTCTGTTTCATATCTTTGGCAGGAAGTGCTGATTCTGGCAGCTGTTTCCTGTCCAAGCACTGTGACAGTTTTACTTTACATTAACACTTTTCTGTTCACCCAGTTGTACAAGCCCAGCTATTCAAGTAGCCTCACAAATGACAAGTGTTTCCAACCTTTGATTCTTAAGTAACATATAATGGGAGCCTGTTTCTACCTGATTACATCATACCGGCTGTATTCCCCAAAAAAAAAAAATTTATCATATTGAAATCTTATAGAGGCCTTTTGGCTTAAGTGAAGCATTTAAATGTGTTATTTGTCATCATTGGAATTTCTGGTGTGACTAGGCATTTGCACCCCCAAAAGATGGCAATCTGAGCCCTGAGACGTGATTGGCCAGTCCTGAGCTCTGATGCAGTCTGAGTGGCTAGTTAACTCCAATTTTCTGAATTTCTAGTTCTGTTCTCCAACAAAGTTTTGGGACAGGTTGGATATTTGGGTTGTGTATTTAGAGTGTTGTAGAACATGGTTAGTTCCTTGCCTGGATGCTGCTTGTTTACTAACATGTTATGGTTACATCTTTCATTTTAAGTGAATCTGCAGATTCTTGCTGTGGATGTTTGCTGAACTGGCTTAGGTTGTATTTGCTCTTTAGGTGAAATTGCTGGCAGAAACATAACAACAAGCATTATTTTTTTTAAGTGTATTTTTCTCAACTTCTTGTTTCAGATTCAAAGTGTACTTCAGCTCCAAGCTGAACATCATGGATGCAAGTATCGTAGTAATCACTCTAGTTGTCACTATGGTTTATACCTTCAGCGAATTCTCAGGAGCAAACCTAATTCCCAGGTGCAATTTAAAGATTTATTTTTCTGTCTTAAATTTACAGATCCTGTACCTGTACTCAGTAATACTTCCTGATCAAGTATTTTTTTTTTCTGCATTATATTATATAATATACAAGTGCCTGACTGCCAATCAGATCATGATTAATATCTGTCTCATTCGTCCACTTTTCAGTATCTGTTAAAGTCTGCTAATTCTTTCATATATTTATTTTCTCTCCTTTTCAGTAGAGCTGCACAGCATTAATATATGTATCAGTATATTAATCACTATTGTAATCTTGGCATTTGAAATACAGCAAGATATATAAAAGGATGTGCATGTGGATTGAACTTGGATAAAACTAACTTTATTAGATGTATGCATAGCTTGCAAACCCGATTTAAAAATATATAAATAAATTCGTTTGGTGGATGAGAATGTCTAATGACCTTTGCTGCACATCTGCTCTGGTGAATTTAATGAAATGTTTTAGTAAATAAAATCTACTCTGATTGTTGTTCTCAGGTTAGTAAGCTTTCTGAGGGCTTTGAGAATAGTTATCCTGGTGCGTGTGTTTCGCCTGGCCTCTCAGAAGAAAGAGCTGGAGAAGGTCACCAGAAGAATGGTGAGGATATAAATTGCTCATTTGGTCTTTCTAACGCTAGGACTGTTTACTAAAATACACAGGATTCAGTATTTCATTATTAGGTGCAATGCTGGACACAAAGCATTTTGAGATGAAACCCCAGTCACTGATCTTGTGCTCAATGAAGTATTTGCAAACCACACAGGTCTCCGAAAACAAAAGACGATATCAGAAGGATGGATTTGATCTGGACCTCACCTATGTAACAGGTTGGGCTTTTTTTTATCTATTTATTTCTGTGCATATTTATTTTTCTTTTTTCTGTCTGTCAGATGTTAATGTTTCTTCTTTTGCTTATTCAGACAGGGTTATTGCCATGTCTTTCCCCTCATCTGGAAAGCAGGCACTCTACAGGAATCCTATTAAAGTAAGCTTATTTGACTGTAATGACAGTTTTGAAAGAATGAACAAATCGGTTCTGTTGATCAGATGCTTTTAAAATAAGTGTACAATAAACAGTTGAATAGTTTCCAACAACTGAGAAAAGTAACATTCCTTTTAGGAAGTTGCCAGATTCCTGGATACAAAGCATCCAGATCATTACAAAGTTTACAATCTCTGCAGTAAGTGAGCTTTGTCGCAGTGATATGTATATGTACGTGATCTTGATGATACGATGGCATTGGGCACAGCCTCACTCTGTCTTTATGTCCAGGCGAAAAAGGGTACGATCCGGTGTTCTTCCATTACAGTGTGGAACGTGTGATGATTGACGATCATAACGTGCCATCATTAGAGTAAGTAAGCATTTCTTAATTTCTCTTTTTCCAATGTTGAAGTTGCTGCTGTGTTGTGGTGATGAGGTTTTGTTTTTGGTTTTTTGTTTTGTTTTAGGGACATGTTGAACTACACTGCCAGCGTTAGAGAGTGGATGGCTGCAGATTCACGCAACACCATAGCCATTCACTGCAAAGGGGGAAAAGGTTACACAGTTTGCACAATGTTCATACATTTGGTGTGATCAGAAACGAATTTCTGTGAGGCTGTCAAAGCTCAGCAGAATCCTTAAAGTCCTTAAAGAGGTGGATTAGCTAAACATAAAATTTAAACAGTCTTCTTTGTCTATCAGTCTTAACGTTTGGTTTCAGAATTTATTTATTTATTTATTTATTTTTGTTGCTCCCCTCTTTCAGAAGCTAACATAACTAAAAATGGAAGCAGAGCCAGTATTTTGACAGGCGTTTTTTACATACCACATACCTAAATCATCACACACTTAATTCCATTAGGCTGAATCAAGTAATCTCAAATGTTTCCTTGTGTCAAGTGAGGCCAAGTAAAAAAGTTTGGATAAACAAATATTCCCAAGAAAGAATACACTGCATCTTTTAATACATAAACAGAAGTTATTTATTTAATGTAACAAAAAAACTAAACAAAAAAATAAAGACAACATATGCCATAATTTGTGGCACAGAATTGGCACATTTAATTGAATTTCATGTAGACATGTGTAATCCTGTTTTCACTTGGAAAATCAACAAGACTTGTCGTTTGAATGGGGATTTGTAAACAGCTGTACTGTTATCGAGACAATTTAACAAATAACTAGGCTCCCCAATCAGCACTTTATATATATATTTATTTATTTATTGATTCATTCATTCCTTTTTAGTCAAATCTTTGCTTCAGCAGGAAGGATGTCTGTACTGTTTTGTTGTGGCAGTGACAAAGTTTGATTGAGACCTGTTTCTTTTCTGCTGTGACAGGGCGTACAGGAACGATGGTGTGTACATGGTTGATTGACAGCGATCAGTTTGAAAGTGCGCAGGTATTTTACTTCTATAGAGTTGAATGTGTGTATTTCGATTTTAAAATTGCTCATTTTAATTTCTCTCTACTTTGTTTAACAGGACAGCCTGGACTACTTTGGGGAGAGACGCACAGACAAGAGCATGAGCTCCAAGTTTCAAGGTGTTGAAACTCCTTCTCAGGTGAGTCATGCTGAAATCTGTGAGCAGTGACCGTTTTTACCAAAGGAGATCGTTTAACAAGTTCTCTTCCTGTAACTGTAGAGCAGATATGTAGGGTACTACGAGGTCATGAAGAACAAGTATAACCGGCAGCTCCCTCCTTCCAAGAGCCTGAAAATAAAGAGTTTGCGCATTCTCTCGATTGCAGGTAATCAACAGCCGATACGTTATGATTTACATTTACAGCATTTGGCAGAAGCTCTTATCCAGAGCGACTTACAACAGTGCTTTATTTCCACATTAGATCATCATCTTGGTAACCAGCACAGATCAGTAACTGCTGATTAGCTAGTACCACCTAAGTAACAGACTAAGAGCCCTTGTGACAAGTATACACCATACCCTTTTTTTTTTTTTTTTTTTTTTTTTTTTGGCAGGGGTGGGAGAGTAGGAAAGAGAGTAGAGGTTTTTAGGAAAGAAGGGGTAAGGGTAGGAGAGTGGATGGTTTGGGAGGGTTAGTCCCTCAGAAATTGCGTGAACAGGTGAGTCTTTAATCGACGTTTGAAGACAGCAAGGGACTCAGCAGTTCTGACCATCAGGGGGAGTTCATTCCACCACTGAGGGGCCAGAACTGAGAAGAGTCTTGATGCGTGTCTTCCTCTGTTTTTCAATGGTGGGGGTTCAAGACGAGCAGTGCTTGATGGTCTGAGGGGACGAGAAGAGACACGATGTTTAATTAGAGTCGACAGGTAAGATGGTGCAAGGCTGTTAGCAGCCTTGTAAGTGAGAGTTAAGAGTTTTAAACCTGGTACGAGCAGCCACTGGGAGCCAGTGTAGATTCCGCAGCAGGGGGAGTGGATAAAGAGAACTTGGGATGGTTGAAGACAAGAATCAATTGTAGTGTTCTTGTTGCCTTCAGTGGAATACCTGCCAGAAGGGAGTTGTAGTAGTCCAGTTTCGAGATGACCAGGGACTGGACCAGCAGTTGGGTTGCCTGGGTGGTGAGGAAAGGATGGATTCTTCTAATGTTGAAAAGAAGGTGTCGGCAGGACCTAGAGAGATTAAGAACATGGGAGGAGAAGGAGAGCTCGTTGTCGAAAGTGACACCGAGGTTCCTAGCAGATCGAGATGTGAAGGTCCTGATGCGGAGTTTGATGGCCTTCGAAAGTAGAGAAGCTCAGTCTTGTTAGGGTTGAGCTTGAGGTGGTGAGCTGTCATCCATGCAGAGATGTCAGCCAGGCAGTTAGAGATTCGGGTAGAGACCTGTTGATCGTAGGAGGGAAAAGATAGGATAAGTTGGGTGTCGTCTGCATAAGAATGATTGGAGAAGCCATGAGAGAATATGACCTTCCCCAGAGAGCCGGTATATAGAGAAAATAGGATGGGACCGAGGACAGATCCTTGGGGAACGCAAGTTGTCAAATTTCGTGGAGTGGACCGATGGCCTTGCCATGACACTTGGTACTGTCGATCCTGTAGGTATGAGGTGAACCACTGTCCGGCCGTGCCAGCAATCCCCAGGTTGGAGAGAGTGGTCAGGAGGAGCTGGTGGTTCACTGTGTTAAAGGCCGCTGAGAGATCAAGGAGAATCAAGACGGAGGACAGGTTGTTAGATCTTGCAGCATGGAGTTCGTGAGTGACAGCCAGAAGAGCCGTTTCAGTTGAGTGCGATGTTTTGAATCCAGACTGGTAGGGATCCTGGAGACCGTTTTGAGCCAAGAAGACGTTGAGTTGGTTATATACTGCTCGCTCTAAGACTTTGGAGAGAAAGGGGAGAAGGGATACCACTGTCACTCACAAACTCCATGCTGCAAGATCTAACAACCTGTCCTCCGTCTTGATTCTCCTTGATCTCTCAGCGGCCTTTAACACAGTGATCCACCAGCTCCTCCTGACCACTCTCTCCAACCTGGGGATTGCTGGCACGGCCGGACAGTCTGTAGTTGTTCAAATCCGTGTAATCCAGAGATGTTTTCTTCAGGATTGGAGTGACGATGGCTGACTTGAAGGCAAAGACTTGATTTCAGCTGATTTTACTACATTATATTAGTTTTCAGCTCACATGGAGTATAATAATACTCAAATCAAAATGCTTACTGCTATATTTTATATGCTGTACAAGCGTCACGTACCGGTATAATTATTTAATCTGCTACCAAGTTAGATTTTTAAAGTAGTTTTAGTTAACATTCATTGTAGAAGAATTGGTTGCTTCTGTGCCTTTTGCACAGGTGTGGGAAAGGGCAATGGTAGTGACCTGAAAGTGCGGATCATCGTGAAGAAAGAGCAGGTATTTCAGTGCATCTGTGCCAAACAGGAGAACTGTGTGGTAAGTACACCTTTTTTTTTTTTTTTTTTTTTTTTTGTATTGAATAGAAATTATATATTTCTTTTATGCTTTTGGGGGACATTCATGTACCTTGTTCACATTTTCCAAGGTGTTCCCAGATGCAGGAAACAATGCGGTAGTAATTAGTTTGCAGGATGGACCAGTGGTCTGTGGAGATGTGAAGGTCATGTTTGAATCCAGTGCTGTAAGTCATCAAGCACCATTGTAATGTAGGAAGGTTCTGTGAAGTTAAACCACTTTGCATTCATCAACATTTTTCTCTTTTCTCAATGCCAAGGGGCTTCCAAAAGGATATGAGGACTGTCCATTCTATTTCTGGTTCAACACTTCCTTTATAGAGAACAACAGGTGGGGCTTTTTTTCCCCCTATAATCTGTCAGTAAAGCATTCGTTTGCTATTAAAATCATTTTTTTAATATTTTTCTCAACACAGGCTTTATCTGTCAAGGGAGGAGTTGGACAACCCACATAAGTCCAAAACCTGGGACATCTACAAGGAAGACTTTGGTGTGACCGTGTCATTCAGTGACCCTTGACAGGAGACACATTGGCAGACGTTGGGTAGCCCATGAGAAGGTCCAAATTTTTTCTCTCATCTAGATCCCAAAACACCTGCCACACGTATTCATTCATTTAATGGCATGGTTGAGGGTTGCTGGGAACAAGAACTTGGGTCTCAAGAAAAATAGTGGGTCCCAATGTCGTAGCCTAATTGTAATCTACACTATAAAGACTTGAGCCTTGTTAAAAAGGGAATATTTTCAAGGATACGAAGTGACCGCATGTTTAAGGAAATAGAATGAAATTGTTTGCACCCCCAGTGTAATTCATTGTAAAGGACCATCTGCTTGATTGGGAATTGCCTCCTAATTCCAAGTGTATGTATTATTGATATATCATGGAGTCATATGTAGGCTTCAAGTTAAAATATGCCCTTTATTATTTCAATAATCTAAAAACTGTATCTTGTCAAACTTGTCCAGTGTGGGTGAAAAGTCCGGACGTGAATGCAAGGTGTTACTTCTTGTACGAAGAAACTTTTTTTGTTGGAATTATTACCATAAAATGAATGATGTTGGAAAAAAACTGTTGCACATTTTTTGTATTTACAGAAATGGTGTTGATGTAGTCTGAGTATGCGGTGTTTGGCAGTTTCAGGTTTACCAGGCACTTCTGCTTAACACGGGACCACATGATCAGATAGGGAGGGTTTAAAAGGTAATGTGGACTTTGAGAGACCAACAATTACACTACATTAATGCTGAAGTTGGTGTTTATATGATTACTGAAGTGTTCTCTGGTCATCAGTGTCTGATACTGACCTCTTGTGGCCCCTTTTCATACTAGTTGTAGATGTTGAAAGAAAATTACTAAATGTCCTTTTGGTGCGTGAGTTAAAGGTCAGTCCACGTACCTCAGTTTGTTTAAAATTCAGCATTTCATGGCAAACTACTTTTTATAGTTTATATCTAGACAACGACGAGAAAAGATTTCTCATTCTTGTAGATGTAAACTGTCAAAGTAGTGAAACGCTGAATTCTGGACAAATTGAGTCAGAATTATTTACAGGGTTGAACGTAACCAGATATCTATTGCATTTGTTTTTTACACTTACTAAATTATGAATTGGTTAACAGAGCCTAATGCTTTCAGATTGTCTGCAACATAGTTTTTCCAATCTATTCATGCCAAAGCTACATCCAGGATGTGTTGAGAAAGTCCACAAAAGTAGTTTTTTTTTTTTTTGGTGCTATTTTACTTTCATTAATATTGCAGATAAAAAAATCTCGTGTGTGTGTGTGTGTGTGTGTAAACATCAAACCTTGGTTCCTTTAACAACCCTGGAAACTGAAATTTTTCTTTAAAGCTTTTTTTTTTTTTAAATACATATGTGCAAGTACTGTCATAGCAATCATTTCACAAGGTAAGGAAATTCCAGTATTTTAGTCCTCTATTCTTCATTAACAATAGAAAATATTATGAAATCAAAGAAATGTAAGAAAATGTATGAATGCTGCATGGATAAAAATAATTTAATCATTAAATCATTCAAAATCACCAGTTCACTAGTTAAATCAACATTATCACATCCAGTGTGCTTACATAACTGACAAAGCAAACACAAAAGAAACAAGCTTTTCTTCCAACATCTGTTTAAAGGGTTAAGTCAACTCTAACCAATAAAGGAAGTCCAATATGGTGCAATGTGTGAAAAACCTGTGTATACTTACAGCATCTTCAGAATTAAGTTTGACCTGAATAAGTCTTAGTGATACAGAGAAATGTACCGATTGATTAAAGCAACTGAATTGTGCAAAAGAACATAGTTCAAATCATATCGTTTCTCTTGGTTCGGGAGACATGATTCTCCATGGAGGTAGCACGACTATGGAAGAGAACTTTCTTTACCATTTAATTTCCTCAAAATCTTGCAAGGTGCAGTTTCATTCTTTTTCAAGTATACTTTGCCTTTTTGATTATTTCATTCCCAACACCGTTTTCATTAACCTAATGTCTCTTAATGAAGGTGATTAGAATCACTTGTTTTCCCCCCATTACAATAACATCCTGAGGTATGTTAACTAAACACAAATGACATTTAAAAGCTGGTGGCAAGCATAATGTTCATAGGCAAATGTGCACAGCAATACCAAAGACATGTAATCTTTGGACAACTCAGGAAGTCATGACCTCAAAGGACTCAAATGCTACAAATTC
Organism: Hepsetus odoe; assembly: GCA_017165825.1. Taxonomy (NCBI): domain Eukaryota; kingdom Metazoa; phylum Chordata; class Actinopteri; order Characiformes; family Hepsetidae; genus Hepsetus; species Hepsetus odoe. The sequence continues at coordinate 16,125,293 of CM029383.1, forward strand.
TTAAAGCAATGGCTCAGTGAGTTTCTCTCCTTTCAACATCCCTATTTTATCAGTTGTCTCTTTGATACTAACTGGATTTCTTCAACCCAACAAGGCCAAACTTGACTAATCAGCATAGGGTCTTTCTGACGGAACGTGTTCTTTGTCCTTTGGCTCTGTGCAATTTATCACACTGCTCCAATAGATCGTAGCGGCCGCTGCGCAGGAAGCAGATCAGTGTACTTTTACACACATCCTTGCAGGGCTCAGACACATGGCCTTTGTGCCTAAAGTACCAAAAGAGCTGGAAGACACGGTCGTCAGCAAGAAAGCCTCTGATAAGAGCGTCCCAGTTGGAGGGGAACAGGGTGGACACACCATAGGCCTGGGAAGCACGATAAAGCAGAGACCAAACTGGGTTTGGGTCAGGCTTGGAAAACACTTCTGAAGCATCGTTTTGACCATTTGCTAAAGTTAGGTTGATGATGAAGGTCTCGTGATCCAAGACAAGGCGGCTGCTGCCAGGGTAATTACCATCAACATAGTACACACGGTATCCTAAAAGGACAAATGTCACCAAAAAAAAAAATTAAAATTATATATTATACACACACTCATTAAAGGATATATATTATATAAATGTATTATATCTTTATTTATACACACACACACACACTAATATATATTCATACATATACACACACAATTTTGTTCCACTTAAAGGTCTGAGTATTTAAAAGATCTATTAGCCATACCTGGATTCAGGTTAATGTAGGTAGTAACACTTGGTGCAATGTAAGCCACACCCACAGGACGGGTCATCGTCTCCTCATCATAAAACATTTGAAATTCATCAAGGTGCGTGTGTCCAAAAAACTGTCCAGTTATAGTGCCCTCATACCTAATTAAACAAAAATGGGTAAATCTTAAAATGACTAAACAAAAGTGAGAACAATTGACACTAAAATAAATAATGAACCACAGAAGCACATGTATCAGCTTAGATGCAGAAGTTGAGGTCAGGTATTCCAGACATAAATCATTTGATAATAGCCTGTTGCAAAACAAGTTTAAGCAAAAAGCCATTTCATTGCTCCAAAGGGAACTGCAACAAGGAAGTTCTGTAAACGCCAGGTATGAAGTCGTGTGATTAGGTTACTGCAAAGGGTCAGAGATGTAGCATCCAGTGATATGCAGGATTAGACAGCAATAAGTTCAGCATGGTACTGACCTGTTGACTATGTGATAGTAGTTCCAGCTCCAGCTGCTCAGACAAAGTCCAGGGGGAATGTGGCCAATGATGTGAACCTATCAAAAGAGGGTACAGAACATTGGCAAAGACCTAATGTTCTGCAGAGGAACAAGCTGACCCACAGTTGCATCATGAAACTAAATCACATCCTCTTCTGGTTATTTGAACTAACAGCATGTGATGAGAATACAGAAATAACTTCCCAAACAAAAATTTCCCCACTCAAAACCTGAAAATGACAGTTAATCATTTTTATGTGGAATGATTAACATTGAGTTTTCTTCAGACAGGATGCTAGTATGTAGTGCAATCCAAAGGGTCTTTTTCTTTACCTTTTCTCCCTTATTCTCAGCCTCCTGCAGGACATGTACAAGCCACTGCAGCTGGCCCGCTGGGTCTGTGGAGTTCACTAACAGCCAGAAGTTTTCCCTTGCACAGAAGTTCATATTCAGGGACACCACCCTGAGACCCGGCTGTACCTGGGCTGTGTAAAACCCTCCTCGCCTGGAATGGACAGAACCAATTTTGCAATTAAGTGAAGAGATTGTAGGTTGTTGGAAGTACAATTGCAGCAGAAATTTTTACAACTAAACAGGCCATTTTAGCAAAGAATCATTAGAAAATAAAACCTCCTGCCTTCAAAACACGATTAAAGCTTGAGTTAAAAGTTGGTCTCTACTGTTAAGAGCCCCAAGCTAAACAGACTGCAAGGTTTGCTGTTGAAACAGGAAGCCGAATGACTGCAAAGTACCACTTTTTCCCCTACAGACCATGCTCCATTATAAACTGCTGAACTGTGTCTAAAATATCTATCAAATGATCAGAAAAGAAGGAGGACCAGACCTAATGAAACAGTACTGTAGTACTAGAACTCTATAAAAAAGTTCATTTGCATCTGTGTACAGCTCATAAGCTAGATCTTTATAGACCATTTTTACTGAAGTTTATAGCTTCCATAAAGCTCAAAGGTTAGCATGTGGGCTTATTCACAAAATAATATATTGTATTTTCAGATCAAAGGAAACCTCACCAAATTGCTTAGGCCAACTATAGAAAATTAAGTTTAATTAGAGACAGAAAACTAATTACAAACTAAATATCAGCATCATAATTTATCATTTAGATGAGTGATTTTATGGTGCTTACCGCAGGGTCTCCAGTGCTTCAGCTGGGAGCCAGGGAGCCCACTCCTCTGCCATAGTGTCATACAGCCATTGAGAGGAGCGGTTCCCATGCACAAAAGGAGGAGGAAAGCTGTTGACTGGTGTGCTCTCGTGGTTTCCCACAGCTGGGTAAACCGTGACTTGGGGTCCAAGGTACTTATGAACAAGCCTGGAGACAGTAGTTAATTCATTCAGCTGCTGGGCCCTTGTCTGGGACCAAACATTGTGAGCAGGTATGTCTCCAGTCCAGTAGACCCAGTCCCATGGTCCCTCCTTGGCTAAATTCTGCAGCAGGTTCACTACTGTATGCAGAGGGAGGTCACACTTGCTATAAGTGCCCCAGTATCCTGCACCATGTTGCTTCCAGGTTGGCAATCCAGAGTCCTTCCTGCAGCACAAGGGTGCTTTACAGTCAGCTGCACTGCCTTCAGCATACTCAGCATCCCAATGAATATCAGTAAGGAATAGCACTCTGCTCTGAGGGGAGCCAGGCCTGGGCGGTGCTGGAGGAACCACTGGAGGCTTTGGGACCTTGGGCAGGGTGATGTTCCAGGGGGCATAGATGTCAAAATGACCGCAGCTGGGACCCAGCAGTAAAGCACAGGCCTCTGAGGGCCAGAGTAGCGACTCTTGAAGGGCACGGATAAAGTCATCACGGAAGAGCTCTGTAATCTGCCTGCACACTTTTTCCTCAGCCAAGTGTAAACGAATGCAGGCTTCACCAACTGCATGAGCCACATGCTCTGTGTTCGCATCATTCTATATATATTTATTTAAAAAAAACAAAACATTCAGGAAGATAAGGTCTCTATTTCTGAAACCTCAAAGCCACAATGGGTGTGATCTCTACGACCCAAGCTGTGAAACTGAATAGCACCTCTTATTTCTGTATGTCCCAACAACATATGGTATATTGAGGTAATATTTACTTAAATATTTGTTAAGGAATCACTTTGCTGGTACAAAAACATTACTTTAGGACTGTCAAACTGTGTTATCTTTTGCCTACTGGGAGCAAATTAAGGAAATTGGGTGCCATTTGTGCCAGTGTCACAAGGTGCTCTCATGTTTGTAAAACCCCTGGATCTCCTTTTTAGTCAAGTTGCAATTGGAGTCATAATTACTGCATTCTTTAAACTTACAGTCTGTACAATGAGTTCAAAACAGAACTAATTCCTTTCTTTTTGTTTGAGATGGGCAGCAAGTCCATTGATCTCCGTGAGAGTCTCCTGAGTTCCATGCCAGCTGCTACAAAGAGTCGGTGAAGCACCTATCATCTTATTTTTCTCCCGACTCGAACTTCAGGTCAGTTATATCAGACTGGCTCTTCTGCAGGAGCTGCTGCAACAAAGATTAAAGCTGCCCCCATTAGCTCATGAACCTCCCATTACAGTCACCAGTGGACTCTTTTACTGTAACTCATGCCTACTGGAAGTCATCACTATACAGTGTTTCGCTTTCCTTTTATTTTCCGGTGTCATACCAAAGGAAGATTGGTTCCCCTTTTGGGTCTTAGTTTCTCCCAGGGTTTCTTCCTCATGTTTGGGGAGTTCTGCCTCGATCACCCTCGGCTTACCCAATTGGGACTCAGACCCGGATTCTATAAAGCTGCTTTGTGACAACAACGGTTGTAAAAAGCGCTGAATAAATAAAGTTGATTTGACTTGATCATCTGGCATCATCTGCACCTGCTTCTTCACTGCTTTAAGTCTAAAATTTAACAACCTTTTACTTGAAGGATTCATATGGAGGTCACTGAGTGGCTTAACAAACACAATCCTCTCAACCTGGTCAGGTCCGTGGACTGGGCTGAAAATGAGAGCCAAAAACTTTGTCCTTCAGGGACCCTGGAGAACTATTCCTCAACAACTTGTAAAGAAGGGAAATGTGAAGAAATGAAGGATGGCTCAGGACTATTGCACGTTGTTAATGGCATTAATGTAGGCTACTGCTGACTGTGTTGGTATATTAGTGTATTATTAATAATGACTTGTTAGTCATCAGTAGAAGTTTTCTTACCAACAGGGAGATGTCCACGACGGTGAAGAGGACTTTACACAGCGGACAGCTGATGTTGTGCCAGCTGAACCGGACCTGGAAATGATCGATGGGCTTCACAGCCCTCAGGTCGGCGATGTCCGTCTCATCCTGTAGAGGATAGGAAGCGCCCAGGAGAGCTAGAGACAGAAAGAGGGCAATGACCGCAAACACACACACAGAGCCCACCCTGAGCAGGACAGGCATGGCTGAAAGCGCAGCGTCGAGCACTCGGTCTTCCTCTCGATAAACACCCGAAACCGGAGACAGTCCTGCAGGGAGATACTCCTAAACCACCCCTTTAAAAGCAGCTCTGAGTGAGACGGCTGTCTCTTCAGTGGAGAGACCAGGGGCTGACCACAACAGATACCCAGAAAAACAGGAAGCTGAATGACCCTCAAGTCACACCTCTTTCTACCACAGCGACACTGCGAGAAACACAGCGTGCAAGCGTTTTAAAAGGACGCCGCAGTGACTCAGAAAAAGACGAAAGCCACCAGTGAAGTCTTCTCGTGTGTCTGCGGCGCCTCCACAACACGTCGTTTGGCAGCTTGAACTGAGTCAGCTGAGCTACCACGTGACCCAAAGGCCGCGTCCAAACCACACTACCACACTCGATAGTGTGCGCTCTATAGTACCTTCGAAATAAGTTCGTGATGTAAAGTGTAGAAGAGTTCGTGTGCGGTTTTTACTGTTTCTAAACTGTTTTTATGTAGTTGATGGAGTGTGAGGCGCTTTCATATGTTTATAAGACCTTACTTTTAAATTACATCTGATAGGTTCCTTTTTTTTTTTCTTTCTTTGTCTGGGCTGTGTCCCAAACCTCAGTACCACACCTAAAACTCGCAGAGCACATACGAAATAGATTCAGTGTAGACGTTCATGTGAGTTTTTACTGTTTCTGTGTAGTATGTGGTGGATCGAGTCTGAGGTCCTTTGTTATGGCCATAAGACATTTCTTTTAAATGATTCCTGTTTGGTTACTTTTACATTCTATCTGATGTGTTTCAAGGCAGTTACTTACAAAGGAAGGCGTGTCAACAATCTTTTACACACTGGTCTCCAAACAAATAGTGGCGATCTAGTGTTGGGATACTTGGCTGTGGACCAAGAGGTTGCAGTTTCAAATCCAACCTTCAGCAGAACTTCCTTTCTTTTCTTATAACTGTCTTCTGTACTTTGGAAATCTTTCTCTCTCAATATATATTTTTAAAGGTATCCATGGTGACCCTGATAGAAACTGTTCTGAAATGTTGTGAGTGATCTAGAGATGTGAGTGATCTTGTGATGGGTTGAAGTCATTGGCCAGAAGATACGAAAGAGAAAAATGCTGACTGACCCAGGATGACTGGGGTCTAAAGGTCCTGGACTGGTGGAAGCTCAGTCCCGATGATCTCAACAGAGTAGAAATAAACACAGTATAGCAGTATAAACTGTTGCAGCAATTAAAAGAGGGGAAGAAATTATTTTTTAAAAATTAATTTCCAATTTGCAGATAATAAAGTGGATAAATCTGGGAAATATATATTTTTTTCATTTTCGGTTGCTCATATACCAGATCTACGCAAAAATCTCTTATCTGTCTTGTACTATTCACATTTGTGAATGAAACATTTCCATGGTGCCAATATTATTATAGCCATGTCTTTATATTTACATTCTGTGTTTAAAAAAAAGAAACACTGTGGAGCTTATTTGAACAAACTTGTTAATGTGTGACTTTTAAGGAAAGGTCTTAAAGAAAACTGCATTGAAATAATAGATATTCTACAAGCTCATGTTGGTCTAAGAGTAAAGCGATTATCTGTTATCAGGAGGGTGAACCCATATCTATGGTTGAAACTTTTTTTTTGGACTGTACACACTTTGGACTGTCGGCTGTACTCAGAAAGAAAAGTCTGTCCAAAACATAATGTAACAGAAAAAAATCACTTTACTTCATAAGTTACAGTAAAATGAGTTCATATTTTATAAAATAGTCTAAAAAAATAAACATAATGAACTATTAGCTTTTAGAACATTTTACCCAAAAGGAGATTTCTATAGGAACTTGATTTTATTATAAGCTAACTTTAAGATGGGATATCTGCATCTAAAGAGCCTGAAATCAGTAGCATAAAAAATCATTATTAAAAAAGAAATCTTTGAGAATGCAGTTAATCATGAACTGAGAAAATCATTTAAATCATAGAAATATAAGCTGATGAGCCACTTACAGCCACACATTACACCTACATCAGCTTCTCTTATAATCCAGCAACACTTCACACACACTCTTCAAAATGCACTTTAAAGATTACAGAGTTACAGTTTACTTGGTTAGAAACTCGACCAGAGAGCCTGGGGTGAGAGGTGTCCTTTGATAACGTGTTCAGATTGTCAGCCGCTAGAGGGCGCTCCTGATCGAGTCTCAAAATTAAAGGTTCAAACGGTGCTTTAGGGCATGATCAAGTACAGAATACAGAATACATGAGTGTGAACGAAAGGGAGGAAAGTGGAGTGGTTAGGATGCACCTAGGATTTAGGTGATAAAGATGGAGGAATTTAAATACTTGCAATCATCAGTTCAGAAGAGTGACGAAGAAGAGTGGAGAAGTGTGGCTGGAGTGATTTGTGACAGATGGGTACCAGCCAGAGTAAAAGGGAAGGTTTACAGGATGGTAGTGAGACCAGCTATGTTGTATGGGTCGGAGACGGTGGCACTGACGAAAAGACAGGAGGCAGAGCTGGAGGTGTCAGAGTTAAAGATGCTGAGATTTTCGTTGGATGTGACGAGGATGGACAGGATTAGAAATGAGTATATTAGAGGGACAAAGTTAGAGAAGCAAGGTCACATTGGTTTGGACATGTCCAGAGGAGAGACGAGGATTATATTGGGACGAGGATGTTGAAGATGGAGCTTCCAGGAAAGAGGAGAAGAGGAAGACCAAAGAGGAGGTTTATGGACGTGGTGAGAGGGCATACAGATGGTTGGTTTGAAGGACAAAGATGCAGAGGACCGGAAGAAATGGAGAAGGTTTATCTGCTGAAATGACTAAACGGGAGCAGCCGAAAGGAGAAGAAACCATTAGAGGTTGCCTTAGAGGTGAAAGTGACTACCCTTGTCATTGTGAACGACACAATGAAACCAACCTCTGCATTTCACCCATACACACATGCAGCAGGGGGCAGCTATTGAAAGTACCTAGGGAGCAGTGATGGGGACGGTACTTTGCTCAAGGGTACCTCAGGGAAACCTACTGATGAGGGAATCTAATCTTCCGATCCACGGTAACTCCCACTAGGCCTCTGCTGCCCATTGACTTTCCAACACTGAAATATTACTGCTCTCCATTTTACTAACACGTATACTACTAACAGTATACTAACATACACTTTATGGTAATATTCTTAATTAACACACTCACTACTGCAATGAACTAATATGTCTATTTCAGGGGTTTGTGGTTTATATATAATTGCTCAGTACCTATAATCAATGCTATAAGTTTTAAGAAAGAGTCTCCTGTTGTAAACGTGACAATAAATCCTTGAATTTTGAATGTAGGCAGTGAGATCAGTGGCGAGGGTGAGACAACAACTCACAATGCATTCCAGCTTGAAGGGCTCTGCATCCTGACAGGAAGAACAGACATTGATGAAAGAGTAAGGTTACTCTTCCTTCCTGGTCAATGAAGTTAAGTGTATCCCTTAATGTAAATATTTATTTTAAATACAATCCAGATGATAAGAAAAACAAACATGCTCTGTTTTGGCACAAATAGTGGTTGTATTTAAGAGCCCCATGCAATTCATGTTTTTATCTTAAAAATCTGGCAAAAAAGGTCTCTGGCGTACAGTGTAAATGAACAATCATTTTACCACATTGAGACAACCCCTTTTAGCTTAACCAGTTATAATTAAACCATTTATGGCAAAATAAGGGCACAAAATATGAAAAGGACAACAAAAAAAAAAAAATGGCCTGAGCAGCATTCATGATAGGTATGGGGAAATGCAATGTTGCGTAAGGGTACAAAATGATGCTTATACACTCAGTCACTGATCCCTGAGGAAAAACTGGTATGTGATATTTAAATCTACAACTGACCACCACATGCATCCACTTTTCACCAGGAAAAGCTTTCCATTATCAACACACATAATACTGGTGAAATAAAAGTTGGATTCTTTTGATTCATAATAAATAATGTGGTTCTTTAAATGTTCTCACAAGACCATGATGCATATATTAATAATAAGCAACCAATATGAGTCACTGGCAACAGATGAATTTCCTCTCACTTCAGTAATAGAGAACAGTGCCTTTTTATAAAGGCATAAGTCTTTATGATTTGTTACTAAATGTTTTATAAATTTGTAAAATAAGTGACAACTGGCTATAACTGTGCAGAATTTTAGCAGAAAACAACTACTAATAAGATTGCAGAACATAACCAATCAGAGAGCTGGATTGTACTGGCCATTCAGATACAAAAATTCAAATTCATGAGACAATGATTATAAAAAATGTGCTGGGATCATTTCTTATATGCCAGTAAATCAGAAAAACTAAAGATATGAAATTGGAGGAAGAAAAAAAAAAAAAAAGGAAAAATGCTGACGGATCTTCAGGCACATCAACAAGTAAAGCACAGATGGGGATAAGAAAATCAGAAAATGGACCTATGCAAAAAAAGAAAAAAGAAAAAAGAAACTGCATATTCATGGGCATGTGCAACACTGCTAACAGACAAAATTGTAACAGGCTTGGTTCCACTGCTGGTTGTGCATGTCTTCTTTGTAAACAGTGCTTTGGCCTTTTTCATTGCATTGCATGAGATGTTTGGCTGTGGTGGCCGCTAGATTTAGCCTCTCTTCTGGAGCTCCTCAACCAGAGCTGTGGGTCAGAGATCCAGCAGGGAAAGTTAAAACAATGTCCTACCGATATGCTTTTGTCAATCAGACATGGAATCAAAAGTTAAAAGTCAGAATTAAAACTAACCTGCAATAATTTCATTCTTCACTTTTTGCAGTTCTTTGCGGACCTCCTCCAGGATTTCCTGTTAACACACACACACACAAGCGTGAGTGCCTATAGCAACTAAACTGTGATGACTACAGAAAATAAGGCACCATACTGCCTTCTGTATAATTGATACAGAGAATAGCCATGGGAGAATGTCTGACCTCCTTAAATTTCTCCACATCAAAGCTCTCTTTGGAGGCTGTGTCACTCACGTTGCTGCCAGGCCTCTGTCTGCATGGGGAGAAAAGTGAATGGAGGTGAATGGATGACAGTCATTTGAGCTCTGTCAAACAGAGCAAAGTGGAACATGCTTAATATGCAGCATAACCGACTCTCCTTGTTAGTCAAGGAACTTGTCTTGCTGTCTCATCTCTAATTGGCACCAAAGCCTGGCACTTAAAAGTGATGGTTTGGCCAAAAATCAATGTGCTGATTTAGGGCTGTAGGGATCAGCTGCAGCTTATAAGCTTTTCTTCCTAGTTAAATTAGCCTTGTAGCTTCAGTGTAAAGCTAAAGAAGAAACCTTTAGATCTATTTTGGCAGATAGACTAAAAGAGCTGTGGCAAGAGTTAAATTGTGCAAGTCACATTTTTGACCAAACCTTCCTTTTAAGATCAAGCAGTCAAAAGACAAGAGCAAATAACTCCTTTGTGCGTTGTCCACTGAACACAAAAAAGTTAGAAGAATTAACTTTGAGATCAAAAAGACTGGACTGAAAATAAATGAAGACTGGACCACGTTTGCCATCGAAAGAATTACAGCAAGCTTCTGATACCAAATGTCAGAAAGTCTGACATAAGCAAAAAAGCAGAAACACACTAGTACAAACATGCACGCCACAAACGCAGGAGTAGGACTACCTGTTCAATGAAGTGGGGGCAGCAGTAGGACTCTTCTCATTTCCCTTAGGGGTAGAATTACTTCTGTGTGGAATAACATTGCCCCTTTATTCTGATTAGCATGGCAAGCTACTCTCTACGTCATCTATATTCTCTTATGTAAGGAATTTTATAGCAACACATCCAAGGCCGGGCAGGTCAGATCACAGATTACAGGAATACAACTGAAGTGAAATCTTCCATTTTATTGCCTGCAACCATGAACTTGCTTTAAACTGCTAAAAACCCTTTAAATGCCTTTGATACAAGATAACGGAATAATCTATTGTTTTACTGTAACCATTTCCTCTGTTTATGCTTTGATCTGTTGAGTAACACTGGGTATTGCAGAGAAAATAATCTAAAAATAAATGCAAAGACCTTACCGTGGGATGGTAGCAGACTTCTCCCAAGGCTTCCTGATGGGTTCTAGTGTTTGGAACATACAAAATTATGTATTAGAGGACATGAAAAGGTGCAATATGTAAGAAATATATCACTGTAAAGGAGGAGGATGGCTGGTGGAGCTTTTGCACTTTGCTCAGAATGCTGACCTTCCGATTTAGTATCTGAATCGTCCTGCAAGGAAAAGTGGAGGGGTGATTAATTTTCTTTATAAGGAAATATCTGTGTGTTGAGTGGGTATTAGTGTAAAAGTGGTTAAGAAAATTACATTATTTTCTTCTTTTTTCACCACTGGATTATCTGTAGCTTTCCGTCTGTAACAACAGGACACAATTCTATAGCAACACATCCAAGGCTGGGCAGAAACATTCATACTCTAGAAACATTCATATCATATCATGACTGATTTCAAAATATGTACATATGAAAACATAAAAGTAGAACGACTCTGAATGTAATCACCTTCTTGCAAGAAGGGCACTCATCTCTCCCATCAGCCCTCCTCCTCCACCACCTCCGCCGCCTCCACCACCACCTCCTCCTCCTCCTGAGCTTGGGGCGCTCTCTTTTGCTGCAGGAACAGGACCGCCACTCTCATCCTACATTCACAAGATGGAAAAATTGAGAAATCCATTAATTCCAGTAACAATATATTCACTTCCTTTTTCCCCACTTTAAAGCAACAGTTCTGCAAGAAACAACAACAACAAAGCATACATCCTTCGCCAAATCATTTGTCCATTTTGTTTCCCCTCAAGTTTGCTCTAAGATTTGCTCTAGGGGACCTAGTGGTTAGGGTCTATTTCACAGAGAAAAGTAAACCCAGACTGGTTACGATTCTCCAGTCTTTTTGAAGAAATGTGTTTCGGGTTGTTTTATTGTTTTGTTTTCTCACCAAAACCATAGTATACCTTAGAAACTTTGCGGAGTTTAGCCCCAGCAAGCGCTGAAGCCAGTCCTCCCGCACCTCCAATGCCGCCTCCTCCTCCACCTCCACCTCCTCCTCCTGAGGGTGGCGGTGGTGCAGGTGGAGCACCACCAGAGGGTGGTGGTGGGGGAGCAGGTGGGGGTCCAGGAGGAGGTGGGGGGCCAGGTGGAGGAGGAACTCCCGGAGGAGGCGGAACTGAGGCTGGTGCAGGAGGAGGAGCAGGGGGTGCAGCAGCAGCAGCAGCAGCCTGCCTCTGTCTCTCTTGCTCCTGCCTCTCTCGCTCCTGCCTCTCTCGCTCCTGCTGCTCCTGTAGTCTGACAAAGAATTACACAAAAATTTGTACGTGTATTTTAAAGAGCCCATTTCATGTAACACTCTGTTTTGCTGATGAGAAATGTCACTGGTGCAGTACAGTTTGCGGTAATACAGGTATGGTGGTCAGCTGTCCTGAGTTAAGTAAAGTATTGTTTGAGTGCAGTCATACCTCTGCTGCTCCTCAAAGCTCGGCCCATTTTGCGCAGGTCGTGGAGGAAGAGGTGGACCTATGAAAGAAAAAAAGAAAAATTATCCAACACCACTAGAATCTTAACACACCCATCAGGAAGATGTACATTCAATAACTATACCAAAAACAGGGCCATGACTTGTGTGATGTAGTGTTTATCTCACCACTGAGAATCTCCAGAACATGCATCATGGTGGTAGCAAACTGTGTAGCTTCATCTTTACTACTGAAGTTCAGACCCCATACCTGTCGTGCATCACGCCACTGGTGGAAGGTTGCAGTGGCCTGATTGTACTTTATACCCCTCACGAGGGGGCAGTTAATGACAACCTGAAAAGTGACAAAGCTTTAGATGTGGTTAAGGACTTCCAATTTTCAGTTTTCTCCAAATTTAGCACTATTCTCCACCTAATGCTGTATAACTTTCTCCTCCCCCCCCCATCAGTTTGTGGATCCACCACAATCACCATTTGGAGATACAGAGATGCATGCATTCATACTAAGGGTTCATTCATTTTTAATATTTGTTTTCTTATTCAGTTTATGGAGCAAAACATATTGCTGCCACATTATGTGTTATCCAAATATAACCTTTTACACAAATAAGATAGGAAAAAAAACATTGAAAAATATATAAATCCTGGTTATGAAGGATACAGCTGATTTTACAGTGTGCTCCCTTGTGAAGAGACTTAATAATATGAAGCTCTTAGTACATACAGCTCCTTGATTTAGAATGAAAAGAAGGCACATGAGAAGTGAAACTAGAAAAGAAATCCCATATACAGCAGCTTTCAATTGCTACACTTTCACCTGTAATGGAAGTTTATACATTCCATGTTTCCCCCACACATATATATATGCACCTTCCTTCCCAAATGCACAGTTAATCAAGCGTGCTTTAATAATTATAAGCAAAATATTTGATACCGTTACAAATAAAGACCTTGGCATGGACTGCAAAATCAACTTCTTCTGTTTCAACATTTCCATAGCTAAATGCTGAACTTTCATGAAAAAATATTATGCATTCTTACTTTTTTTTTTTTTTTTTAATTCTAAACCATACATTTCTTTTTTTTTTTAACCTTTACCTACCATTATTTTTTTATATGATGAGTTTAAATATCTATATATCAAAATAATAGATTGCAACAGTGGTAGGATCAACAGCTTGTGATGTTCATATAATTTACAGGACTGCTAATGCGGTCGGAAAATGTTCACACAGGAATCTGTTGTTGCTGGTAGTGAACAGTGGGAAGCAGAGCGTATAACCCTCACACACAGGAAGTCAGATGCAGACAGCCAGTTGTGAGACTGACAATCTGACTCAACCACTAAGACACTGCTTATCTGCCTACTTTCCCACAAGCATAGCTTTACTGTTGCTCTAAAGCACACATTGCAAGGCACAGTGGACATAACAGGGACGCAGAAATATCACTCTTCTTCAAAATAGTTAGCATTTTGATGGCGTCTCACCAAGACAGACAATAAAAAGGCAATGAAACCCATTAGGCTTTTCTGAGAAAAGCTATAGTCTTGCAAAGGCAATGTGTCATACTACACTCAGTTGAGACACCTTTCAATTTTGTTGTTTTGTACAAATGACTTAGACAGTCTAATATCACTGTCCTAATGCTTGTCTGTTAATCAATTGTACAATTTAAATGTTTAAAGTGGACACTTCACAATAACTTAAGATTATTTCCGTGCTCAAGTTCTTACTTAGTACTTAGTTCACACCATCATAGAAAATAAAGGTGCACAAGCATCTCAGCTACTTGTTTTAAGTGCAGAAAGCAGCAGCAAACGTTCTTTTCACCTTCTGGCCCACGTTAAAAAAAAACAATAGGCAATGACTGTTGGCTATTTCTTGTATTTCTTGTTGTTGCTTAAAATGGAAAGTACCAAAATATGGGGGACATGTGATCCTGTTGTAAGTGGATACATTTATTTAGGTAATGTCATCATAGATACGTAGTTTTTACACTCATGTTAATACCACAAACAGAATGTGTGTATGAGAAAATTTATTTTTTATCCATGACGCACATACACATGCTTAAGGGTTATTTAGTAACTCTAAACCATCTGACATGCATGTCTTTGGACTGTCGGAGGAAACACAGAATCACCTAGAGGAAACCCATATTGACTCCGGGAGAACATGCAAACTACAAACATAAAAGGACCCAGGTTCCGGGAATTCAACCAATAAGCTTCTTGCTGTGAGGCAACAGTGCTAACCACTGTACCACTATGCTGCTCAACCACAACATGCTGAGGTAAAAGGACACCAAAGTTGACAAAAGAAGCTTTTAAACATAATTGCTCTTTACGGAGGTTGACGTCAGGTGTCATTAAAAGCTTAGGTAGGTGTTGTGCAGCCTTAAAAGATGCAAACCTTTAGGAAGCAAAAATTAAATAGACTGCATTTTAGTTTAATGTATTTAATTATCGAAGTAAACCATGTTTTTGCAATGTTTAAGTTCCTCTGATTGTGGTTTGTCCTCTGTAGTGTCAAAGATCAACACAGGGTGTGAACACTGCTTCAGAACTATTGCAGTCACTGGTAGGATTTCTGTTCTCATTTACATCATTTGCATCATCTGATTATAGAATTACACAAAGTGGGTATAACTTCTGTATACCTATGCACCTATAGTCAGTTGTGGCCCCAAGTAAAAAAACACTGTTTGCTTTAGAGACAAAAGTGACTCTTTGTGTCCAAAGTCCAAGAGAACACAACCTTTCAAAAATTGAAGCCAATTTGTTTTTAATATGATAGCATATAAATATGCTGCTGCATACTTTTTCTTCACATAAAGGTGAAGAAGGCACTCTTTAGGTTTTTAGGCACTCTTGGCTAAGCAAATGAATAGTGTGTGCAGCATTTATAGCTGATATGTGTACATTTACACTGGGAGAGGTAAAAGCATCCAGAAGTCATTCATTTTCTAGATGAGCCAGGGTCTCTCTGTGGCACGTTTAAGGCAACAAGTGGGTCAGAATGATGCTAAAGTTCTGGAACCATGACATGGATTTCCGACAACCAATCGGTTTTTAGGAGTGCTCCATTCTAGACAACAGGACTATGTAAACTGAATATTAGTGAAAATGGAGGAGAGAAACATCAATGCTGTGTCAGCTTTTGCTCTTTATTTCTCATGCTGTTTCACTACAGAGAAATGGATCAAAAAATTGAAGCTTGGACCAATGTGTCTGAAATTTCTGCTCTATTTTTCCATTTGAGCTGGTGAATAATTGAATACAATTCAAAACTTTAGGGCCACAGCGTACGTACCAGTGTTAGCTGATGCAAATCAGTGTTTCTTATCATGACTGAATGTTAAACTACAACATTGTACGTTGTCTTACTTTTGTAGGTTGGTTTTTACTTACATCTGAATTTCATATATGATGGTGTGAACTGGGAGGCGTCAGCACAGGTAATAGCCTACTTATCACTCAGTGAGTCACTTCTCAATACATCTGAAGCTTCCTTTTTTTGTTTAGATTGCTTTGCGCCCTCATTAAATAAGACTTCAAGACCAAGCATTCTGAACAAACTATCGCTGCCTAGTTCACCTCTGTGAGAAAGCACCCAGAGTTCAGCAGTTTTGGCTCTGCAACCCAAGTGAATGTTAAAGCTCTATGATCTCCCAAGTTAAAAAAAAAAACCACATTTACAGTTAAAACCATTTGCAGTTACAGTTTCATTTGAAATTTATGGTGAAAGTGGTTTTCTGAAAAGAAAGCAAGTTTCTTTTTTTTTACTCCTTGAAGCCCAAGGAGCCTGCATGTGGCTTCTAACAACATCATTTCCACCACTTGTTACTTGCTAGATCATAAGGTTTAAAGAGTTAATATGCAAAGAAAGCATGGATATTGGTATTTCAACATTTTATAAAGCTAGCATTTTAGTCTACTTCTCTAACTAATCTCCCAATCAAAGTAACCTCAATTACAAACCTCACTCTGCTGTCAGATGTTCTAGTTTGGTGTTTTGGTACAAATGTTCTTCCATTTTCTAAGCTGCCTTTTTCAATAGCAGCTTCTTGAACAGCTTCATAACTTCCAGACCCAATGTGATAAGTTGTCTAGCCATAAAGACAAAAATGCACAGAAAGACCTGTGGATGTATGTTTGATATGAAGCAAGAGTGGAGTCTGATTTTCACCTCTCCAAGCCGAAAGCTTTATGTACTGATAGAGAGGACAGATGGAGAGAGAAGTGGTGGTCTATTTGATTTTAGATTTTTTTAAGCTTAATTTCTTATTAATAGTTATTGTTAAAGTCACTGAGTTATTTTTTATAATCGCCCTTTGTAGATCATCTAAAATCTAGATTGTTTGAGATGTCAATGGTATGTGTGGGAAGCTTGTGTGAATGTTCGTTTTTCTTTGAAAGATAGCACAATGCAAGTGTGAGCTTTGAGAACTCGCTGTTACTGATAGAAAAGGAATAGGTAATATTACATTAAAGTGAAGAAAAGTTTAGATCGGAAAACTATTTTCAGACACTGAAAAACGAAAATGTTGTAATCATTTTGATTACAAATTTGATAACTGAAAATGGTCATAGACTTTAGCATAGAACTGTATGTCTTTAATTATGTTGTACCTGCTGATCGGCTTGCAGTTTGCGGCCCACCACTCTAAAAGTGTTGGTACTGGGGTTTTGGTAGATTTGCACTCTGCTCACAGATTGACCTCCGGAGCCAGCAGGGACCCAGCGCTTCCCGGGATCATCGTACATCATGACGGTGGCTCGCGCCTGGCACATACTTGTTTCACTAACAACAAAGGAGACAGGAAATTGCACACTTCAGTTTTGCCTTATACCACATGCACAGAGCTTAGAAATGCCTTCAGTGCACTTCCATTCCAAAGAAAAAAGAAAAGAAAAATAAATGCAATTTGTTTGTGATAAATGTAGAAATGTAATCTAATTATGTTATTTTAGTATGCAAGGCAGACAAGAACATAGTTTCTAGTGCTATTAAATTATGTTGTATAAAAAAAAAATGAACACTTTATATATTACTGCAAATAAAAAAAATCATTCCACTCATTTGGCTGCCCTTTTGATGCGATTTCAAATGGTAGCTCTCTCTCTCTGGTAACTGAGTGAGAAAAAGTGAACTAAATCAAAATTCAAACATGTAGTTTTGATATCCTTTAGGACTGAGTGTACCATATGACATGCATCAATGTGCTACAATAGACCTTCTATGCAGGGGATTTTGTCTATTTGTCATTTTTCTTGTTCTTTTATAAACCTATATTTGTTTAATACTTCATTTGAAATTAAGACAATCCTTCAATATTTTGATCAGTTTTATTGATGCTTTTCAGGTATTATATTGTACATTTTTCTTATTTTTGATTTTTCCACTAACGTCCATTAGAAAATAGTCAGGGAAATTTATGAATGTGAAATTCATCTTGCAGATTTACTCGCAGTATCCACCCATAAACGCATACCTTTTTGCATGGCAATTGCCAACCTATGTTCATATTTTTAAAATAAGCATACCAGAAGGAAACCACTGGTGTACTGAGCAAAATGCACTAACACATACATACATATATACATAAATCTCTATCTATCTATCTCTCTCCAACGGTGATAGGTTAAATTGTAAAGTGTAGAAAAAGAAATGATCTGCACATGATTCAGAATATATGAAGAGGGAAACCTCCAGAACAAAAACAGACTGAAAAAAACAACAACTGAAAAATGCTGGTGAAAAAGCTTTGAAAACCATAACCAAAGAAGCAGCCCACAATTTGGTGAAGTCAGTGGGTTGCAGGCTTGATGCTGTTATTGCAAGCAAGGGATTTGCAATCAGATATTAGGTGTCATTTACCTTAATTTACTTAAACATACTAAAAATACTCCTAATATTAGAAACACATCTGTTCAATTAAAAATAACTGGCTGTCTAGGCACACAGGGTGCCACATTGTGTCTAATTTAAGGTATATATAAAAAAAAGTAAATAAAGATGGAAATTTAATCTCATGTTCATCTTTTGATCTCAAACCCAAAGGTCTTGAGTGCTGTTCCAATACTGTTTAATGTGAAAATAAATTCAGATTCTCTGAATGTAACATCTTAACAGTAGAATTTAAATGTTTGGCTAAGCTTCCATAGAGTGTATAAACAGGAGAATAAACAGTACATTTTGAAGCATTCTTAACAAACACATAATAATGCAACACTGGTCAATAACAATAATAATAATAGACTGCTTGCTCTAGAATGTCAAAGATGTTTCTCGTTCAAAAAAGCAGAGGAACTAAAACAGGTATTCAACTGCTATTTTGCACTCAACTGAAACAGGAAGGAATCTATAACGTTTAACAATGAGTCACAGGCCTTATGAACCCAGAGCACCACACACCACTACATGAGAGTCAGTACACAGATCACATAGCTTTTCTCTGACAGCAAACCAAAGACACTGAAAATCATACAATATTGGCCACACACACACACACACACAAGTAGAAGAGGATGTGGGAGCACCTTTCCCTCTTCCTCTGCAATAGACTTATCTGCAATATTGCACTTACTGACTTCCGCTGACACGGCACCCTGCTCCTCAACAGAAAACAGAACTACCTAATAAGGGCTAACCTGAGAGCTTAAATAATCACACTTATGCAAAAGGTGTATGATCAGTATGCTACAGCTGGATTTAGCTAACCCTAAACCCAACTTTACATGTAGAGACTACCATACACCAGATTACAGGTTAAAAATGTTTCCATATAGTAATTCAAAATTAAATGCCTGGCAATCTTTTATCATCACAAGGTTTGGAAGATAAGTAGATGATATTTTTAATTCATTTATGCAGTATGTAATAAGAGCAAGGTAACAAATTAGAATATATGTCCATTGTCTTTGCTGAAGTGAAAATAGAAAACTGCTCAAGATCTACATAAGCCTTCTATGATATTGGATATTAACCTATTAACCTACACAGACCTTTATAAAAGATTATTCCAACAAGTGCCCATTGTCAATACGCTTTTTAGGGTCAAACTGATGAAAGTAGCCTTTATGGCGAGTGATGCTTTTCAGAATTAACTTTTAAAAAGTTGAATGTAGGTTCATGTGAGCCATAACAAATGGTAAAGGGTAAGAAAGGAATTTGAACTTGTAATAATTTGAGTTTCATGTTAAATCAATGTAAAAAATAATTTACAATAATTAACCATAAAAATAGTCATATTTCATTCACACTACTCCTTCCTCTCCTTAAAATGAATTGGGGAAAAAAATAAAATAAAATAAAAATCAGGAATTCCAACCAGTAAGAACTAATATGATCATTAAAAGGTCCTACTAGTAAAATACAAGATTGGGCATTCAATTTCCCTTTACCATTTTTATATTGTACTTTTGTATTTTATTATTTTTAAAACATTTCTAATAGAAAACTGTTGAAAAGTGAAAGTGACAACCCTTGTCATTGTGAGGTCACAGCACAGCACATGTGAACCACAATGAAATTGGACCTCTGCTTTTAACCCATGCACACAAACACCGTGCAGCAGTGGGCAGCTATTGAAAGCACCCGGGGAGCAGTGATGGGGACGGTACCTTGCTCAGGGGTACCTCAGGGCAACCTACTTGTGAGGGAATCGAACCCACAATCTTCCGATGCGGGGTCAACTCCCTGACCACTAGGCCACCACTGCCCAAGTCCTCTGCACTTTCACACATGTGCAGCAGTGGGCAGCTATTGAAAGCGCCCGGGGAGCAGTGACGGGGATGGTACCTTGCTCAAGGGTATCTCAGGGCAAGCTGAAATGGCTGCTTAAAGCTTGCCACCACTTTCGCAACTGTTATTTCTGCAATTGTTTTATGTTCTATTTTCTTGCCCAAAATGTGTTGTGTTGAAATGGCAGCATACATTATAGGCTGTTTAATGAGATGATTGTGGCAAAGTATAAAATAAGGAGGCTTAATTTTATGCAATGCAAGTGTTTTTACTGGAATGTAAGGGTCAGCAGTGAAGTTCTTTTTATAGTAGGCTTGTTTGATTAATAAGTAGACTCTTATTTTGCTGTCAAGTGAATTCCAAGAATCAGTTCCACACATAATTTTCTGAATTTCTTGATCAGTTTTCTAAATTCAAGACACTGGGAATAAGATCAGATTAAATAAAAACAAACAAACAAAAAAATTATGATTGAAAGTAAGAATAATTAAATATTAAATAAGTAATTTGATTATATGAACAAGGCAAAGCAATTTGGAGAGCTAACGCTAGCTATATGAACCTAGGTGACTATCAGGGGCTTTCTGCAGAGCCCGAGTCCTGCAGATTTCACCTCTAGGGCTTCACAGCATGGACAAAATATCAGTATTGCTAAAGAATGTAATTGAGATACAACTCTGCAATATAATAAAAGGGCAATGAAGAATAAATAATGTGATACTATTTAAGAATGGCCTGTTCTTTACATAAAAAGATAAGCGACATCTACAGACATAGTTCATCTAATCAACATCTCTAATGACAAGAGTGTCCGTAAAGGGGCAGATATTTGGGTGCCGGATTGTTGACCTCTGATACTGTTTTAGTAGAGCTGAAAGAGGATATGAGACAGTAATCATGCAGAAGTTCTATCAGAGAAGAAGAGATGAGGTTCATATACGAGATTAGTGTACTGAGTAAAAAGAGAGCTATGAAAGCAACCGGAACACTGGACCTTCCCTTAAAGGAATAGAAACGTTCCTCTTTTGCCTGCACACAAATGAACTACAATAAATGTGTTCCTGCATTGAATTCATGATGGTGGCCTCAGTCTCGACTGTACAGTAAAGCAGAGTAGGAAACTGTGGTTCACTGCTGACATTCAGACAAACACGCACGCATGCACGCACACGCACGTACCTGTATAAGACTCTTATGTATAAAAAAAAAAAAAGAGTGCTCCTCCTTGTAGGCCTATCTGCAAAGTTTGACTTTCTCAATCACTGCCTATTCCTCACTATGCATGGCTGTGATTAGGTAAACTGGCTAAACGGGCCTAACTGAAACATTTAGTCAAAGGCTTAGGAAGAGTTTCATGGATTTAGGGTTCATTTCAAAGCACACAGACCAAGGCACTATCAACAAACATGAACAAACAAACCGTGAGGAAAGGTTTGAATGTTCTTGCCTTATTTACTCTGATATTTTGGTTTTATCAGTTCTTTTTCTGTAAATTCTTGTGACAAGTGCAAACATTACAGTGTTGGTGTTCATTGCAAAATGTTTGATCAGTTTGCTACAGGAGATACAGGGTTGCTGCTCATTTTGTAAATCAACTATAATGCTTATTGTATCTGCCACTAGCACACACAAGAAGTCAATAGTCACCCAAATTATTTACACACATGCCCAAAACTTTTTTCAACCAATGTAAAAAGCATCCTCCACTTCATTAAGGTGGCCTATAAAATTCAAAGATAAGATAAAAATGCAATGTTGCAATTTGAAAATTGCACTCTTCTAAAAATGTGATTTCAATAAGAAAAAATGTAATTATTCTGCATTTGTTTATAGTTCATGGTAATGTCATCTACAGACTCTCTAGGCTTCATCTTAGAAGAGATTTCCTCTAATAGCATTACAGACACTTTATGACCTTAAAGGCTAAAAACATATTTAAAGTCTTCATAAGAGTTTTTTAAGTATCTGCCGGAACTCTCATAAGAGAGATTGAGGGAAAAAAAAAAAAGGCATAAAACGTCAGTCTCAGAGTACAATGAGAATACCAAGTCTAAAAGGTGACAAAGTGGTGAACTAAATATAAAGTGTTGACTTATGTATCTGAAAAGAACTTCCTCCTGCAAAAAAAAAAAAACAAAAAAAAAAACCAACACATGCTTGGCTTCACTCCTTCCACACCAGCTCCACACAAAGACACAGAATATATACAGGCTCATTTGTAGGCCTGAATGATTGGGGGAAATATCCATTTGTTTTATTTTTTTTTTTATTTGTATTGAGACTGAATTATAAATGATTAATTCCATATGTTAAGTTCTGGGCCAAGTTTCTTTGAACAAAGAGCCCAGCAGAGTCACCTTTGCTGTCTTAAGGTGTCAAGCTGCAAGTTGATCGTGTTAATGCTTTCATGTACACAGCATGAGGATGTTTGGTGGCTTCTACTGAGGGTGTAAAAGCTCAAAGTTCACAGGATCAGTTTAACTATTGAGGAACTGTTAAAGGAACAGTTCACCAAATAAATAAACATGTTTCTACTTTGCCCAGACGTAGTTAATCAGCAAAAACGTTTCTTGCCCAACTTTTGTTAATATAGTTTAGAACTGCCAGACTCACAAATCCAACACTAAAACTCAACAGTCACTCAAATACCCTGCGTTGTTTACATACAACTGTATTTTCTTCTATATTCTTCTCTAAACCTACTCAAAGCATTCTAGTAAAGTGGAGCAAGCTTGTAGATGTCTTAAGATATGATTTACTGTTAGCTATAAAAAAAAAAAATTAAAAAAAAAAAGACCAAAACCTCACCATTACAAGCTACTGTTTCGGAGAAAACCAGGATTAGTATTCCCTAAGTAGCCATAAATTAGAAGACAAACCAAGAAAGATCTGGATGCTGCTCAGACAGGTTGTAAGAAGGTTGTGGTGATTTATGAGGAAATAACTTGGGCTATTTGGTGGCTACTGACAATTTTAGCCTTGTAGTTCTAAACTAAAGTAGGGACTCCAGCCAAATCTCAGCTAGTTGTCTGCATTTGGGGTGTATGAAAAACTGTCAGTTAGATTTTTTTGTTTGTTTGTTTGTCAATTTAACACTTTTTCAACATGATCTGACGTACATAAATGGCACTAAACGTGCACTCTTTAAATTGTGATTTTGATGTAAAAAGGATAACTCTGTCAGGCCAAATCATTTGTTAACTGTTACTGTGTTTTTCATGGGAAAGTGCTACTTCAAACAATCCAGTGATAAGATATTAATACTGACGGTAAAGTTGTTCAAGTAATTTTTTATTTCTATATCCATGTCTTTGGCCACTCTATATTTCTTGCATTGACTGTATACTGTGGAGAGCTGGAATAAGCCTTAAGATTTATATATAGGCAGCAAAAGCCAGGCACTTAAAATAAAGATAGGCCATTTCTAAAAAGACATGCAGACTCACACCTCATACTTTAGCACTGTGGCTTCAAACTACTTCCAACTGGTAGGGTGTTTATACTTTGCCTTATAAAAAAAAAATCTAACTGAAGGCCTATGATCACTTGGCTGTTTCATTTATTTTCTCTCAGCTGCACTTCACATCAGTTCTTATTAAGAGATACTAATCTCTAAATACTTTCACTTTAATCTGGTTAATAGCCATGAGCAATCCTGGTTTTTGATTTTAGGTTTGTATAATCTTTATAATCAGAGTTTTCATAGTTTTATTAGAAAAGAAAACAGCTTTTAGCAGTCAGACTATCTAAAGTTAACTTTTTTTGTTATGTTACTAAGGGGGAAACAGTGCAGTTGTTTCTAGACATGTGTACTGCATGATAGTAAAAGCATTAAAGATTCTATGCTAAGCGTTTATATAAAAAAAAAAAAAAAACACACCCAGTTGACCACAATATTAACTAATATTATATTAATTATTAAGAGAAGAAATGAATTTTGAAGGTTAAGAGAAGAAGGTTAAATATTGGTTTAAAGGAGCCTCACATACCAAGAGTGCTAGGTAGTTTCCTGTGATTGTGAAAACACTGAACAGTGAGAAGTGAATTTAACCTCTGCATTTAACCCTTTCTAGAAACCCCTCAAGTGGAAACACACATTAAAAGCAGGACCACTGAACTGCATACAAGTACTTAAGGTGTAGGAAAGCGATCAGATGCCCAAGGGCACTTCACAGACTCCCTCTATCATGCCAGTTAAGGGGATCAAACCAGCAACTATTAGGTTGCAGGCCTTTTCTCTAACCATTAGACCATGGGAACCCCATTTTAAGAGAGTTTAATAGGATACAAAATCTATAGATTGCTGTGAAGCCCACACCAGCAGGATCTCACTACTGTATCTGTAGAGATTTCCTCCATATGAAGTAAAATGTAAGACTGGCTGTTACACATTGTGAGTACATCACTATTTGGTTAATGGCAAAACAATCGCTGGAGTGTATGTGTAGTCTATGCCAAGAGAATGATAACTTTCCACTGATGAAACATTTCTGTCATGATGGGCGAGGTCTCCAGGATTACCGTACACCTGTCCAAGCTTGCAGGGTACTAAATGGTTTAATTAGTATCGTGAATTTGATCCCTGGTGATAACAGAGCCATCTTTGGAATGACCATTTCTCAGCTGACGAAACTGAACTGGCAGTATTGTTTTTCTCCAAGTATGCTGCATAGGAAGCAGAGTAGGGCATAACTAAACTGGGGAGAAAATTCTATTGTATAGATTTTAGAGTAACATTATAGTAAGTTACCATTTACAGGAACTGTAAATTAATGTAATTGTAGGGTTTAGTTCAAACTGCGCAACAAATCTTCCAGCACTGAATGCTTAAATGTTCATGCATAGGGTTTAAGAGAAAAGAGAAGTTCATAAACCACACCAAATTTCAGCAGTGACATGCGTTTTTACCAGTCATTACGACAACAAAAGAAAACATAACCCTATACTAGACTTAATTATAACGTTACAGGTTCAGATAGTTTACCTAAATCACAAAGCCCCATCAAGTGTAGGTCACCAAAGGTTAAATGTATATCTGGTATTGAAATAGTGTGCTTAAAGAATACAATCATGTGAAATAAATGATAAATTTAAAGAATAAAAAGTTTAAATTTTCAGATTGATCCCACAGTCAATTAAGAACCGTGGGACATTTATCACTAACTCAAACTTTTGGCTTAAGTTACCTCTCTAACTGTGAAACTGTATAATACTCTGTATAATAAATAAAGGATTATTATTATTATTATTACTCCCAGATCTCCAATTCAACACCTACTGGAGTTCATCTCCGATAATGCACACCTGACTGCTGCTCTTGTGATACTATGGGACTTCATTCTTTTTTTCTTGTTTTCCATTTCTCACAGATGTTTCTGATCTGCAGCCACACAAGTATGACTTTGTTCCTTTATGAGGATCCCTAATGCACAGTGTGAGAAGTGCACCCTGACACCTGCCTCGTGCACTCACTTCCCCCACACCATGGAGGAAATGGTTGCGTTAGGACACTGTGATCATTTGTCAATCTCTTTAAGCTCCAACTGAACACTGGCTAACAGCTGAATCTAGATGATCTCCAGTCTCACTGACTACAGCAGGCAAGAAAAGTGAACATAGTACACTTCCCTTAAAGTAAAGTTTGCTCTGGAGGTAGCCTTTAGTGTAAATAACATCCAATCAAACCAGACCAATCATTAACCTAATATGAAATAGTTGAGTTGTAGCTACTACACAGCTCAGCAGACTTTCCTAGAAAGACTGCAGCAGGCTTTCGAGGTTTTTTCTTGTTATTTTATAATCAGTATCGTCATTGCGCTCCACTGCTGGCACTGACCCTGAAACGTTAGGCTGCAGATTTAAAAGCGTTAAAGCAGCGTTAAAGAAAAGCCCAGCTCAGTCAGGCAGCAGGCGCAGCCTTACCTCATCTTTAAGTGCTCAATGGATCACTCCAGTTTAACCCAACAAGCAGAGTTAAGACTAAAATAATCAGAGTTTAGGAGAGAAGCGTTCATAGACATCCGCTCCTGCCGGCTGTTGAAAGCGAAGCCGCAGTTTCCTGGTTTGAGACAGAGGAGAAGAGCACTTCTGTGAGCAGAAGTCTTTGGCTGCGGTTTGCTTTGAGAACCTGCCCTTTAATTCAAGCGCTTCATTAGAACTGTGATTAGAGCGCGAGCGCACCGCTCTGTTTATTTAGAACGCCCTCTCGAGTTCCATCCCACCCAGAATTCCACTTCAGGCAATTAACGCTGCAATATTCCCAGTATTCACATACAGACGTTACAGGCTTCATTTGTAACTTGTCCAGCTGACCTTGTTGGGCCAAAGATAAGCTCCATCCCCTGGAGAACAGAGAGCGTACATTACAGCCCTCGCTAAAACTGCTACATTTATTCCTGCTGTTGGGGTAAGAAGGAGAACGCGACCTCTGGTGGACACATCAGATATTACAACACAATCCGTTGCATTGTAGAAGATCGCGGTTATCAATGTGTTGTGAATAAACCCTAAACAATAAAAGTGTTATATGTATGACACTTGTGCAGGAGATGAAATGCAAATGTTCCACTTGGTTAAGATCTGGTGACGTGGCCAGTCTACAACTTCCACTTTTCCTCTTGATGAAGTCCTTTGTTCACTTGCCAAAGAGTTTTGAAAGTGAAAGTGACAACCCTCGTCATTGTGAGGTCACAGCACACCACAACGAAATTAGACCTCTGCATTTAACCCATGCAAACACCATGCAGCTACTGAAAGCACCCAGGGAGCAGTTACAGGGACAGTACCTTGCTCAAGGGTACCAGAGTGCAACCTACTGGTGAGGGAATCAAACCCACAATCTTCTGATGCAGGGGCAACTCCCTAACCACTAGGCCACCGCTGCCCCTGGAGCAGGGATCATGTTCTCGCCAGTTTGAATGCACTTCTCTTTAAATTGATTGAGAGAATTATTATTATTATTATTATTTATCTGCTGCTACAATTTTAAAAGATACGTCATAATAAAGTTTAGAAACTGCCATGCACTAGAGATTCGTTTTTTGTCTCATCTGTTTGTCATCTCATTTTGTCATCTCATACGTTTGTTCAAGACTCTTACATTGGTGTTTTTTTTTATTCTTGCTGATTCTTGCTGAGTGGTTTGCATCTGGTGGTGTGGCCTCTATATTTCTGCTGTAAGTATTTTTTTTTTATTACTGGATTTTGATATGCTGATCAGTTACCATCCTGATAATCTGTGTAATCATCTGTTCCCTTGAGCAAGGTACCGTCCCCGTCACTGCTCCCCGGGCGTTTTCATAGCTGCCCCCTGCTGCAAGGTTTGTGTGCATGGGTTAAATGCAGAAGTGCAATTTCGTTGTGGTTCACTGTGTGCTGTGCTGTGCGTTCTTACAATGACAAGAATAGTCCCTTTCACATTCAAAATCAGAAAATATGAGGGCTGGCTCAGGATTTTTGAACAGTACTGGATATACACAAATAAGTAGATTTACATTTACCACATACTCTTAACCAGAATGATTCCCACTCCCTGATTACAGCCACAGTCCCCCTCGAGCAACTCAGGGTTAATGGCTTTGCTCAGGAACTCAGTGAAGGTACTGCTGAACCTGCGACCTCTTGATCCAGAGGCAAGTATTCTACCACTTTACAACCACCACCCAATCTGAGTATAAAAGATGTTAGGTCTGTCAAACATATAAAATAACACATCACCACAAATGGTTCTTGTTTTAAAAAGTTCAAGTTTAAAAGGGAGAACATAAAACATTTTAAACACTTCTGTTTTCCATGCAATGTGCCTTTTCAGTCACAATGCACTGAAAGCACTTTTTTGTTCTAGCATAGTGTTTGAAAATAACCGTTCGAGTCAGTTTGCAGCAGTTGTATATTACTCAGGGTCAATACAGTTTTATTCAGAGAGAAAAGCCTGTTTCTTTCTGTTGGCTATTGAGAGAGGACAAAAAAAATGCCCCACTCTTTTTTCTTCCCCTGCGGGTGTGGTTCCCATTAGAAAGAGGAACATTTAAAAGTCAAAGTCGGCACCATCCCTCCTGTTCAAGCTGGTCACTGTTCAAATAACTATGCAAAGCTGCAGTGAGCAGTAGTGTGCTGACTGTTTATGTTTGGACTGTGTTTGCTTTGCACAGTGTGTTCATGGCAAAGTGAAGTAACCACTGTGTTTGGAATCAGATTTAGTACATTTAAGATTTAAATATCACAAGCAGTGCAGATTTGATATAAAATAATTAGTTTCAAGTCATTTCTACACTTTTCTGTCCATCTGGTTCTCTGTCTCTAGACAGCACAGGGCATCAAGACAATATTTGCATACAGTTAGAGAGTGTCTCTGGATGCCAGTCAATGTACTGTACCTTATAGCCCTATAGATGAGGGTTCTATAAAGACAAAACCACTTCATTTTTTTACATTTATATTTTTAGCCTTTACATCGTCTGAAATTTTGTTTGTGAACATGCCATTAGAAATTCTCTACAATGACTAAGAATAATTTCACATTAACATGGAAAGAAATGGAAATATTTGCTTCCTCCAGCAAAGTGAGCATTTTAGAGATAAAAACCAGAACAACGTGGGAAGCGAAAAATTAGTATTTGATGTTTGCAAAATTATTGTGACATCACACTTTGTTATTGCCATGATAGAACACCCAAAGTAATCAGGATCATCAGTTTATCATTGCATGCATACTCACTTTAAAGAGAAGTTTCAAGTAATGTATGCAATTAGAACTAAGCACAAAGTTAAAGTGGAAAAAATATATGCAGAAATGTTACAGGCATCTCCAGATAGAAACACTTGACTCCAAAAATCAAAAACAGGATTATTTGTAAAATACTTGCAGATTATGACAGCATAATGTTTTTACTAAAATTACAGGTTCAATTACAGGCATGTGTTTTAATCGCTGCCCAATCTGAAGGTTTAGAAAGCAAGACTGGTGGTGGTTATGGACCAAGAGGTCACAGGTTTGAATCACACCTCCAGCACTAGCACCACTGGGTCCCTGAGTAAAACCCTTAACACCGAGTTGCTCCAAGGGGACTGTCCCTGTAATTAGGATATGGAAGTCACTCTGGATAAAAATAAAATGTTAGGCTCCTGACTTCAGGAATCACTTTAATGGGGTGGTGGTGGTCTAGTGTTGGGGTATTTGCCTACAGACCTATGGATCAAGAGGTCCCAGGTTCAAATCCCACTTCCAGCACTACCACCACTGGGTCCCTGAGCAAGACCCTTAGCCCTGAGTTGCTCCAGGGGGACTGTCCCTGTAATTAGGACATGGAAGTCATTCTGGATTAGAGCGTCTGCTAAATGTCGTAAATGTATATGCTGGTCATTCTCAGTTATTATTCTGAGGGGTTCAATGATCTCTGAGAGCTACTTTGTTTTTGATTTTTGTATATTGCTGGCTATGCTTAATAAGCTCTATATATCCAAATGACTTATGGAAAATACCTGCATCGGCTCATTTGCAACATCTTCACATACTGCAATTAGTAACCCATGAGTACAACATGCACCTGTAAGTCTGGTTTGAAACAGAAATCACTACTAAATAGGCTGAACAGCAAAAAAAACTTTAGTTTAGTTCCCCTACAAAAATTCCTGTATCCTCCACAGAGATACAGTAAGTGTTTTCAGTGATTGGTTCTGTTTTGTAATAGTTCATTGTTTTGTTTTAACTGTCTTTAGTATAGTATGATTGAAACAGCTATCATAAAAGCAAAATGAAGAGGAGTTTGAGTCTCATTTGTTGCTGCATTTTAATCATTTCAGCTGTTGTAATTCTACAGACTCATTCTGTTAAACCATCAATATATAACAATGCATTAACATCCATCCATTTTCTGCCGCTTGTCCCAAACGGGGTCGTGGGGGAGTGCTGGTGTCCAACCCAGCGCACACAGGGTGAGGACGGGGGACGCACCCTGGACAGGTCGCCAGCCCATCGCAGGGAATGCATTAACATGTATTATCTAAATGTGCCTTTCAAAGCCTCAGTCAAACTTTACATATATAAAATAACAATGAATTCACAGATTAATGTAACAATAAACTTGAAATTATAATGATAGATTTACTATAGAAGTCAACGGGCAGTTGCTTCAAATCCTGGGAAATTGATCAACATTATTGTCTGTGGTAAGGAATTATATAGCATAAAGTCCAGCAGAGAAGATTAAAATACACTGGAACATCAGTGCTATTTGTCAGGCTGTTGTCAGGTTTGTTGTCTCACAGTAGTTAAAGTTGCAATACTTACAATTGCAGGGGCAGCGGTGGCCTAGTGGTTAGGGCGTTGGCCACATGATCAGAGGATGGGGGGTTTGAACCCCTTCCCAATAGGTTGCCCTGAGGTACCCTTGAGCAAGGTGCCATCCCCATCTCACTCCTCCCTGCGATGGGCTGGCGACCTGTCCAGGGCGTGTCCTTCGCCCTCTGTGCGCTGGGTTGGACTCTAGCACTCCCCTATGACCCCATTTGGGACAAGAAAATGGATGGATGGTTACTTACAATAGCTATAATAATAATGTGCTGGAATATATATTTTTTTGTATAGATTTATTTTTGCAAATGGCAGATTGTTTGCTACTTGAGACAGGCAGCAGTCCTTTTAAAGTGATGGAAGAAGCAGTAGGCTGAAGCAAGTGCAAAGAGCAAAATGATATCAGAATATATTAACAGAAGTATTACAATGATACATTACTTTTTATGCATTACTTTTGATGTTAATGAACGCATTCAGTACAGTGCACTGCACTGAGTGTATACTCTTCACTGCTTTCTCAGTGCATTCAGTCCAAGTTATGATGTCATGATATCTGAGAGATCAAGATATGGTTTGCATATTCGCTGCACAGCACTGAGGACCATGTATTTGCCAGTCAGACATGGATGTTATGAGTCTAGTTCTAATCTTGCTTAGTTCAGCTCTATATTTTTTTAACAGAAGAAAATGCATACATCTTTTGAGTTCCTGAATACACGCTGAGTGACATGTTGGTGCAAATGATTTTCATTCTTTCTTCTACACAACAAAAGAAGGCCACCTGTTGTGTGGCTGGATGTAGATTCATTCCCCCCTAAACGGGGTAGTTAACAGACAGTAAACAGTAAAAAGAAGGATTTGAATGGCTTTTGTATGAGTTAGGGTGACTCAAACCCAACATGCAATCATAAGCAACAAGAAATAAAAGCTGAATTTTACTAGCAGTCCAAGCTGTGCGTGATCCTGTTATGCCCCCATGCCAGCTGATCCAGTGGGCCATTTGCATGGAAGGACCAGTTGAATGAAGAGACCAGATTCTCACTACCTGGCATGCAAAACCAGTAGGCCAGCAGTTAACACACACACACACACACACAGGTGTGTCTGCTGCCGTGGCCTCCCTCCAGAGTTATGGAAATGAGCACTGAGATTTGCGCTCTCTAACCGCTGAGTAGACTGAAGGTCTCAGACACACAGTCCCATATTAGCAGGAGGAACACAATGCTGATGTATTGAACTGTATTGTGACATTTAAAAGGGGTTGCTACTGAGGCAGTGCTCATACTGAGTTAGTAGAGCATCTAAGTTACTCCAACAGTGTTTAGGACAGCTGAGCAAAGAGGACCAAAGATGCCCCGTTCATTTCTGGTGAAGAGGAAGCGTTCATTGCATGGTGCAAGGATGTGGACAGATGCCCAGAACCCAGCCTGGATTAATCCCACAACCACAGGTACAAAACAAAAGGAGAAGGCCTTCCAGGAAAACAATTCACCTTAAAAAATTAATGGAGCACTAAATTAGTTTGATGCAAAAGTTAACATAATGAATAAAATTTTTTGTAAATGTCAGAAGCAAGTAAATGTATTTATTCACATGGAAATGTAAAAATCAGAATGAAGTAAATAGATTTTTTCTCTAATTTTGTGCATTTTTTTCTTTACATGTTCTCCAAATTTGCAACCTTCAAGAAAACAAAAATATTTTGAAATTTTCTATTGATCTGATAAACTTGAACTTCCTAATGCATTATTGTGTTTTAAGAACATGAATTCAGCTGACCCAGGCCTGCTGTACCCAAATCACTGTTGATGCTTTTAAATAATCTTGTTCATAGTTTCATAGAATTCCTTTCAGTTTGATACTCTTCAACACGCTTTGGGCAGCTCATTGTGCAACGAACAGAAGGACAATTGAACGTTCTATATTTAATTAGGTTAAGGCTGATTTTAATTTTTAAGATTTGTACATATTCATACTACACAAGCACAGAGACATCCTGTTTATGAAAAGAACTTTTAAAAGGATTTAATGCACTTTAATTCCTTGTAATGAATAAACATCATTGAGATGTTGGTTTTCTTTTTTTAACCCAGTTGTTCCTGCAGCAGCAGACATAAAGGCACTTGGCAGCACACATCCAGAGTTAGTGCAGACACTGAGTAATGCTCTTTCTGGGCCTGGGATCACATCAAGCAGCAGCACTGACCTGGAGTCAGCCCACATGACCAGAAGCATCACTTCAGGAATAAGGAGCCCCCAACACTGCTGCCCTCAGCAGCCCACTCTGGGCCTTTCTCAGCCTCTTCCTCTCCCACTGGCTACAGCTTCCAGAGCCAAGGTAGCTCACATGCATACAAGCCTGGCATCCATCACTCCCTTTAGTTAGAAGAGTGTAAAATTCTTCTTAGCCCATATTTAGACATTTTAAGACAGGTATCCGCATTTGTATTATGTTTTTTGTGAACTGTGAGACTAAAAAGCAATGAAAGTCCATACCCCATCTAATAGCATTATTCAAATATTATGACTTCATCATCACTCCTGGACTAAATTAAAGAAATATATACTTTCATTACTTTTTAGTTACATTAAGCTTATTGCTTCAAAGAAAAAGTAAAGTAGCTCATTTCAAACACTGCACATTTTTGGGTTCATAGGGCGAGTCAAAAATTGTGACATTGTGACTTTCGTCTCTACACACTGGTCAGCAGGTCCCACCCCCAAGTTCAGGTGATTTCCTGTGCCCAATTTGCCATAAGCTTTTCCCACTGCAGCGCATGCTGACCCGTCACCTGAAGTGCCACAGCCTCATCAAGAGGCACCCATGCAGGTACTGTGGCAAAGGCTTCAACGACACCTTCGACCTGAAGAGGCACATGCGCACACATACAGGTAACATTCCACAAACACACAGTTCACCAACGGATACTCTATTCAGCATCCCGGAGATCCAGAGTGCATGTCATTGTACAGCTACAGTTTCAGCTAATTCAACTTAAGGATTAAGCATTATTGTGAAATATAATTGGAAGTTGTATGTTAACTTTGTGCTAAATTAACAATAGTTACATTTGCCTCGCATCATCAATGCGAAAAATTTAAATTTAGACTTTAGGCATGAATTTAGACTTTATATGGATATATGGAAGAATCCGTAAATAAGATATAAATCTTTATAAGCATCATAGTGACATTGTTAATTTGTTACACATTTCACGCAAGATCAAAAGCCAAACCACACAGGTTTAGATTACAGCAGAGGTTTCTGTTTTTCACCTGTGCACTTCGTTGTGCAGGTATCCGGCCATATAGGTGTGACCTCTGTGAGAAGGCCTTCACACAGCGCTGCTCTCTGGAGTCACACCTGCGGAAGATCCATGGTGTGCGGCAGCAGTATGCTTACCGCCAGCGTCGCTCCAAGATCTTCGTGTGTGAGGACTGTGGTTTCACCTCCAGTCGACCGGATGAGTATTTCCTGCATGTGCGCCAGCGGCACCCTGAAAGCCCTGCCCTGCGCAGGTACTACCGCAAACACCTGCAGGAGTCACCCGCCCAGCCACAGATCTCACCCTTCATGCTCTACCCCACTGCAGCCTTTTACATGTGAAGATCAGCAAAGCTGAGGACATTCATGGGCAGCTTCAAGACCATGCAGTTTAGAATATGAGCATACTGAAATATGACCCAAGTAGATGTAAACAGTCAATAAAATGGTTTTATTTTAATACAGAACCTCTTGTCAGGATTTACATTATTACATATTATTTTAGATCAAGTCTCGATATAAACTTGTAAAACATTGACCAGTGCATTATACACACAAACATACAGTTCTGTAAAAAAGTCAGTGATCACACTTCAGTTATAAAATTTCCAGTCTAACAGCCATTTAGCACAAGTTATTTATTTTTTTAAAGCTCAGCTGTTTGTAGCGAAACTAATGAAAACTAAGTCCTGGCTCTGGGGATGTCCATTGCGTTGAGAAAACCAGATATGATATGATTTGTTGATTATCTTCTTTTTAATATTGTTTTAATATTTCTTAATATTTCTAATATAAAATTAGTTTTAAGTTGTCAGGATTCTCATCTTTTAATGCTTCCTGTTTTTACATTTACCTTTCCCTGTCTAAGTAGATGATTTTGTATTTAATCTCCTTAAAAATATCTGGTTACTTGAACTTAATGGCTGTTTATGCTGGAAAACAGATGATGGGTGGCTTCTGACTTTTCCACTCTACTGTACACACATTCCAAAGAGATTTCTTTTTAAAATGTTAGTCTCCATTGTAAAGTGTGTGAATATATTTTAAGATGTCACTGATTGTGGATTACAGTAAATGTGATGTTCAGCTGGGTCAATAGTTAAATATTTCTTCTCATCTGTCAACTTTATTCAAATCTTTTCAAATCTGTAAGTATAAAATGCAATACACCATTACTAAGCTTGTCTATACAGTTATACAATTCACAGTTTTTAAGTTCACCGAGGGAAAGTGAACAACGTTTTTTGGCTGTTTTTTTAACAACTCTGCTGAAGCCATTTTAAAAAATGAATGTATAATCCAATAATAATTTTGTTAATCCACTGAAGCATTTAAAGAACAAATCAGTGGGCTGATAATAAATAAGTATCACTCAGCAAAACCAAACAGTTTATGTTCAATATGTTTTCATTAATTCTTTGTACAAAATGTAATGCCATCTCTCTAAAAAACAAAATTGTTAGATATTTCATTTTAGTACACAGTGCATCAAAACAGCTCATTCTGGCTTCAGTGGTCATTCTCTGTGACCTCTCCTCAGTTCCGGCTGACGGTAAGCTAAGCCAGCATGTGTCTTATGTGTTTTATGAGTGGAAGTGTCTGCTATACACTGATCCACCCTGATGTGTCTGCTGTTATTCATTAGCTTACAGAGAGATGTAAGCACTTAGAAAAAGCAGTATCATACATACTGAGAGACCTTCCTTCCCATGAACAAGTGTGATCATAAATGTGCCCACATAAAGTCAACACTGATAGGCAAGGTTGCTTACAGCAACACTAAGAAATTAAGTTTAAAAGTTGTTGATCCCCAAGAATACCAGTAGCACAAACAATACTTTTGAAAGTGATGAGTTGGGGTGTCAGGAGAGTGGGTGAGAGTTTGTGGACACTGGTGGTGTCTAACAACTTGATCCCTAAACTGGGTCTACACTGACAGTCAGGTCCAGGCTGGTCTCACTTGATAGACCTCAGGAGAGCTCGAAGCTGCAATGACGATCCCACATCTGGAGCTCACCGCTCTCAGCACAAACCAGCAGGTAAGACTCACATCTCACTCGTGGCCAGTGCACCTAGGAGATACAAAAGCTAGATCCATGTTTTTTATTATCATTTTATACAGGTTCTTTACTACACAATTATTTATTGTTATGCTTGCAGATACTAGCAGTGTGCAGATACTCAATAACCTTTATTTAAGTAAGTCACAGCTGACACTGGATGATGGGAACACTGATATACTGATGATCGCACTACAGGACTGAAGCAGGGGGATGGAAGCAGGGTGAGAACTGAAATATCAGTATTAAGGCACTTTGTTGTTATTTAATGTAAATGCCTCTGTACACTTTAATCATACACATATAATCTTTTAGGAGTTTTTTCTTATAAATATGAAAGTATGATATCCTACATTATGAGATAAGATGTTCAATAAGTTAAAACTTACATATAATTGTATATGTATATAAACTAACTAAATAGCAGCATTCTTTTTCATTCAAAAACAATTGAAATTCTTCAGGGGTACAAGGGTCCCTTCATACATGTTCTATGGGGTTAGTGTCAGGAGATTCTTCCATTTTCAGTCATTTTGTCTGTATTTTCGAGGCTGTTGTCTAAAATATCCATCTGCTCTGTTTTTATGAAGGATGACATAAAATTTTCCATTTCACTTGGTGATCTCATATGAGATCACTTGGTGACACTCACCCTGTGGAACAGCATCAGGTGGCGCAGAAGAGGCATCACTAGTGGGTAATGGCAGGCAGGGGGAACCGCTGAGCTCTGCAAACATTGGGGGATTGGTTCAGTCACTGTAACTATTATACCCCTTCCCCAACATTGCAAGACAACAGTGAGCAGAAAATATTAAAGACTGCAGGCTTAGTGCCTCATTTGTGTACTCAGTTGTGGGAAGGCTATGTGATGACCAGCCATGCTAGCTGCTGTTTTTTTTTTAGAGATGGTACTGATCCTCAGACACAGAGAAAGAGAGAGAGAGGGTGCTGATAGGCACGCTTACATCCCCAAAAGGCTCCAAACAGCGAGCAGGCAAAAAGACAGGCCGCAGGCACACACACAGCTCTGCGGTGAAACGAGAAAGAGCCATTAATGAAGTCCTGTGGAAAAGGGAGAGGCGCCAAGACACACACACACACACACACACACACACACACACACACACTCCTATCTCCCATAACCATCTGCACAACTTTCCTTATACTGTTAAAACAAATGATCAGCCAATACATGTGCCTGAAGTTTTGTTGTTTGTATTTGATACAAGGTTTCTAACAATGGAAGCTTTAAGCTTAATGCAAATTGCATGCCTAAATCCATCCATCCATTTTCTGCCAATTGTCCCAAATGGGAGTGCTGGAGTCCAACCCAGCGCACAGGACAGGGGACACACCCTGGACAGGTCACCAGCCCATCGCAGGGAGGAGCGAGACAGGGATGGCACCTTGCTCAAGGGTACCTCAGGGCAACCTATTGGGAAGGGGTTCAAACCCCCGATCCTCCGATCATGTGGCCAACGCCCTAACCACTAGGCCACTGCTGATGCCTAAATAATCACACCTAATTTCAATCAGACCTGCTTATGTAGTTTCTTGTATTGTATTGCATTGCATCATGTTTAAGGGTATCAGCGATGTAACAAAGTTCAAATAATTTAATACTGTACTTAAACAGAGTTTAAAAAGTACTGCTCTGGAGAATTTCCTTCTTAAATATTTTCTTTAACTCCCTACATATATCTGCAAATAAAGGCTTAGTGCTTTAGTTTGAATACATTTGAAGGGAATTACATACAAATACATACATGTTTTCATTTGTATTTCATTTTGTATTTTCATTTCATTTTGCACCTCCCCAACATCAGAATGGCTGTGTATAAAATTAGTTATATGTTTATATGCTAAAAAATACATAGTAGTTTAAAATATCATTTAAGTTGCTCCTATTTGTGTCACTTTTGTAGATAACAGTATGTTGTACAGCATCATAAACCACATGAAGTCCATTTAGACTTAATTCTCCTTGAGGCGTGGTTGTAAAAATGTCATGCATGATAAATTGCGACTGTAAGCCACCATTACTTATTTGCTATATTAGCATCCTAGATTAAATAGAGAAGCAAACTCCAGACACAAGTGTTTTGGCTGATCGGCTACATTTTGGGCACAAATTGTGCAAGTTGAATTCCTGGTTGAATCATCACTTTAAAAATGGGATGTGCAGCCCACTGAGGCAGACAACAGAAGGAAGATGATGCATGACTGTGGGATGGCACGCGTGATTGACTGTGAGAGATGCCTGCTCCACCCAAATAAAGCAAGAGTAGTGGCTGTAGAGTATCTTCATGAGTGGCCTATTGGTGTAAAAGTGGGAGGCAGTGGGAGGTGACTCAGCTGTTATGCTATCTGGTCATGAGGACCTGTTGAGACTACTGAACTCTCTTTGAAAGGCAGGTGCTGGACTGGAACTCTTGCTGTCCTATTCCTGGACGACACATTTATAACTGAACTCTGAGAAAGCCTTAAAAAACACAGCCATGGTGCCACAAAGCTTCATTGTGTTCATTCAGCACAAGCATAAAAACAGCCTCAAAGCTTTAATGTGGACAAAGCCAATAATGACTACTGAAAATGTGTGGTAGCCATGAGCTTTGCACTCAAAGCCTTATAGAAAAACAACCTCCTCTCTTTTAAAATTGCGTCATTTGTGAAGGTCATGGCCTTGCCTTTCTCCTGCTGGACCCTCAGTTTGCAGATCTCCTTGCGCAGGGTCTGTACCTCTTCCTCCAGCTCTTTGTTTCTCTGTTCAGCCTCCAGCAGTCGTCTGAAGTTGAATGTATTAATGTGAAAATGAGTGGAAAGTGGTAGAACACTGCAGCAGTAAGAAATGGGATTAGATAGAATTATAAAGCAAGGAGTTAGTCGGGGAAAATAGGTATAGGAAGAATAAACAATAAGCTGTACCTTTGTAGTTCTGGGGTTTCTTTGTTGCCATGGTCTATGCTTGAGGTGAGTGATGGTTCTGAAGTACTGTGCTCAAAAGCCAGGGGAAGTTCTCTGTCCTCTGGCACTTCTGGTGGCAGAGGCTCCCTTAGCGGCCACACTTGACTCTGGAAAACATTCATGTAAACACCCTGGAAAAAATTGGAAATCTAGAATATTTTTTTTCCAAGCTTCCATCAGAACCAAAGCCTCAAGTTTGATCTACATTTCAGGGTTACACAATCTTTGATCCTCTGACCAACAATTTTTATGAAGAAGCTATGTAGGCTTATGGAGGCACCTGAAATTGACTTTGATCTATGTTTCTGTATTTCTATAAAACAACAGCTTTTTATAAAAAGCTGACAGATAAAAATTTTTTATCACAACATTAGTAACATTAAATAGGTTCTCACATATCATCAAAATAGGATCAAGAAAACACTGTAAAAAAGAACACAAAACATTATACTAGGTACTAGCTACTATCTACTAATCTGTCTACTACTGCCATTGTCTGAAGTTAACAATGTATATAAACAGCATATTAAGAATGTACCTAACATTGATGTATAGGTTGTATCTCATTAATGAGACATTTGAATAAACCACCGTGGTGTAAAATGGTCCCCTATCTTGAAAAATATGTTTTTCTCTCTTTAAATGTTAAATGCGATGCAAATCAGGCAGCAGTAGTCTAGTGGTTAGGGAGTTGCCCCTGCATCGGAAGATTGTGGGTTCATTTCCTTCACCAGTAGGTTGCCCTGAGGTACCCTTGAGCAAGGT
The DNA here is from genome assembly GCA_017165825.1 of Hepsetus odoe. Taxonomy (NCBI): domain Eukaryota; kingdom Metazoa; phylum Chordata; class Actinopteri; order Characiformes; family Hepsetidae; genus Hepsetus; species Hepsetus odoe. The sequence goes on from CM029383.1 coordinate 16,164,540, forward strand.
ACCGTCCCCATCACCGCTCCCCAGGCGCTTTCAATAGCTGCCCCCTGCTGCACAATGTTTGAGTGCATGGGTTAAACGCAGAGGTCCAATTTCGTTGTGGTTCACTGTGTGCTGTGCTGTGACCTTGCAATGACAAGGTTGTCACAAGGTTGTATGTGCTTTACTAGTTTCTCTTGGAGGTACAGATGCTCTCTTGCTGGCTGCTGGTCAATCTCCATCATGATGTCTTGACTGCGGTCAACAGCTCCTGTTTCTCTGTAATGGGAGAGTATTGTATTTTTTTTAAAGGAGGCAATAAAGCAGAACGGAATCCTATCCATCCATCCATCTATCCATCCATCCATCCATCCATCCATCCATCCATCCATCCACCACATTAACCGCTGATCCTAACTCAGGTTGCGGGGGAGAAAACACATTTCCTGAAAAAGATAAACGTGCATAACTACTGACCTGGTGGCTGTGTAAGAGTAGCCCACAAAGGCTAAATGAACTCCTACAGGAGCCCTGTCCATAACATCACTTAGGGTCTCCTTTAGAACAAAACCATTCACACACACACACACACACACACACACACACACACACACACACACACACACACACACACACACACACACACACACACACATAAACACAGATTTGAGTCTTGGAAAAGAGCATTATTAAATGAACACTAAGGACAGGTCAACGAAATACAGCAAATAATTGTTTACTGTTTCACTGAGGCAGTCATCCAGGACATCAAAGTTAGAGGTGTCAGTAGCATTGAAGACTTCAGGCTGGTACGGGGCAGGTAGCCTGTGAAGAGCACTCCAGTCCAGTCCACTAAAGAAGGGGTGACTCCAGAAGTCTGCAGAGCCATTAGAGCCCAATCTCTCAGTTCTCTCACACAGCAGCCCTGAGATCAGCACCCGCGCCTCCTCTGAAATCTCCACAATTCCTGGAGGGAACTCAAAATAGTCCTGAAGAAACAAAATATTCACACAAATGTTAGGGAATGAATTTCTGTTCATACATATTATATACATGGTAGTTTCTGAATAATCCATAGTATACTTATTATCTTAATGTTGTTATTTTTACAGAGTAGGAAAAGACTTGTTTTGGATGATACAGTACTTTATTGTGCCCAAGGGCAAAATCCTTTCCAGAAGATGGGGCACAGACAGTACTCTGTCTGAAGGAAGATTTAATTCCTCCTACCAACACAGAACAAACCTATTTGCATATATTACATATCTATACACAGTCTGAAGACTGTTATAACTATACAGTGGAGCTGAATTACAGTTTCAGTGCCTTCTTGTAAGCATTACCTTTTGGCCACCCAAGATGAAAACTGTGGTCAGCCCTGCTCAATGATATTGACCTTGAAGCTTGATAAACGTGTGCTATTTTAATCTGCTTGTTTTTGGATGTAATTGTGAGTCTGCTATAAAAACAGGTATGAAGTATAGGCTGATTTAAACATTAGAAAGTTGGATCTTGTCTATATTTATGTTGAAAGTCCCTTCTGGCATTGTTTAAAATATTAGCTATATGATGGTAAAGTGAGTTGTTTTTTTTTTTTCATTATTTAATTAGAGTGTGACCTAATGGATACCATTCCCAACATTGTATTAATGTGTCTGCCTTTTGACACATCTGTGTTGGGTCTGTTTGATTCTGACATTCATCACTGCTTCCCCATGTTACAGTTGGTGTTGGTGATACAGTGGGAAAGTAAATGCCTGATTAATATATGTTAATGTTACTTTAGTGTTAGAAAGCTCTCTCATCCTCCCTCCCTCTTACCTGGAAGTGGATTATTTTGGCATATGTTTCTGACAGAGACTCTGCGTAGAAAGGTGTGGTGCCCAGAAGCATCTCATATGCACAAACACCGAGAGCCCACCAGTCACATTCTGTCCCATAACCCCCTCCTCCCTCTACTGCTCGCAGGATCTCTGGAGACAGGTAGTCTGGAGTGCCCACAGCCAGAGAGCGGTGGACCTGCAAAGTCACACACACACATATACATACACTCCTGTCACACATCTACTGTGTGTGACCTGATGGACAACAATCCCAACATTTTATTAATGTAACTGCCTTTTGACACATCTGTTTTATGTATAGACAACTGCCAAAGAATATAACTTCACAATGTTTCCTTTGACTCAGAAAGTAACACAGTCTCGATAAACACAGCCAAAGGGCAGTTTCCTTTGGCACTTGTTGGGTAAAGCATTGTGACCTTACCAAGCCATCATCCTGCAATTTCAAACAGGAGCCAAAATCCCCCAGTCGCACATGGCCTTCCGCTGTAAGCAGGATGTTATCAGGCTTAATGTCTCTATGGGGATAAGCACAATTATTATTTTATTCCACAGACACACACACACACACACAGATCAAAACAATCACTACACATTTATACCTGTGCACATATCCCAGTCTGTGTACAGAGTCAATGGCCATCACCATCTCGGCTAAGTAAAACTGAGCCATGTCCTCTGGAATTCGGTCACCAAACTTACTGAGCAATGTCAGCAAGTCTCCACCAACATAGTAATCCATTGCTAAATACTAAGACATGGAGAGAAACACAATAAGAATGTTATGAAAGCAATAAATTAATTACAACATTGCTATATATAATTATATATACAATTAGCGTAAACAATTTGACTACACACAGAAGAAGCGAATAAGGAACAAGTCTGAGATATAATAGAATCATTATTTAATGCTGGTCATTATATATGTATCACTTTGCACAGTGCATGGCACCCAGGTGAGTCCAGGGATGCACAAAATGGACAAAAATGTGTAGAAATATTCAGGCTTCATGACTACTACAGCTGTTTCTAGGACTGCAACTTATATTTATCCATTTGTAAAAACCATACTATGTGAAGCAATGAAACACAGTTCATGTCTTTAATGGAGCAATGCATGATTTCTTCTGAAATGTACAAGGTAATTATCATCCTGGAAGGCATAGTGCAGCTCGGTGATCCAGCACCGATCTCCTTTTAGCAAAACTTCCCTCTCCTCCTGATAGCATGCTGTCTAAACGGGAAATAGAGAGAGACAAAGGGAGAGAGAGCGAGAGAGAGAGAGAGAGAGCGAGAGAGAGAGAGAGAGAGAGAGAGAGAGAGAGAGAGAGAGAGAGAAAGAGTGGGAAAAACAGAAGCTTTCATATTATGTTATTTTAAAAAGTGTGGCTGCATTCATTAAAACAGAGGGCATCACACAAAATATTCTTAGGGGATTTTGGAATAAAATGTCTCATATATTGTTTTTAATTGAAGGGTTTAACTTAGGCCTTTTTGGAAGAGGATAGGGAGTGTGTAGAGGGTGGTACCTCTCCTCGCTTCAGCATGTCCCATTTGTTCATGATTTTTAGAGCATAGACCTGCTGATTGCTGCACATTCTGGCCACTGCAACCTGCAATAACAGACTATGCTCATGACTGAGTACTGCAATATTAACAAAGAAAAGAAACACACACATGGAACATTAATACATTTATATGTAATCACACACACACACACGGTGGGTGAAAACATTGACACACTCTTCTTACCTCACTAAAGGTTCCACGGCCAATCACCTTTAAGATATTGAAATCATCCCTTTTTATGCGTGTCTTCTTTACCTGTCGCACCAGCGGCTCCGCTGTGAATGGAAGAACAAGGTCAGCTGGGGGCACTTAAATGGGGCACTTAATGCACCTGCATAAATCCGATATTTATGTAAACTCTCCTTATTCAGTTTTAGTCATCAGAATGTGCTTGTTCAGGTGCGACTTGTGGAAAGGAAGCAGAAATAGCACATTTAAGGTTAACATGTTTCACAATGACGGAATTGCTGGACCACTCGTCCATTTCAAGTTTTTATGAGATAAATGTTCGCATTTTCACACAAGGCTTTTCAGGCTTTGGTGATACTTGCATGCCTGGAATATGACTTGCTGATTAAAGAATAGCATTGTCACAATACTAGAACTAAAATAACAAAAGCAAATGTTATCATAACAAAATGAAATAAAAATAAAATGTAACCGACAAGGCTGTCAAGAGTCATAAAAATGCAGAATTTTATTTAAAACAGTTATTTCTTGATAGATCAAATGTGCTTTTCATCAACATTTTTTAATTGCATTACATTTTTTGCAGTGTTCAGCACCATACTGTGAGGTTTTGGAGTACAGGATGCAGGTACAAATCAACTTTATTTAAAACAAACAAAAGACATGAATTAAACACAAATCTATATTAAGGGACATAAGCATTGTAAATATAAACACAGAAAATGGAGACAGTAGGCCACAGAGAGCGCAACCACAGTAACAAAACACGGAGAACGGCAACAGCACAGTAACTAAGCATAAAGAAACAGCTGAGGCCTAATATAAACCGGGGGACTTCTACAAAACACAGAACGAGGGACAGCTGACAGGGAGGAGACATGAATGACCCAGTGTCCAAGGGCAAGGCTAGGTTGGAGTATGAAAAGAAACAAACACAGGCACATGGACATGGAAAACAAAAACAAAGCCACATGGACCAGAGAGGCCAGACACATAGTAGTATAAAATGTTTTTTTTTAATATTTACATTGTCCAGATCTAACACTCTACACACAAAATGCATGTAAACCCCAAGTTAGTGCACTTCCCACAGTCATCATACAAAACAAATGATTAAAATTCAGAATAATTCTGTATTGTTATCCCTACTCATTAAACCTACAGCCTACTGATAGGATCAGCAATAGGGAAGCATTGCCCCCTACACTCTCAGTCATGCATTACAGTCGGTCAGAATCACATTGTGTCATACAAGGATTATTCCACAGAGGTACATTACAGACTATAACAGTAAGGATTAAATGAACTCTTTACAGCACCACATGTTTAATGCCATTTTGAGTCAAATTTGCATCACTTATAGTTGGAACACAACCACAATGTATTGTTAGCCCGAACAGAGAAATATAAAAAGGAGTTCAGCTCAGTTAAGTTACTGAACTGATTGATGTTGCAGTATCGAAAACCCTAAATTTCTTTCTGCAACACTATCCTTATTACTGAAAATGAATGTAAATATGACCTCATTACTGAAGATGAAGATAAACCCAGGAATGGACTTTCTTTCTGCCTTAATTGTTGATAGGCCTATTGCTCATCAGGAGATGAGCCCATTCCCCTGCCTCAGAGACAAAGGTATCCCCCCTCAATAAGAGACAGATCTATTTGCCTTTAAGAGCAAACTGGTCAGAAATAGAACAGATGGTGCTAAGAATAGCCTGCCACTGCTTAAGACTTTTTTAAGGCAAGTTTTTCCAGTGCCTTGGATTGCAGACTTGTACGTAACCCAGGCACCCGCAGGCACACATCCATGAGAGGAATGTGAGTGAGAGCAAGGCAACAGTGTAAACTGTTTTAGTGGAAAGAAGTTTCCAGAAGTGTTTCTCCACATCTCAAACACACAGATGCCTTTAAAACAGTAACTAGAGGAGACATGGTGAGTGGGATCAAGTGGTAAGGAGAGATTGAGAGAAAGAGAGAGAGAGAGAGAGAGAGAGGGAGAGAGTGGAAAAAACAGAAGCTTTCATATTATGTTATTTTAAAAAGTGAGAGAGATAAAGGTCTACCACAGTCAAAGGTGTGCAGAAATGTGAAATCATTTCAGCTGGTCTACATATCTAAAGTTTTCTCCTCTCCACAAATGTAATTGATCAGCCAAGACGTGTTTTTTGCCCAAAGTTTACTTTTTGTTTCTAAAAATGGAAAGATGTGCCTTGCATTGCTAAGACAGTAGCAGAAGCCTTATTTATGGATTTTTTTTTATTACAATGAAATACTTCTCATTCATAATATATATAATAAGGCCTAAGAAAAACAGGTCTGTTCTTTTTTCCAGCTGACAAACAGAAAGAATGGTTGTTCATTTTACAAGTAAAATTAAGACATTTTGAGCATGGTGCACTCTTTCTGCCTCACTTTTCATGCTTAAGCCAGGCTTTTTTAAAGAAAGGTCAGATAGTTTTGAATCTTTTCTGTGGAAGCACATGTTTAGACGACTCTCAAGTGGATCTGATCTCCAACTTTTGCAGTCCATGCCAACTCCAGTGACTGCTGCCACTCTGAAACTCTAAATCTTTCAAAGGCTCTATTTTTGAGTTTAATTGATGAGTAGAAAAAAGTGTCTGATGATTTATTTATAAAGTTTGCATTGCTCTTATTTTTTTCTTCTTCTTTTTCTTTCGGCTGCTCCCGTTTAGGGGTCGCCACAGCGGATCAACTGTCTCCATTTCATCCGGTCCTCTGCATCTTCCTTCTTCAAACCAACAACTTGCATGTCCTCTCTCACCACGTCCATGAACCTCCTCTTTGGTCTTCCTCTTCTCCTCATTTGTATTACTCTTATCAATGGGTTAAAAACCTTTTTCTTTTACAGATATGATGGCCTTGAATTTACAGTGAAAATCTAAAGAAGACTCGTCTCGACTTGTCTTTGTTACTTTCTGGCATTGGGAAAATTGTGTCAAACTTCAACCTTAAATAACCTTTTTGTACTTGAAAAAAAAAGCTGTCTGTTTATGATCATAAAAAGAATATATTCTAAAATAATCTCACTATCAAGTATAAGCTAAAAGAAAAAAATTAATTAATTAAGAAGATAGAAAGTGCAAGAATATAAATTTATAGCTGCATTTTTTTTAGCTGCAACTTTTGTCATGCTTGTTTGCTGAAAGTGTCAGTTTATCTTGAGTGGAGTATATGACACAGATGATCTGTGAATTAGTTTAATTTTATTAGAATTATTAGGCTCCATTGGCATCTTGTTATGCTTTGATTGCACAAAAGAAAGAAAGAATAAAAAAGATGAAAGTGACTATACTTGTCATTGTGAAACACGGCACAGCACACAGTGAGACACAACAAAATGACACCTCTGCATTTAACCCATACATGTGCAGCAGGGGGCAGCTATTGAAAGCACCCGGGGAGCAGCGATGGGGAAGGTACCCTGCTCAAGGGTACCTCAGGGCAACCTACTGGTCTGGGATTTGAACCCATGACATTCTGATCCTGTGGACAACTGCCTAATCACTAGGCCACCGCTGCCCTAAAAAAAAAAGAAAAAGGGGGGGTGCGGGTATACTTTGGAACAGTTTTCAAAGGTGTAGAGAGTTAAAAGATGGTGGTGATGCCCATTAGTTGAATCTTTGCTTGACAAATAAACACCTGACTTGATTAGTTGTTTGGTTGCTAAACTGCATGTGCGCTGTCACCTACTCTGGAGATGCGGGGATATTTGCAGATTTGTTTTTGATTGCAACTGTAGATGCTGTGAGTGTTTTACTGCGGAGTTGGTTGAAGCAAATCTTTAGACACAAGCGTATTGCCAACCTCTAGTAATCTTGTGCTAGTGGTTTTGATAATCAGTCACTGTCATCGGAAGACACTGGAATGTGATAGAAAAGCTTCACAGAGAGAGGAAGCTTTAGAGACCTCTACCAGGCCATTTCAGATTGAGGATCTGAAAAAAAAAGCACAGAAAAGATGTACAGCATAAGAAAACAAGCCTGTTTTGAAGTTTGGGCCAAGCCCCTGCACACTAACCAACCCTCAAGTACTGGCAAGCTGTCAAACTTCACAGGGGAAGACCTTTAAAAGCACAGCAGCTTCAGATTGAGGAAGAAAACAGCATAGAAAAAGATTTTCAGAATAAAAAAACTAAAACATTTTGAAGCATTTTAGAAGACAGAAATGAACTTTAACAAGGAGCAAAAAAGGTCCCCTTTAAATTAAAGAACAGGTTTTATCCAATAGATGGGGCTACTTGACTGACCTCTAAAATTGAGGTCTGCCACTATTTAAAATGCATCCTCTTCAGAATTTGGAAAAAATACTGTTAAAATCTTTAAAAAAAAAACTGGCTGAACAAAGGTGAGGTATTCAGGAAATGCCACGATTAAGTTCCTATGTAGGGAAACATCCTGCTACACTTTTACTGAACCCCACCCCTCTCCACATAATCATGCTCACACTTTTTAATCACGTCCACTGAGCAAAGCACTGAGGCATTGAACTGATGTCCAGCCATTTTGCCTCCACCCTAGGGGGTGTCCAATGTTGCCCTGACTCTGCAAGTCTGAGAGTGACTGTGGAAAATTCGGAGTGGATCTCCACCACTCCCTTCCTCCTGTTTACCACTTCCCCAATGGACCAGAGCCAAACAGCCTACTAGCCACATAAATGGAAATATTGCTACAACACAGAGATAATGAATCTGTCTCTCTCCTTGTCCATCTCTCTCTCTCTCTCTCTCACTCACTCTCTCTCTCTCACTCTCTCTCTAGCATATACAGAATGGTTTTCATGAGCTTTCAGGCTGTGGGGGGTTGGAGATTTTAATGTAGCTGAATCAAAAATATCTCAACCCTTACTGGGCTTTGCTCTGTGCAGTATGTCAGGAGCCAATTGTGTTCCAGCACCTGTCAGACACCCAGAGACTCTAACAGAACCATGAGGATTGGCACTCCTAGGAATAATTATGAAAAACCATCACTAAAGTTTCCATTTTGACCAATATCCCATTATAAAATTGGGGGAGAACACAAGCTTAGAGTGCAGAAGACAGGAGCTAGTATATTGGTTGAACAAATAAATCAGTCCAGAAGAGCCAGTAACTGAGCATGTGGCATGTAGCTTTATTTATAAAATCTTTTTTTTTTTATTTCTTTAAATAATTCTTTAATTAAAGGCTTTTCAAATTTTGAGTGGAGAAATGACCACAAATTAACCACAAATGCAAATTTATCTATATAGTGTTACCAATGAGTACCAATAACTTTGGAGCTGATTGCATTTGAGTTGAGCTTGTTTGTGGTAGTTCTAAACATGTCATGCAGCAATGGCTGACAGATCCCCATGTATCCCTGTGTGTGTGTGTGTGTGTGTGTGTGTGTGTGTGTGTGTGTGTGTGTGTGTGTGTGTGAAATTGGTTCACATGGCTGTGTCAGGGGCAGCTAAGTTTGTCGCAAAGGGATGATAGCTGATCCTTTCGTGCCTTTGCTTTGCTTTGATCCAGTCAGTTCATCAACCACACACACACACACACACACACATACACACACACACACACACACACACACACACACACACACACCAACACAAACACACTTAAATGCAAAGAGAACGTCTTGTGATGCCCCAGCGCTGGAGGCACAGACACATGGTGACTTTGGCACATACACTAACACCCACATGACCACATGACCTCAGAATAGCATTCTCTTCCCTGACCTTGCGTTCATGCTCACCTCCCAGCTACATCCTGCCTGAGCCCTCTGGAGCAGAACACACAGTTACCAAGCAACTAAACACACACTCACACACACACACACACACACCTACACACACACACACGTGCAGACATTGTCATGCCAAAGTTTGGAGTCATGTGTCAAAATAATTTTTGGTTACTATACACACAATTATAGCTCAATGTCAATATCATAAAAATATCATAGTCTACAAACCAAAACAATATTTTTTGATGTTGTATGAATACTGAGAACAAAAAATAGTTTTTAGGATATACTGTTATTTTTCGTTATTTAAGTTATTTTTTGTCTAATTAGCTACAGAATTGATATTTATTTTTGAAATATGAGATCATCTAAATATAACTTATTACTTTATATTCTAAATGCAAATATTAATATTGCAAATTTCTTTCTTTCTTGATGCAATCCAGCTTCCTCAGTGTTTATAACAACATTTTAGCTTCATATTATCTACGTAAAACAATCTTCCAGAAACAGGTAACTGTCACCTGGGTACCTTTAAAGTATGTTTTAGCATCTTAAATTGGGTAGGACACAGTGTGGGCTGTATACCGAATACAACGTTCTGAACATGTTCAGTAACATATTCTGTTACATTACTTATTCATTAGTTTTTACAGAATTTTTTCATTGTTCCTTATATATACCTTATAGCCATTCTCCGTTTTTGATGTCATTCTTCTGCTAATATGTAATAAAATATTTTTTTAATAAACTCAATCAACTTTCTTGCCCTCACTGCTTGCCACTCACTATCCCCTAAACATCCAGACCATCATTGCTAAACATATCACTCACAAACACGCCCACTACTAAGGAGACTGTTCAGTTTAATCATCCGTCAAAAGAGCTCAGGAGTTCTGAGATAAATAACTAATGTTCACACTGATTTATCATTCTGCCCATTTTTTAGCAGAAACTGCAGGGATTGTAAAGAAGCCATTTGCTACGTAATTAGTTTACATGCTGTAAAATGATTTGCATTGAGTTGTGCAATAATGATGTTCCTTTTAGAAAAGAAATCTTCTGTTTAAATCTAATGGGAATGTTTTCTAAAAGTATTCACCTAATATAAAAAAAAGACTATATTCTGAACAGTCTTTGTAAAATGTGGACTTAATACAGATACTTGTAATCTGCATTCATTTATAGTGCATGCTTTAATTCCATCAATTCTCAGCTCCGTCACTGAATATTTTTTCAATTTTAAAAAAGTTAAGATATGAAAGTGTGCAAATGTGCATCTTTACCAGAGATTCTATTAGACCATATTCTATTTCTATTGGACCAAAATGACCATGTTGTAACTTTGAGAATATGTTACGTGTACTGTGTGCTTTGGTGAACACCAATATTATTGGTATTATTGTATTAGAATTATTTTATGCATCTATCTAAACATTTTCACTTCAATCTTGATGCTGCGCAGCTTTTTTTTATCATTTTAAAGCCACCTGCATCTCTTATTGTTACTTTGGACATTTTTCTGATTCATTATCTGAAGCCTGTGAAATTGGTGTATAAAATTAAGAGCTTCTAAGTGTTAAATCAGATGCACACATACACGCACACACATACAAGGAACAGACAGAATGTCACTGACCCCACTGCAGGAACTGTCTAATGTATTTCTCTCTGGCTGGGCTGGACGACTGGAATTCCTGGTAAACACCCACCAGCAGGTCCAACAGTGTCTGCAGGCCCACTGGTCCCGAAACCTCGCTCTCGCTGCCTCCTCCAAGCTCCTTCAGCACCTTCTCTCGTGGCACCGGGGCCTCTCGGGGCCCGGGGCCCGACGACATGGCGGTTTAGGACAGCTAAAGGGCAGCGTTCAGGCCCCACTCAGCTGCATAGCTCACTGCATATTTACACTGACCATAAATCTGCACACTAACCCTAATCTCAGCACCACACACACTTTAACTCACTCACACAGATCCGAGTGCACCATGTCCTCACCGATTTAGGTTTTAATGGCCCTCACAAATCACCTTCTTTTTCTCTCTTACCTCTCCCTCTTTTTGTCCTTCCCACTATCCTTTTTCTATTTCCTTCTTTCTCCCTACGCTTTCTCTTATTCTTTCCTTCTGTTTTAGTCTTTTCCACTAAATCTTATTCTTTTTCTGTCTTTCACTCTACTTGTCTCTCTGTTGTTGCCTTATTCTTCTTGCCTCCTGTCTGCGCATTTGACAAGCAAGCAGTGATTCCAGCTCTGGCTCAAGCCCTTTTTTGGTGTGTGTCTCTCTCCCTCTCTCTCTGTCTCTTTCTCTCTCTCACACCCCTCTTTCCCTCTCTCACTCTCCCTTTTTCTTCATGTGTCTCTCTGTAGCATTCTCTGTATTCTCTCTACCTCTATCTCTCAGATGCTGTGATTGTAATAATGTAATATTTTGCTCTCTATTTTGTCAGTTCTTGGTCTTTTCCTCAAATTCCTCTTTTGGGAAGTCCGTCCAGCTCACACTTCCCTGGCTGCAGTCTGGCCTGTACCCTTTCTGAATGAACCTCAAACCCTGGAGCCTGCTTTTTGATCCAGAACGACTCTTCCACTTCATCCCACGTTTGGCAGCAGCCTCATCCCCTCTCCATGTGTTTTGCCATTGGCTGGTCTGTGGTGGGTCTGTCCTGAACAGCTGCTCCCTTTGATTCCATCCGAGGGAGGAACCCTCCCTTTTTCTTTCTCTCTTTCCCCCTCTCTCTCCTCCCTGCTTGTTGCCCTCCCTCTGTTGTACTTTCACAGCATGTTGCCTCCTCTCCCCTCCTCTTCCTTTCCCCTGTTTATTAATATTCTCTACCCTTTCTCCTGGATGTCTGTATGATCGTCCTCAGTAGTGTAATAAACATTTCTGAAAAGATTATTCCCCGGCACAAGACAATACAATCTAAATTACGTTGTTTATCATGATGCCCATTTCTTGCCTACCTAAGCTGGCATTTTAGAAAGCATACAGAAAAGCAGAAATTTTATTGCAAATGATGAATTTCCTGAGAGAAAAATCTTTCAATAATTTGAGCACCCTGAAAGATTAAATTTACTTTAGTTTAAGATCAATCTGCTAAGCAAAATATTTTTGTAGCCATTTGTGAGGAAAAAAGCCAAGTGTCTTTTTACAGACAGAAGTGAGGGGTTTTTAAGAAGTGAAGAGAAACACCTATTGTTAAGGAAATGTGGAAGGATCAAAAGGACTGGCCTACCAGCCCAGCAGTGGAAAAGACCCCCTGATCGGGTGAATGCCTGATGGTGCCCTCCAGTGGTAAACCTTGGACTAGTCCAGTGGTTCCCAAACATTCTCTGCAAGGCACCCCTTTTCTAGAAAGGAACATTATTGAGCCCCCCATTCAAACTACACAGGTTCAGATTCAAACTTTATTTGAAATACATATACAAAAACTCCATTTTCTAATTGAGGCAAACAAATGCAATTACAAATGGTGCAATTTCACCACTGTGGGAGAAACAAAGAGCATACTGAAGTTATAAACAAGAATAAACAACTGTCTCCCCCCCCCCCCGCAATACCTCTGCACCTCCCAGTTTGGGAAGCACTGGACTAGTCTGAGTTGACTAGTAAAAATGTTGGCTTTTTTCCACTTTACAAATAAAACTCCAAAAATATCTATGCACACATCTATTGACTGCACACACAGCTTGTATATCTCCATAGGTTAGGCTTTCTGACCAGAGTCTGAAGGCCTCACCTATGGAAATACAAAAAGAATTCATTCATCGGGAAATTGGTAGCAGTGTCTTTTACTACAGTGTCAAGTGTCTGGTATTAGTGTCTTTATCCAGTCTGATTTTGTGTGTGTGTGTGTGTCTGTGTGAGGGGGCAGTGATGTCAGGCTCCACGTAAGGGGATATGTGTTTGTGCGTGTGTTGGGTAGGCTGACGTCACCTGGAGCTCTTTAATGACCTGAGACAGAGAGCTTATAGGATCAACAAGGACACAGTGAGAGGGAGAGAGAGAGAGAGAGAGAGAGAGAGAGAGAGAGAGAGAGAGAGAGAGAGAGAGAGAGAGACAAGAATAACAACAGCAAATGAGTAAAGAAGCATTGTAACTCTGGGTGACCTGTGTGCTGTAACCCTGAGGACAGTCTTTTGTGGGCATCACTTGGCTCTTTGACAGCTCATTCAGAATAAAAGGAGTTGCAGCAGCAGCTTAGAGAGTTTAATTGTCAAATCTTCTGGAGCTATACAGGTAAGTACAAACCCACTTACACCACTCTATATACAGTCAAAACTAGAATCTGTTGGAAAACTAAAGTACGAACTGTAAAGAAGAGCAATATAACAGAGGTGCCTGAGGAATGACATTAAAAGAAAACTGTATTAATTAAAAATGAAATTCATACACTAATTGGTAGTGGTGCTGGTAAATGGATATTTTTTGTATTATTAAAGAATACAGTAGTTCATAAATTATAGAAACTCTGTGATTGACTGTTGACCTGTCCAGGGTGTTTTTCTGCTTTTTGTCTAATGAAGGCTGGGTTAATAGCAGAACCCGAAACACTGGTTAGGAAAAGCGATTCAGATATTGGAAGTATGGGTGGCTAAATTATATGGAGAAATGGTTAAGGAATTATATTGGTAAAGTATTCCATAGTTCATAAACTGTATAGGAAATGGCATCAATAGGCTATTTTATTAGGAATGTGTTGGCCAAAGCTCATAAACAGTTTAAGGACAGAAATGTTTGGATATGATTTGCACTGATAATAAATAGTTGTAAAAAAGGGGAATTTTAAGGTGGGCTATGCGCTAGTAAAGAATACGGTTTCTGGGAATTTTTACTGATAAAGGGTGAGACTGGAAAGGGAATGTTTTAGACTGACATTGGTGGAAAACTAATTGAAAGTACTGAAACTGATATAAATGATACTGCTAAAGAATAGTTTTTGGAAATAATTTTGCTAGAAAACATACACAAGTACAGGGTGCGAAGAGAGCAAAAAAACTGTAACTGTTGTGTTGATGTGTGTGAGTGATTCAGATTACGGATTACAGATTACCAATTTTAAAAGAACATCCTGCTGGTTTACTCCTCACCATGTGTCATGCAAACCCGTTACATCATTAAGGTGTCAATGGATTACACAATCTTCTGTGCAAGCTGACACACACACTTTTTTCCCCAACACATGCACTAATATGCATGACAGCCACCACTCTGATTGAATTAACACTGAAAAAAAAAACCGATGTCATAATTGCCCTTGAGTGGCAAACACTTGAATCTTGAAGCTATTCCAAAGCTATTTCAAGCTATTCCAAAAATCAATTAATTGTAAGTAATTGTGTTTGTGTGTGTGTGTGTGTGTGTCTGTGTAGCATGATGGCATCTGTGTCATGTGGACCACAGGATTCCTCCATAGAGCTTCATCTGCAACTAAGAGCACAGCGTCTGCCATATCAGGTACACTTATTTAAGTCTTACATATTCATTTTTCCTGCGATGGGCTGGCGACCTGTCCAGGGTGCGTCCCCCGTCCTCGCCCTGTGTGCGCTGGGTTGGACACTGGCACTCCCCCGCGACCCCGTTTGGGACAAGCGGCAGATAATGGATGGATGGATATTCATTTTTTTAAAAGAAGCTTGCAGTAAAGAAGAGCTTGAGAAAGAAAGCGTGCCTTGGTTAGCTGAAGCTGCTGTTAGAGCTGATCATGAACCATCTGCTCTGTCTGAGCTCTACTGGAAATGTGAAATGTGTGAAAATATTGTTTTTTTCATTTATATACACTTTTTAAAATATATCACATTAAAAACAACTGCCTACCATTGTGATGGCCCCTATCATGCCACTAAAAAAGCTCTGATCCATCAAGGCACAGACCTCACTTGAGCTCTGATGGTGTGCTGTGTTATCTGGCTCTCACATTTTGAATGTCCCTCAGACCATTCCTGAACAATGTTTGCATTGTAACATGGTGCTTTAATATGAAAAGAGGCCGCAGCTTTAGGCTATACTGTTGTCATGAAAGGGGTGAGTTTGGTCTGCAACAGTGTTTAGGTAGGTGGTCTGTGTTTTAAAGCAACATCCACATGTATGTCAGGAACACTGCCCAAAGCATCAAACTGCCTGTGCCAATTAGACTTCTTGTCATAGTGCATACACACCCCATCAGTCAAATGGTGTAAAAGAAAAGGTAAATCATCAGACCAGCCTCCCTTTTGTAATGCATTGTGTTCTCAGGCCTTTATTTTATAGTTACATGAATTTTTTCAACAAGTCGCTGTTCTGTGGATTGGACCAGGTGGTCTAGTTGCCTATGGACCTATGACTCAAGAAGTCCCAGGTGCAAATCCCACCACCACCTCTCGGTTCCTGAGCAAGACCCTTAACCCCGAGTTGCTCCAGGGGGACTGTTTCTGTAATTACAACATGGAAGTTTCTCTGGATAAGCTCTGCTAAATGACGTAAATGTAAATGTTAATGTCTAGTCTTCCCTTCCCATGCACATCAGTGAGCACTAATGTACAAGCAATTGGAATAAAATATTATCATCAATAAAACAATTCTTCTGACTCTTTCTCCACCTCTTTTACCTCCCAGATATTTCCAACCTCAGAGGAGGAGTGGGAGGTGCAGCAGAGTCCAGTAGTGCAGAGGGGTCGCCTGCCTTCCATAGTGGTGGACCCCACTCAGGTGAGCGAGGAGACAGATGGGCTGCCATGGCCTCTGCAGAGACACAGTTCCACAGAAGAAAATGATTATTCCTTCCAGGAACAGTGTGAACCCCTAAATAACAAATTCAACCGAGTGGAGCAGGAGAATGCAGAGAGCGGAGAGGAGCGGTCAGTGCAAGACCATTGCCACAACATGCCTTATTAATAGACCATGGATTTAGGAATAGCACAGTATTCTAAAATTGCAGATATATATATATATAGGCAAGTGTGGAAAAAATGCTTTCAGAAATGGAAGTGTTAATCATTTATTTTCATCAATCAACAAAATGCAGTGAATGAACAAAAGAGAAATCTAAATCAAATCAATATTTGGTGTGACCACCCTTTGCCTTCAAAACAGCATCAATTCTTCTAGGTACACTTGCACACAGTTTTTGAAGGACTGGTAGGTTGTTCCAAACGTCTTGGAGAGCTAACTACAGATCTTCTGTGGATGTAGCTTCCTCACATCCTTCTGTTCTTCATGTAATCCAGACACACTGATGATGTTGAGATCAGGGCTCTGTGGGGGGCCAGAAGAACTGATGCTGGTTTGAAGGCAAAAGGTAGAAACACCAAAGTCATTGATTTGATTCAGATTTTTCTTTGTTCACTCACTTGCATTTTGTAAATTGATAAAATAAACAATCAATATTTATGGATTTCTGAAAGTATTCTTTGTTTACAGCATTTTTTCCACACCTGCCTAAAAGCTTATATGCACAGTACTGTATATATATATATATATATATATATATATATATATATATATATATATATATATATATGCTTGAATATATTATAAATACAATACAAACAAAACAAAAAATGGTATATGTAAAGAATAGAAAATAGAAAAATATTTTTTATAGAAATAGAAAAAATGCCATTTTTATACACTGTAAATCCACAAACATAGACTGTGTGTGTGTTCAAATGTAATATGGCAAAGATATTAACAAGACTGCAGTTCATGCAGTATTATACATGTTAAGTAAATGCAGAGAAACCTGTGATTGATTGAATACTGCATATCATGTGATTCTGTATACATGCTTCTACAAAACACAATACATGCAGCAGTCGGTTAAATATGGGTAAAGGAAGATAAATGGGATTGAAATGCTGGATCTAACCTAAAAAGCTATTATTACTTCTGAATATAAGCTCAATTTAACACCATTTTTTTAGAACTGCTTTCAAAGGTTGTCAGGATGTTGTACTAATTCAGACTTTCTGTAACTGTTTCAGGGGGTCTCATGTCAAACACACATCAGCTACAGTGCAGCCTGGACTAGTGAACCATTTATCTGACTTCAACCAACAGGCTCAGATTTAGCACACCCTGTTTATAGTTATCATATATGAACAGATTGTTGCTCAGAGTTCTGCACCAGTTCATCATCCCACGTCAACAACTAACATTCATACCAAATATTGTCCACATCACGCTTCACACACTATGATATCGATCTCACCATGTCCAAAGTCCCAGCTATTTATTGTACGCCATTTGGAACGTCATAGCACCACTCATCTATTGAAGAGAGCTGATCACAGGAATGGTAGAATAACACGAACAATAATTGAGGTACTAATCACAACACGATATAAACAACGCATATGAACTATACAGCACGATACGTTCACAATACATTCATCTACACCGTCAGCAACACATTGTTCGCGAATAACATGTTATAATGATGTTCACTTCATCCCATCACACGCTTATTTATGCTGGTTCACTCGCTAACGCCCAAATACAACGATCAATATAAATGTCAAACAACAAACATAACATATACAACAATCGCATACCACCGTCCAACCGTCCCACATCCTAAACACCTGTCCACACCAACCACCAAACCAACCTTCATCGCTCATCTATGTCCCTGCACTCATTCACCACCAACACTAACCAGAGTACATAATAACACCTGTTAAACATACACCATCTATATGATCCCAGAAAATCATCTAAATGGGCTTTAGCAAATGTTTTTATGTAAAACTGCGTCGCACCAGAAATGAGAAATAATCTTGTTATTATAACGTAATATCTCAAAATAATTATATACTTTTCTTCCTTATTTTTTTTCTTTCTAATATGCCTTAATGGAAGAATAACAGGGAGAAGATTATTAATGTCCAACAAAAGCATGCATTTGGTTGTGGTTTACTGAGTGCTATGCTATGTGCTTACAGTGACACATTCACTTTCACTTATTTATGTAGAGTAAATTTAACAGAAATATGCAATGACTGAAATATTACAATATTCTAACATTGCAATATACTGTAATAAAATATTCTGTTAATGTTCCACCACTGCAGGCAGTTCCAGTACTTTACAAATACAGTTTAAATTTCATTAACAAGCATCAATTATGTACAAATGGTGAATAAATCTGTCTTCCCAACAACGTAATGTACCTCAAGTAAGTGCAACCAATTTGTTATATTCTATTGCCCCGCTTTGAAAGTTTTCAGGCCTGCAGTCACAAAGGAACTTTCTTTTCTATTTTCTAGTTCGGCCACACGGGGGCGCAGAAGAGTCTATTCAACTTAACACCGCTTCACCCCGAGGCTCATTTCTGTCCAGGTCCAGGACACATGTCTGGAACGGAAAGATTGAATTCAAATCGTAAATCAAAATCAGAGTCCAAATCTGTTTAAATTCCAAAATAAAAATATAATAATTGTTCTTAGATACAATTTCTCTCATTCTCTCTTATCTTTCATTTTGTATCCATTATATCAAAGAGAATGAAAATTTAAAAGGATTTATTAAAAACGCCGATGTCAGATTGAACGTATACGTGGATTTTAATGCCTCTTCAGGAATACAGTGTCTTCTGCAAGACTGTGGAAGATATGAAATCATTTGAAGTGCTGAAGTATTTTTAACTGCTTCACGTTAGTAATGAGAAACTTTCTTGTTATTATGACGTAATTCCTCAAAATAATTAGACACTTTTCTTCTTTTTAAGCCTTAGTGTCTCATAATAAAGACTGACGTAAGGAACGGACGACTAACAGGGAGAACAGGGAAAACAAATTGTCACTTTCACTTCCCTTCACTTCATTACAGCAATTAAGTTTTTCATTACGTGATTAAAAGAAAGTTTCTCTTTTTTCTTTATGTGGCAGAACAGAATTCCATATGATTAAGATTGCCTGAAAGATTCAATAATTTATTAAAAAAATATTTCGTTGTAATTTGAGCTACAGTACTCTCCTAACTCTAATCCAAACATCTTTCAGCAGATCCACTACAGTTATGCAAGAAGAAAATTGCATAAACCTTTTTTGTCTCTATTTTGTTAAGTCCACATTAATGTGAAACATGCCCCAATGAATAAATTAATTCGTTTTATAATCATTTAATGTAAGAGGAGAACCATGTAATAATTCCTAGCTGGCCAAGCAACAATACAATATTACAGTAACTGCACAGGTTCCTGTCAATCCCAATGCAAGGATGAAGCTTTACACCATTTCTGTAGATCCCTGGGCAAAATACATACATGCTCTTCATGGACGATCCAGAAGGGCATCCATCATTTTCCCTCCTTTTGTTTGGGTGTGTTAGTATCAAATAGACTAAGGTCTTGCTCTTTTTTTTTTTTTTGGTGATTTCAGGTCAGTTTGTAATAGGGTTTTTGTTTATTCTAAGTAATGTGTTTCAATATCCGGGGTTACTGCTTATTGATTGCGATCTTGTTAAACTTCAACAACCTTACAGTTGTTTCATGTGTTAGAGGAGAACCGTGTAATATTTCCCAGTTGGTCACAACCATGCTGTCAGTAGTAATCAGTAT
The DNA here is from genome assembly GCA_017165825.1 of Hepsetus odoe. NCBI lineage: Eukaryota > Metazoa > Chordata > Actinopteri > Characiformes > Hepsetidae > Hepsetus > Hepsetus odoe. The sequence continues at coordinate 16,184,386 of CM029383.1, forward strand.
ATGTCTGTCAATCCCCACTTCCCTGCTCTGGCTAGAGTAGCATGTAGGGGGAGGGCTTTTGGAATGGAACTAGACTGGCGGGACATGCAGCAGCTGTCTGAAATGTGACTATACCAGAGACTCCTCATCTCTGTCCCTCTCTCTCTCTCTGCCCCTTCCTTCAATACTTCTACTGGCCCAGCCCCAGATCAGGCATGTATACAGACCCAACCAGTTTCAAACACACATAACTTAAGTCCAGGTCTGTAAATGGCTTTAAAGAAAGAGGAAAGTGAGGTTTCTCTATGTGCATTTATGCTTTCTGTATGTGCATTTATGCTTTTAAAAGAGACTACAAAATGGAAAATAAAATACGAGGTGAATTAGAAACAACTATGGTGAACAAAAACAAGTTTCTCAATCTCTAGATGTCTGACAAAAAATAAATGTAGATTTGCATATTAAAATGGAAAGAGGAAAGAAAAGAAAAGAAATATGTCGGCCTGTTCTTGAACAAAGAGCCGACAATATAACAACGTTTTCCTTTCTGTCCTGATCGCATCCTTCTTCCATTTATTTCTGATCACAGCTAATTCTACCCCAGCCCCCTTCCTGCCCTCTAATATAAGCTTTCAGATGATAAGATTAGCTCCATAAAATCCCTCCTTTTTTCCCCTCACTCTTTTAATTTCTTGTTTCTGTTCAGCTTTCACTTCCCTCTCTGCCTCCCCTTTACAGGAAATTCTCCAGGTTCTTGGCCTTGAAGGGAGCCTCTTTAACCATGTCCAGATGGGGAAAGCGAGAGAAGAGAGAGAGAGAGAGAGAGAGAGAGAGAGAGAGAGAGAGAGAGAGAGAGAGAGAGAGAGAAAGAGGGGTTTTAGAAAAAGAGAAGCAGGCACAAAGCTTCTTTCTTCACAGAGTTTATTGAGGTTGGAGTTAAAGGCAGGGCTGGATGAGGGTCCACGGCTCATGTCTGCACCAACACTGTCTGTCTGTGGTCCCCAAGCTCCTCTCACTCTCTCTCCTTTTGCCTGTAATGCGGTCTCTGCATTACACCCCACAGAAAGTCAGATAAAAACCACTTCTTCATCCCTGGTGTGGCAAAAGATCACTCACTCACCTCAACTGCGCCACAGAGCTGCGGTTTATTGATAGCTCTGGGCAAGAATTCTTGCCAACTTTAGAAAAAAAAATTTGGTTCACAGGCAGAGCAGGAATTCACCAATACAGACAGATCTTATCATGTTAGAATCCGTGTCCATAAATGGGCATCATTTTTTCAGCCTTTTTTCTTTAAGAGAGACTCGTGTTTTTCCTCTTATTCTGTACTTGGTTAGGCAAAATAAACTTATTTTGAGAAGCCAGCAGCACCACTTAAACTAACGTTTGACTCAAAAGGCCTTTGAACATGAACCACAGTCCTCAAATAATAATGCTGACTGAACCTTCGACCTAGCATTGTCGTTGAAGTTCATTAATCTACTACTGAAAAGAATTCTTATGTATGTGCTATGTGTGTGTGTGTGTGTGTGTGTGTGCGTTTTCTGTTCACCTGGAACTTAATGCATTCATTTACTTGCATCCCAGAAAGAGGTGCAGGACTCTACAATGCAAAATGAGTATATATAGTACAAAGTTATCTATTGAGGCTTACTGGATTGGAGTGTAGTAGCCATTCTTAGATGTATGTGAATGTATGCACTGTTGTTAATAGTGGAGCTAAAATCTCATACACTGAAAATTGATGGGCATTACTCTGTGTGAATGGTCTGGTAACATTGTGCTGAACATCCTCTTTTCTGACTGAATTTAATTTACCATCTTTCTTTTGTCAGCATCTGTAACGAAATGGTATGATGGACAAGGAGTGTAAAAGGTGGCATGCTGGTGCAGAAGGTAGTGCCGTTGCTTACTGGGTTTGGTTCCCAGGTCCTTGATCCTTGATCCTTTCAGTGTGCAGCTGGTATGTTCTCCCTGTGTTTGTGTGGGTTTCTTGTGTTGGACTGGCAGCCTATCCAGGATGTTTCTCCACCTTCAGCCCTGTGTGTGCTGGGATAGTTTCCAGCCCCACCTGCGACCCCAATCAGGAGAAGTGGTTGAGATAATGAAAGAAATAAATTAATGGAGTATAACTGACTGAAACCAACTGATGCATGAAATAAGACTCATTAGATTATCCATATTAGTATTTAGGAAGCACTATTTCACTTCTCCAGAACAGTGACTGGATTAAGGATTTACTCTTTTTCTGGTCCTGCTGTTCATCCTTCCGCCATAGCTGAAAGCATGAAGTGATCAGAGGAGTTGCTATGACAGCTGCAAACAAGGACAGTACAGTGTACAGCTCATTTACGAAATTTCAGTGCTCTGCATGAGTAGCAATTACGCCATGTGATTGTAATGGAGAAAGTTCTGAAAATCTAGTGAAAGCGAGAGATTGATTATGGTGCAGCTGGGGTTAATTACCTCTACTAAGGGCTAAGTAAGTGTTTATGTTAAGGTGCGTTCTTCTGGAATCTCCACTGGTGGCACAGAACTCCAGGGCCGTACTGAAAACAGTCGTGTCCTTCTCTCCCTTCTTGTACTCAAACCCCATTTTCAAAAACCATCCCAAACTCAATAATCCACTCCATACAGAGGGTTTCAGATGGCCGTCAGGGCCACTAAATGTTCTCATTTGTCTCTGTTGCTTCTGATATGGGGCTGCATTAAAATGTTGGGAATTTTATTAATTTTTTTTTTTTGCCAATTTCAGCTGCGATGTGAGAAAGGAACTTGGTCTTGATTCATGTGGACTGCAGATGCAGTGTTATCAGGGGAGATGTGTGTGATGCAAATTTTAAAAAGTAGAGTAAATGTACTCAAGAGTGGGGTTTTTGAAAACTTCAGTTTTCCCTCACTAGTTGGAAGGAACAGAATTAAGCTGAGCAACCTGTACTGAAACATCTTCAGTGCTGTGGAGAGATTAATAATGTTTGTCTAAAGTGATACATTTAGTATGCAGTAGTGAGAGATAATTAATAGATAAAAATATGAAAAAGGATACAAAAATATTGAAACCTTTTGAACCGTTAGGGTTGGGGAATGTTATTATGTGCCACAGGATGCTTAACAAATAATATTAAACTCTAGTTTCATGCTATAATGTCCTTTTAGAAAGAGCTAAATATACTACTTTTTTTTAATCACATTTCTATGATATCAATGCTGCAAACAAAAAGCATGTTAATGTTCCCACATTGTTGGCACACATGAAACTAAGGCTCCCCAGCTTCCAGAGATGAGTGTAACCTCATCTCCTGCAGCCCCTAGCTGCTTCAGGCTGGTTCTTCCAGGACTTGGGTGGCCCAGGTCCTGTGCATATGAAGCTGCAGCAGTCCACTTCCTCACACTCGCCTTGATGGAACACCCACAACGCTTTGTTGCTCCACTTCTCACAAAAAAGCAGAACACCGCCCAGTTCAAGTTCAGCCAACAACAATACACAGAATACTGAAGGGATAATTGCTATTAATAGTGGAGATAAAATCTTATACTGATATTTGATGGGGATTACTCTGTCTGAATAGTCTGGTAACACTCTGCTGAACGTGCCCTTTTCTGGCTGATTTAAACTTGGCATCTTTCTTTTGTTAGTATCTGTCTGGGCAGGGAAGTCCTTGGGACCATTTCTGGTTTCTTCACTAGATCACTGACCCTTCCCTGTCCCTTCGGTGTGGAGGACTTTTCTGTGGTGGCTATGACTGAAATAAAGCTGTAATTATGTTCTATAGCTGGAAATTGTTTGTGAGTTGCATGCAGGAGCTTCGTAATATGTCTACACAGACACAGTCTGTCTATCACAACCACAAACATCTTAATGACATGGTCCCAGATTTTTATTTACAGAGTACAATCATAAATACAAGCACCTTTGACTGCTTACACAGATATGTACAGTGAATTCTCCAAAAATGAGGAAGAAAGAGCTTAGATCCTTCTCCTCTCGAGCTGTTGAAGTCTGTCCAAGGTTCTCCCCAAGTCCTTTTAGAAATGCATGAGGCTGAAAGATCCTATCCTAGTGATTTACAGCTGTGGTCCTGAAATACCTGAATGTTGCTAATTGGCCAAATGTGGGCTTTATAAAAAACTTAGAAAAAATATTGTAGCACAAATATACTCCAGGACCAGAATGGAAACCAGTGCAAAATCCTGTGTCTTAGACGGTGGTCATAACTTTGAGGGATCCAGTCCGAAAGCGCAGGATTTTCTTCTTGAGAGCATGGGAGGCTTTGATCTTGACTAAGGCCTTGGTTTGCAGTGGTACTCCAGGAGGAGCAGGAGGGGAGGGTGGTGCTGGCTGAGGTGCAAGCTGCTGTGGCCACACCAGCCCGCCACTCTCATCTGAATCACTGGTCATCGAGCTGGAGCCTTGAGACTCACCCTCGCTCAGACTGGACTCCCATTCCACAGGGCCTGCATGCTTATAGCCCCCCTCAGGTCGGCATGGCAAGTAGTCCTGAGAGTGAAGATGTGGATGATGCTGAAAGTGGTGTGCATGATGAAGGTGTTGTGGAGCTTGACTATAAGGGTATGGGGGTGGGCCAGGACGGGGTCTGCGAGAGCGCCTGGTCACTGGCTCGGGTGGAGGTGGAGGTTCGGCCTCGTCCTGACTGAGCTCCAGCGTGGAGCGCCATCTCCGATGTCCCAGGCTGCCCTGAGCACGCCGGCTTTTGGGCTGACTGGCCCGCCCATTGTCTCGTTCCACTGTGCTGTATTTGCGCTCAGGTGGTCCTTTCTGACCCAGCAAGCTGTTCTCTGACTGTGAGCGGCATGCCCTTCGGCCAGGCTTCTTGGTATTTACCTTTTCCTCTGTGAAACGGCACTTCTTTGGGACAGCCCGTGATTTGGTTGGTCCTCCCTCAGGAGAGTGTGTTGGACGACTTCCTTTGGGAGCAGAGTGGGCACGATGCATTTTGGCTCGAGCTGGAGCCCGACATGGCTGAGCCGGAATGTACTGGGCATTAACCAGCTGCTCATCTGAGGATGGTGACTGTGGGACCTGGTAGTTTTGGGGTGAGTCTGCCTCACTGCTACTGGGCTCCAGAGCTCCACATGGGAAGTCCAGTGAAGTAGAACGGATTTCAGCTAGTGCAGGAGGCCTGGGATAGTGCACAGAGAGTGCTTCTTCATGGCCCCCAAGCCGCTCCTCTGCAAGGCCATATGAGGCCCAAGCTGGTGACATCTCTGGACTGGGTGAAGCCTTATGGTGTTCAGGGCCAAAGGAAGACTCCTTGCAGCAAAAACTGCTCTGCCTTATCACTCCCCTACCTTCAGGGCTCAAGCTGGTGCGGGGTTTGCAGTGCCTTGCAGTGAGCAGGCGGCGCTGGATCAGACCCACTATGTAGGTCTCCACACGTTGAGCTTGCTGGAAGTCCTCCTCTCCTGCTGCATCACCTGCTGGCCAAAACCACTGCTCACTTTCTCCTCCTCTCTCCAAAATGCCTGTCAGGGTTGGCTGTGTTGCCGAGAGCAAGCGAGGAACCAGAGCACGCACCCCACTGACCTGTATTCCATCATGACTTGTCATAAATGCATCTCCTATAAACAGACATTAGAAGACATTAAATGATCTTCAGGGATGACCAAATTATAATAGAACAGCAACTTAATATAGCCCTTCTTGATTTTAAAGAAGGTCATAAACATACTAGTTTAATAGGTCTATTTTGGCTCAGATAAAAATCCAGGTATGTGGTATAGAACTAAGGGTCAAATTTGAGCTTATCCATGAGAAAATTAAACTGTGTCAAATTATACTAATTAAGATATTATCAGGAAGTGTTTTATTTAGTTCTGTTTTTCTACCCCCAGGACTAGGGATACTTCTGTGTTCAGCCAGTAAACATTTGCTTTACACTAAGCAATTCACATTAGCACATCATGTACATGCAATTAACACCAACGGTGACCTCGCAAACATTGATACTAAGAGTTTAGCTTTAAAACATCCAAGCCCAAAGTGCTCTGTTACAGTAAATACATTTAGTGTTGCAGCTGCAGGCTAAAAAGCATGTGCCAGCCTTCTGTGGCAGTCAGAGATTATGCTGAGCAAGGGCATAAGGAAATGAAAGTATGTCTGAAAGAGGAGGATACAAAAGCAACTCAGAAATGTCAAAATGTGAAATAAAGCAAAGCCAAAAATCAGATCTTGTCCAAAAACTATTAGCATAATATTCTCTGCCACAAGCAAAACATCACATAATGTGTGTGTGTGTGTGTGTGTGTGTGTGTGTGTTAATTGCTAACTAATCACTGTTGGCAATCATTCTAACTAATCACTGCGGACAAATCCTGGCAACCCACATTTAAAGGAGCCTGCTGTTTTCCATGCTTCCCACAACTCATGGAAAATAAAGATATATTCTTAGAAATAAAAAAAAAATAGAAGTAATAAAAAAAGTTTTGAAATGTACTTTTTAATGCAACCAATATGAACCAGGGAAAGATATTTCATGTTTTTCTGGATCAACTTTATTTTAAATTACCATTTAATTTGTTAATATACATTGATTCCTCCATTTCAGGCCTGTAACACTTTCCAAAACGGTTGGAACAGTAAAGGCTTTACAATTTTGAAATGTTGCCATTTCTACCCATAACGTTCAAAAGACAATTTGGCTCTGAGGGAGGGATGAAGAGTTTTTAGGTGTTAGTTTGTCCAATTCTTCCTGCAAACAAATCAAATAGTGTGCAGCAGTACAATATTATCATTGTATTTTTTCAGGTAAGGATTGTAGGCAGGCCAGTATACAGTATCTGTATTCTCTTCTCCCATAGTCATGCCTTTGTAATTTGTGCAGAATGTTGTTTTGCATTGTACATCCCTGGAAAGGTTTGTGTCTTAAAGGCAGCATATATTGCTCTAAAATCTCAATGTACTTTTTTTGCATTAAAGCTGCCGTCACAGAAATGTAAATGACCTTTATCGTGGTCATTTTGATAGGTTTGCTTCTCTCAATTCAATGGAGCTTAATGCCTCTTTGTATTTTTCAGTTCAATATTTCATCCCTTGAATTCAACTTCCAATTTCCATGTCATTGTCCTCTATCATCCCCCAAGATCTATTACTTTTTTGTTAAGTCAAGTGAAGTCTTCAAAAGCAGCAGGTTTTTCCGCTAGTGTCATTTGCTATTGATCAGAATTCTCATATTATGATAACGCTGCTTTAGTAGAAAGTATTTTTTGCAGAGTTTCAGTAATTATGTGAATTTTAGGCAGATTCCAATATCTTTCACGTACATAATCAATACCAATACTGCCAAAACAAAAATAAAATAAATTCAGAAATGATGACGTCTACCTGGTTTACAAAATTATTTTTAACTTGCATATAACTTACACAAATACACAAATGTATTTCTAGGAACTTCAGAAAAATAATAAAAGGATTGTCAGCAATTATTCCAACATTCATCTATAATTTAGAGCAGCTCAGTACATTCTACAATCTTCACTCTGGCTTGAATTTTGCCAGCAAACACAGCTGCCTGTGTTGTCCATAGGAGGGTATGACTACAGGCATTTACATGGTCATGTGGCAGGTTTTCTCCCTGTTATGAAGAAGTGCTGTTCTTTGCTCTAAGAGACTGATGAAGCCTTCCCGCAGCAAAAGGCCTCTGTATTTCACTGGGAGAAAATGGCAAAAGTATTTACAATAGTTAATAAGTACATTGTAAAGTGACTGCAAGTGTAGTTGCATAATATATGGTTTATTATCACATCACTGGCCTTATTATTTGCAATACTGAGTGCAATGCACAAACAGTTCTCAATCATGGATGATACGAGCATTCTGGCCAATCACAGATAATCCAGTGAGGTTTCTGTGACTCTTTGATCGTTGTTTACATTACCTAATGAACATAAACCTCTATGATTAAAATAATGCTGGCTGATTTTCTCTTCCAAATTTCTAATTAATGTGCTTTTCATATTGAACCTAAGGCAACTGCAACATGTTGCATTGTGTTGCAATAGATATTTTGTATATATCATGCAGCCTTATTGTGTGATCTGTGTCTCGCACAGAGGGCCTTTCACTGTGTGCTGGATGTGTGTGCGCAGAGTGTGGACTCTGCAAGTCTCATGACTTAACAGGAGATGTGTGTCTACAGCCTGCAGGACTTTCACCTGATGCAATTATAGAAGCTAGGTTAGAGGTTTAACCTCTTAAATTAAAAGTTAAAAAAAGGGATGACACGGAGGAACTCTTTAGCAAGGAGATGGTATGAGTGAGAGAATTCCTGGAAGAGTAAAGGAGTGAGAATTAGAAATGCAAGAGAGAGTTTGAGTAAAAGAGATACAGAGAGAGAAAGAGAGAGATGGTTTGTGCAGGTCTCTCACCAGCAGACATGGCTTTTTCATTGGCATTAGGCATTCGGCTAGGGAATGTGGTCCTGGAAGAGAGTTCGCCCACATCCTGTGGAGACTGACTATCGTTCACCTCATAGATACCTGGCCAAATATACACACACACACACGCACACATAAACATACACACACACAGAGTCAGTCTGTTAATGCACAATTTGTACTTGCCATCTTCTATTCATCAGCGTTCCGTTTCTGACCACTGAGCTACTCTTGGCTGGATTGTGGACCACCCAGCAGTGATGTATGTACGATATGTAAATCCCAGCAGTTCTGTCATGCTCGATACAAGCACCACACAATACCTTCACTCTACCATATATGAATATGTGTTTTTATGTGGCAGCGTGGCCTAGTGAGCTGGCCCCAGGATCGGAAGATTGTGGGTTCGAATCTCTTACCAGTAGGTTGCCCTGAGGTACCATTGAGCAAGGTACCGTCCCCATCACTGCTCCTTAGGCGCTTTCAATAGCTGCCCCCTGCTGCACGTGTGTGAGTGTGTGAAAACCGGCTAGGGTTATGCGCTATTTGAATCACTGCAGTCGCTTACTTCAACTATTTAAGATTAACAGTCAACAATTTGGATAAACACAGCTTCTCAAAAAATTGCTTCCCTTAAATTTGTACATATTTAAGAAAGAAAGATATGAACAGAGAAAAGAAATAGATCACAACATTCCATTGAATTCAATGTTCTTATGTATTTTTTTGTTGGTTTGTTTGTTTTGTTAATGGTTTTATATGGATACGTGGGTATCAGCTTTACTCTTTGTATTTATCTAAAATAACTTTTAATTTGGAATAAGCCTTTAGGTCAGAAAATTGTTTTTGAAACGTGGATTCAGTTTGGTGAGTCCAAACATTTAATTTGCATTGTGGCTCGACAGTAACCTTGTATCAAAAGCAACAGTTTAATTGATTAAATTACCCTTTGTATTAGATAATACTTTTCTTGAAATACTTGAAGCATATACTACCCAGAAATGATGCTTAAAGGATACTTGTTGTTTTGAGGTGATCTGGAGGCAAATGGATGTGGGACAAAGGAAAACTGCATCCATATTGGTTGTTCAAATTTTTTTCATCTCAAATTAAAACTCATTACTCTCATTCTTGAATTGCAGGAAAAATATCACTGTGGTTAAAATGGGGCGAGTAAGCAGTCCTTATTAAGATGCCAGGCTTAGGTTCAGAGGAACAGTGCTGATGTAATGTAGGCAGAAATACTCTCAACAAAGCTAGAGTGCCTTTACACATTTCATTGTTCATGCAGCTCAGTACCTCAACTGTACCCAATAAACCTTCCATAGAAAAGCACTTTTTTAAACAATCCATGCTTACCATGAGCCTGCCTTAATGGAGAAATGACTCCAGCAAGATGCTTATTAAACATGGTTTAGTATCAGACTGGAGTTAAGCAGTACCTGAAGTTGGTCCACTGTCCCCTGCTTCAGTCGGGTGTTCCACTGAGCTGCTTTCTGTATTCACCCTCAGCTCTCCCACCTGCTGCTGAAGAACAGCCATCGAACCCTGCAATTATGCACACACACACACACACACACACACACCCACATACACACACACACACACACACACACACACACACACACCCAAACTCAGTAAAAGCTGAAGGCATATGTTTGTCCTCCTCTCATTTCACATGCTTTTGGCACAAAGCTTCTTGAGTAATACAATCTGCATTATGGTCTCTTTATGCTGAAACCTGTGCAGGAACATGCTTTGCTCAAGAACAGTACAAAGGCATATAATATAAAGTTAACCATGATAACACCTTAATTATATATGTATATGTATATATATATATATATATATATACATACACACACACACACAGTACTGTGCAAAAGTTTTAGGCAGGTGTGGAAACAATGTTGTAAACAAAGAATGCTTTAAAAAATGGAAGTGTTAATCATTTATTGTCATCAATCAACAAAATGCAGTGAATGAACAAAAGAGAATCTAAATCGAATCAATATTTGGTGTGACCACCCTTTGCCTTCAAACAGCATCAGTTCTTCTAGGTACACTTGCACACAGTTTTTGAAGGAACTCGGCTGGTAGGTTGTTCCAAACGTCTTGGAGAACTAACCACAGATCTTCTGTGGATGTAGGCTTCCTCACATCCTTCTGTCTCTTCATGTAATCCAGACACACTGGATGATGTTGAGATCAGGGCTCTGTGGGGGCCAGAAGAACTGATGCTGGTTTGAAGGCAAAAGGTAGTAACACCAAATATTGATCTGATTTAGATTTTTCTTTTGTTCGCTCACTTTGCATTTTGTAAATTGATAAAAATAAAAAATCATTATTTATATTTCTGAAAACATTCTTTGTTTACAGCATTTTTTCCACACCTGCCTAAAACCTTTGCACAGTACTGTGTATATATATATACTCATAAAATACCTAGGATTGTGATAGCTACCTGTCACCTGAATTTGATCAAACCACTGAACAAATGGCCAGGAATTTACAGGTCTGACATGTCAATCCTGGACACACCACAGGGTCAAAGCGAATGTATTTATAGTAAGAGAAACCGTGCCTACTATAAATAGTTGCCTTAAACAAAGAATCCTATCTTATTCTGCTTATTCCATTACTGTGTAGGTCTCTAGTGTGTGTGTATGTGTGTGTGTGTGTGTGTGTGTGTGTGTGTGTGTGTGTGTGTGTGTGTGTGTGTGTGTGTGTATTTGTGTGTGTGTCTATGTTTGTGTAATAACTGTACTGAGGTTAGTGACCTCCTGCATGCATGTGTTTGTTGCACCCTGAGTGTGTAAACGGCTTTAGGATTGGCAGATGAGTGAGAAAGGGAGTGTGACTCAGTGTGGCATCCCATCACTACATTCAGTCATACAGCATTAGAGTGCAGAGGGCCTGTCTGGGAACAGAGAGCTCTGTTTATGGATGAATGGGAGATTATGTCTCCACTTTATCCCTCAAATTAGCTTTACAGGCATTGTCACCTGACTGCACTTTTCGAACGGTCTGTTAGACTGTTTATTCATTCAATTTGACTACACATCAGCATGTTAAAGGACGGGAGGCATATTCAACAATCAAAAAATACCATATTAGAGTAAAATTTTATTTTAATTTGTCCTTATAAATATATTTAGTGAGAGAAATACCCCAGTATGACTTGCAATCAAGGCATGTACATTAAAAAGAAAAAACGTTCACCTGTAAAGTTACCACTTCAGAGACACAAGGCCTGGTTATGACAGCAACATAAATGTTTCCCCTAAAAGCTGCTTCTGCCAACACCAACAAACACCAACACATCGTTTTAATCACGCTTAAGTGCAAAATGGCACGTAGGAGTGAGAGGATGCATGTGGTCCTATAGGAATTGAGGGACATGTCACTCCTAAAAAGGGGCCCTTATGAACAACTTATAGACTGCATTTGGGCATCTTTGATTTTAAGCATGTTCAGTTTATAGTCCCCATATTTAAAATATTTAAAAACAGATAATATTGAGACAGCATAAGGCCAATTTTCAACACTCGGATTCAGCCTAATGCTGCATTCAGGTGCTCATAAAAGACTGTATATACCAGATATTTAACTTGTTAATTCACTCCTTTTTATTTATTTACATTCAAAATAAATTATTACAAAAGACACATGCATGATCTTTTGTAAACTAAAGCATACAGAAGATGGAAAAAGATCATAAACTCATGTTTCATTGAGAATCCAAAATTGCAGTTTGTTAATATGAACTGCTTGCCCACTAAAGCACAATTTGGGGAAATTTGTATTTTATTACTTAAAAGCCCTGGGCTGAAAAATTCATCTTTTTATCGCTTTTGTTCCTCATTTTTAAAAACAATCTGAGGGTGTAAAGTCTAGTCACTACCAAAATATTTGAGTGGGAGAAAGAAAGAATCTAGTCAGATGCTTGAGTGGTAGTAACTTTGAAAGTGGAAGTGTCGAACTTTTTTGGTGGTCTGGTGAGATGTTATCACTCTGGCTTTGGTAGCTAGCAAGCTGCCAAATCAAGAAAACAAAACAGGTGAAATTATGCAAAGTAAATGTCCATCGACATCAAAGTCTAAAGAATAAACAGAAATCAGAGCAAGCAAAGCCAGATGAGTCTGTTAAAGTAGAAGGTAGCCTTTTGGCTTCATCCAGTGGCCTGCACAGCTCTGGCATGCCCTAGAGTGATGTTTACCAATCATTTAGTAATTAATCAACAATGTAGAAAATGAGTATTTCAGTGGAAGCTATTGTTGTAGTTTTGCTACATCACATTGTTCTCTACAGGGCATCAGAAAAAAGGGGCCTTAGCTGTGGATCCACCCGGATATACTGACTGGGATGATAAAAGTGTGACCAGGCTGCTTCACCCAACCCAGTCAGACAAACAGAGGCTTAGGGTTCAATGACCATGTCTCTGCGGCATGAGCATGTGCGTCAAAGGGGCAGTAAGAACTAGGGTGAGCTGGCTCACACTGCTCATCGCAAACACTCTTACACAACATTTCTAAGGGGAACACACGGAATAAAAAGAATGCAAAGATATGCACCTAATTATGTCACAGCTTTAGACTCCCTAGAACTGACATATCTCACATGCATAGTGAAGCACAGAACTGCAGCTCTGTACACTCTATCAGCCTGTAAAGTGAGCAGAATATCGCAAATGATTTTACCCTGGATCAAAAATACTTTCCAAGACATGTCTCGAATGCAAAATATCGTTTCCGAAGTGTGCTTTTTCTCCATACCTCCCTAACAGCTTTAAGGCCTGCTGCAGAGCGCTTGTCTAAATGAGCTAATGCAAGTGTTGGCTTAAGCTCTGCGGTCAGGGGCTCCTGTGAGTACACCGCCTCAATGATCATTTGTTCCTCCACAGAGCTTCTCCCCCTCAGCTGATCCAAACTGCTCTACCATTTTCCTACTGCACAGATGCTCTATCAGAAACAAGCTGCCAGCAATGGAGCTCATACTTGGATGGTCCCTTCAGGATCTTGACATGGACAAGAGGTCGAGAGCTCTCGCCAGTTAAAATGGTCTGAAATCTCTTTATATTTATCAAAATTTAAAAAAACTTTTTTAACTAAACATATTATCTTTTGGCAGATGGTTTTGCTGGTTTGATGCTTCAATTAAGCTTACTTACTTACAGAAACGGTAGATGGCATAAACATGTGATTGATCCAATGAGCAATCCTTATTGCAAGAGTGGTGTGTGTCAAGGTCTTTATTTTTGCTGGGATTTACCACATGCAGTTTAGGAACTCTGGACCTAATGGTTGTGGAACTCTATCCAATAATCCCCAAAAGAAATATCCAGAACAGGGCACCAACAACAAATCCTTATCAACACTGGCAGATTCCATCACACAGTTGAGCCCATGTATGGTGCTTTTGGCTTCTGACAAATGACTGCAGTCATCAGTCATCAATTTGGCCAATGTTGTGGCCCTCAAGCATTGTGAGGAAATTCCTTGGTGTCAAATCCAGTCTACATAAACAGAACTGAAGATATGTGCTGAAAACAACAGAACACTAATAAGACATTAAGCCGCAAACGCATTGCATGAATAGTTGCTTTGCTGAAGTGTAATGACTGATTTACCTTCAACTTTCGTCTGCAAGAAATGTTTGAGTAAATGCTGGAATGAGAGAAAGTGTGGGTCTGCACAGTCTCCATTTCAAAGTCTGCTTAGTACAGTACACTTTTGCACATACTACACGTCTTAAGCCATCATCTTATTACAGCCATGCGACAGAGCATGAATCCTACACCCCTGAAACACACCCATGCACTGGCCTCACACAGCATTGCCCAAAACCTGTTAGTTTAACAAAATAAAGCAATCTTATATTGTCATGGTAACAGCACGGAGGAATCTGGACTGAGGGAAACACACACACAAACAAGATTCGCTTGAACAGTACAATTATCATCCTCAGGCTCATTTGTACTTCAGCTCCTTTAGTGTAAGGCTGGCAGGGAAGCTGACTAAAGGTGGTAATTAAAGGAGCAAATTAAAAACTACAACACCGTTCTCTTCTCCAGCCAGCTACAACAGCCCAGTCACCAGCCTACATAGCCCACGGTAGCTCATAGTAACTCAGGGCTCATTAAATTTGTGTTCCTATAAAAGGTCATAAATACGTCATCAAATATTCAACGTGTGCAATGTCTTCGATTTTCTCAGTCATTATTGGTCAGTCAGTCATTTTCTGCGTCCCAAGCAGGGTCACAGGGGAGTGCTGGAGTCCATCCCAGCTCACACAGGGCAAAAGACGGGGGGGACACCCTGGACAGGTCGCCAGCCCATCGCAGGGCGGAGTGAGACAGGGACGGCACCTTGCTCAAGGGAACCTCAGGGCAACCTATTGGGAAGGGGTTCGAACCCCCGATACTCTGATCATGCGGCCAATGCCCTAATCACTAGGCCATCACTGCCCCTCGTCATTATTGTTTAATTCCAACTTAATTCAAATATCAGGAGTCATCCATAGAAGCAACCTGCTAGACTACGCTTTGCTGTTGATGATCATAACGTACACACTCTCAGGGAGATTGAAGCAGTGGGTTGTCTCCTTTCACTATAACCTTTTACAGAGATAATTGGTGACTGCTCATCATTATTGGTCTTACAGACGTCAACCTGAAAACTGACCTGTTCATCTTTCTGTAAAACTATTTTTGCGAACGTTTCGCCACCACTGGGTGGAAAAAAAAATACTTTCCAATATCTTGTTTCACCTCCCACTCACTCCATCCCCACCCATCATTGAGACAATAAGCAGTGAGCTTGCTCAAAGACCCTCCCTGATACAGTGCTTGATTCAGAAACACTGTTCAAGTACTGACGGAATGTGTGTTGTGCTCTCCAATTTATATCGACCTTACATTTAAGATGGAATGATTCTCATTGGATTTTCTACCATCAAAAACTGGGCATAAAATAAAAAATCACTTAAATTGTAACTAATTAATTCTTTATAGCTTTCTTCTCCAGAACTATGAGAAACATTTATTATAGTTAATTACCCAGGAAAACCAGTTGCTATCTACAGGGCAATACTTAATTAAATACTTAATTAAATGCTGCACAGGGAGCGTTCATTTTAAAGTGGTAAACAAGGTAAAACAACAACACCTGCCTTGTTCAAGACCCATCAATCAGAACACACGAAAACATCCATCAACACACAGTCACACTTACCCTAAGCAGTTGGATGTGTGCAGGAATATCAGTGTAGCGTGCATACCGTTACAGTTGCTCAAATAGATCATTTTCTTCACAATGCACACACACACACACACACACACACACACACACACACACACATGCATGCATGGAATCTGGACAGTGCGACCGGTGCTTTCCCAGCTGTTGCCTACTGTCAGATTGCTGTCAGTGTCATGATGCCAGGAATAAACCGGTGTGTGTGTGGGTGAGCAGAAGGCCTACTGCGTATCTTTTCTGGCCTTGATACCCTTTTGGGCCCCACACACGCACAGACACACACACAAACACATGGTAGCTTACTGGTACACAGACCCCCCACTTGTTTCCATCAGGGCCTGTCACACACTCAAACAATGAGATTAAGTTACTGCAGCCGGCCTCTGCCTGCGAAAAAGATAACAAACCTATACATGTCCCAGAACACCTTCAGTCTAAGCACTGGGGTCTAGGCTACTTTAGATCCAGAGTCAGCAGTGTAAGTAGTACTGTGTATTTCTAAGAATTCAGAGCCATTAAACATTTTAAAGATTATTTCTACTTGTTGACATATTTTCATACAAATCTTGCCTGAAAGCAATGGTGTACTAGTGCTGGGTGATATATGGTTTCTATAAGTATGCCCGTGTTAGTATCACTCTGCAGTACTGATTTATATTGTTGGATGATCTTCCTGAACTGCACTGTGTGTCATTTCTTCATGGCTGCTTCAGTTTGTTCTCAAGAAGCAGTTAGGTCAGAATGATCAACAGATGTGGGTTTATTAACATGCTTAATGAATTATCATATTGTATGATACTTTTGAAAAGCATTGTGTTATTTCTACTCCTAATGCGCTTTATTATGGTATTAACTGTAACTTTTCCTCTTTTTAACCGTCTTCTCAACCATAGCATTAATCTTATTATGAACATTGAGTCCCAGTCGGCCTGTCTGCACTGTCTGTGAGATACTATGCGTGTTCATATAATGTTCCACATATTCATATTCATACTCCAACTGCACATATTTTTAATAGCTTCACCTTTACCTGGTGTTTAAAAGGCTTTTTTTTACTTTCCAAACTGAGGATAAATTGTAGTGACGGACTGGGACTCTCTCCACCCAGTATTTCTGTTCCTGCTGTATGTAAAGGGTCAGGAATTGATAGTTATCTCTTAAAGTTCATTTACATTTCATTAAAAAAACGAGGCTTCAATCTCTCTTGTTACTAATTGACTGTGATTATATTGTAGGGTGATAGCAGGGGGAGGATACACTGTGGAGGTTGTGGTTTCGAGACCCAGAGCACCAGAGCAAAACCCTTAACCCCTAGTAGCTCCAGACTTTCCCAATCAGTGGACAAAGCATGCCGCTCTGCATGAGAGCATCTGATAAAAGCTGTAAATGCAAAAATTATTACAGGCTGATTGTAAACAGCAGTCAGTGAGAGTCACCCAAACACAGCTGTGGGTTTACAATTCGTGCTCTCCATCATCCTGAGCTCTGCCAACATTACACCTCATGATGGATCTGAGCGGAGAGAGTCTGCAGAAGCTCTTGCAACCTTTGTTCAAACTTAGAAAGAAAGTGGGGCAACTTTTTCATTTTCTTCCTCTCCTGCACTTTTAAAACTCGTCTCTTTATATAATAATATAGCTGACTAAGTCTGTTAATTCAGTCTTCATGTTCATTTCTTTTTTTGCTTGCCATCTTTTAACCCCCATCAATGAGCGATTTAAGGAAAAAATTGAGCTTTTCACTCCTCATGCAGGACTAAACTTTTCCTTGTTCAAAAAAAGTGGGGCAGCTTTTTCATCTGAGTAGATCCATCCTGGATAAAGGTGCCCTCCTCTCCACTACATCTCAGTGGCTGGCTTATATTTGAATTGACTGCTTTGCTCTAGTGATTCAGGCTTTATGAAAGTTTTTAGTTATGTTTTAACCCTGTAAGCCCAGGTAAAATCCTGTGGACCACGTGACTGGGCTGATCAATTGAGTAAGTTGAGGAAAGAGATGAGCTTTTCACTCCTCATGCTGGAGTAACCTAAGAGCTCGTCTAGTTTTGCTGTTGGAGTAGACTTTACTGCGGTTGTTTGATTGAATGCACTGGAACTGCAGTGATTTCTCCCGAGCAGCACTTTATTCTGGAGATGAGCCCGCGCTTACCTGCTGCTCCGCCTCTGCCGGGCGCTCTGCTGGCCTGGCCGGGAGGCTGAAGCCGGACCCCAGGAGCCCCCATGCCGTCCGTCCTCCGCCCGAGTCCCCGAGAGCCAGAGCCCCCAAAACCAGAGCCTCCTGGCGCTCTTTCAGCAGCTCCAGCTCCAGCAGCCCCGCCAGACTGGCCTCCAGCCGCTCCTTATAGCGGCTGCGCTCGGAGAACAGCCGCTGCATCGCTCAGCTCTTCAACAGCCCCGCACAGGAACACCCGCCGACCTGTTCACATCTACTGCCCCTCGGTAACAGCCGCGGTGCTGCTGATTAATCACTCGCCATTTCCCCTTCTTAACATCCTCCACAGAGCGAGACTGAAGAATAAACCACACTCCGCTCACTTTCTCTCCATCCCCGCTCTGGACAAGGGCGGGACGTTTCCGTAGCTGTCAAATGTAAATGAGCACGTCGTCCCCTCTCGCTCTCATTGGTTACGGCCTTCCCGCTTAATTAATATGCAAGAATTTTCCTCCCCCTCCGATACCGGATTGGCTAATGTGATTGTGGCTGCTTACATATGCAAATCAGGCGGGAGCGAGTCTGTTTAATGTTCTGGATCTTGTTAGGAGGGCTGGATAGAGCAGCTTAAACTCTGTGCTCTGAGAAAAGTCTTCTGTGCAGAACATCTACCAGCAAAAGAACTGGTTTGCTGGGCTCTCTTTAGAATCTTTTTGGTTAAAAATAAAATTAATCGTCAAAGTCAGAGCAGTGATCATAATTAAGTGATCCCCAAAGCAGTAGTATTTAAATGTTATTTATTAATAGTGGGATAGTGTTTAGGGATGAGGCCCCAGGATCAGAAGATCGTGGGTTCAAATCCCAGGACAGTAGGTTGCCCTGAGGTACCCTTGAGCAAGGTACCGTCCCCTTCATTGCTCCATGCACCGAGGTGTCATTTTGTTGTGTCGAGTACTCACAAGAATGGTTACTTTCACTTTTTTTCACTTTCATATGAAAATACTAACGACATACCCAAGGTTTACTATGTTTAAGTTTTTGGCTGTTCCCGTTCAATATGTTAGTTATTACATATTATAATTAGTGCAGTTGTGTGGTTTATGTAATTCATGCCAAATAAAATATCGCTCAATTGCACAAATGTGCTTAAATTGAAAAACATTTTTCATGTCAGTGATTCCGAACTGTCCTGGTTAAAATGTACACCCGTTACACACCATGATAACTGTTAAACAAACTCTTTAAAGCTATTTTATAGCAGCCTCATAAAGAGGAACCGGTTTACACTCCTGCTTTAAGTAAAAGAGGGATTACTGACATGCACTGCACCATTTTGAGCTTTTAGATGAGAGTCACTGGAACTAATTCTTGTAACCAGCCCAACTCTGGAACATTCACTGCATTTCTGTCAGATAACACCTCATAACTCAGACTGCTTTTAATGTCCCATTGCCATGCATGGGCTGACCTGCAGCAGTCTGCCCACTATACTGCACCCTCCAAATGGCAAGGCCCATTTCAACTGCAGTTACATTGCTGTTTATTTGGGTTTGGTGCAATAGTTTAAACTGATAAAAGAATGATGAAAGAATCTGACAGAAAGAGAACTATGTAAGGGCATGAAAGACTAGCAAGGGCAGAATTTTAGGTCACAAAAGAAAAAAAAAAACAACAACCTTGGAGCAGCTCCGAGGAGCTGGAGCAGTGGAGCAGTCAGGGAAAGAGCAGACCGATGAGCTCAGACATGGAAACATGAAAGGGGGAGAAAGAAAAGGAAGCAATAAGAAGGGATGGATATAAAGAACCAGTGCAAAGACAGGCAGCATAAAATAAGAAATGACATTAATTATGTGAGACCAATATTATGGTGTTATCTACTGTGATGAGCTCAGTTCACCACCTAGAATAAAGAACTGTCAGTGTTGGTTCCTTTCATTGAGGGTTGAAGTAAAATTGGACTAATTGTGCAGCAACACAATGGCTAATACACGAGCATCCTCTACTGGTTGTACCATGCAACTACAAGCTAGAAGCTTCAATCTGCCCCGCTGTGCATATTCTCTAAAAACACAGGGGCGTTAGTTGATAAGTGCCTTTATTGATTTTCCCAGTTGCATCCTCAAAACAGACTGACTTGACATGACAGAATTAGCATGGCGAACATCACACAAGAGTCTCGTTACTGTTGAAACTGCTGACAGAACTTGTAGCGGTGATCAGGACTTAGCCTGGGGGCCAGCCCAACTGACGGCCACCCAGAACATGGATGTGGACGTGATAAACGGACTGACCCCCATCAGGGCCATCATTGAGCACCAGCCGGTAGCCTCTGGGTAATCCCACCTGCTCTGCACATTTTTTGGCCACAATCATCAAATGTCCAAGAAGCTAAAGAGAGAAAAGCAGCATGTATCAGTATAAGATGACATTATACACAGAACTGCATGAATTCTGATCACACAAGAGTATATGAGGGAAAACATAATAAGCCTGCAGTACAGTTCTATTTTCTTTACAGACTGTCTAGAGTTTTGACAAATCCTCTTTACACCATCTGCAATTAAAGTCATTTCAAAAAATTGATAGATTCGCAAGCAGATAAGATAAACCCTATTTAGTATACTTTCTAAAGCAATTAAGCCACCAGAAGTCCCTCCATGCATCATAACCAGTTACCATCATAAGTATTAATTAACAAGTCACTTATTAATTTATTCAATCTTCCTTTTTTATACATTAGATATACATTAGAAAGAAATGTATATCTATTCTACAAAATAGAAAATGTTACTTCAATGAATCTCAGCGGTATTACTTAAAATATTAAAAAGGTATTACATTATAAAAAGCTGCACATAGCATTACCGTTGAAAACTACTTCTGCAAATTGTAATTTGAAAAATTCATATTTCTGAATAACTTTTGGGGAAGCACAAACTGCCATCTGTACTGATCGCCAAGCTGCAAGTCTTGTAGGTACTTTCACTACAGTGGTTATCTCTCTGCTCTCTCGGTGCTGAACACAGAACCAGTTTTCTGGCATTTCTCCGGTATAAAGAAACACACTAAAGTGGAATTCAGTTTCAGCTGTTGAGCAGTGCGTCTTTATAGTGCCGAACTCGCTGACTGCATGTGCTTAATGATGCATCTTTCTTAGCAAACAAAGAACACCAAGTGCAATTAAGTGGGTCTAATAAGAAAACTCCAATTATTTAAGTGTTTTGCTCTACAGCACAAATTCCAGCCAAACTCCCTGCAGTTTGTGGGAAGGCATGATTCCTGTTTCTCTGGCAGGTGATGCATCGCTGCCACTGGAATCTAGATCCAATGATAATGCCCGTCTTTCATTTGTTTGCATTCGGTGCAAATACTAAAGCCAGTCCCAGCACCAGTGAATTAGCATGGGTGGGACTGAAATTCGACTTGATCTTGAGGGCAAAGGCAGCGTTCTCTTTCCCTTTCTCTTCCAATCTCTTTCCACAAAAAAGGCTTCAAATTTACATTCCTCCATCTAAATTTCTGCTGGGCATCAACTATTAATCCATATTAGCACAGAGAATCTCAAGAACAGGCATCTGCCTGGTGTACAGTTAATAAATATTACAATTTTTATTTAATATGATGAAATGATGACAGTTTTAGATCGTCCATGGAAGGAGAGTGGTTGCCATTGCTTGCATATCATTTAGAAAAGTTGACATTGTTTGTATATTACCTGAAACTACGCACTGCTCAACAGCTGAAACTGAATTCCTTTTGTGTATCAACACTAGAAATCTGACTGATGCACAGAAGAGAACCAGCCCTGTAAAAGGATCCATACTCACAGCGGCGTCATCGTCCTCAGCTTTGGAAAGCTGTTCGATGGGTTTTCTCGGGACGACCAAGAGATGAGTAGGAGCCTGAGGGGCCACATCATGGAAGACTACACACTTGAGGACAGAAGAGAGAGAATCAGTACCTGTTTGACCATCAACCTGGATCAACCAATCAGATGCCTCATTCAACAGACTGAAATAACCAGGACTGATGAATGTACTGTGTAACATGTGACTCACGGAGACTTTGTGTACTTCGGCACTCGGTTTGCGGTTTATTAAGCCTCTGAGACACACAGGAGCTGTGTGTGCGGCAGTGTTTACAATCCCTCGTTTTATCTTCCCTGCAGCGAATGCACTGCGGCTAAATACGACCAAATGCATACGCATGCTGAAGAAAGCATAGAACTAATATGAAATAAACACGTAAATGAGGCTTACTGTGACCTGAATGCAGTTATTTAAGAGGTGGGCGCTGTTTAGGAAACTCAGGCGCCCAAAAGGGAAGTTAGCGTTAGCTGCTAGCGTTAGCTGCTAGCGTTAACTGCAGGCTAACGCGGCTGGTTTAACGCTTTTCGTTGCAAAACGAAAGACAGAACTCACCTGCTCATCTTCGTATATTATTTTAGCAGGGATTTCTTTCCTAATTATCTTCCCGAAGATTGTATCTCCTCCGGACTGTGCAGTCTGCGCCTTGGCGACCTCGTCGGCCATGCTTGAGCTGCAGCCGAGCCGAGCCGGAGTCCGCTGATCTCCAAGCGCTCTCCAACGGAAACACGCCCCCCGCGCGCGCGCGCACAGCGTCTACAGATCAGCGCACAGCGCGAGGCGACGCAGCTCGTCTGAACACGCCATAAGTCCAAAAAGGCAGATTCCCAAAATAAACCACCCCGCCGGGTCCACTCTGGAGGGAAGACTCTCAGGCACATTTGCAGTTTTATTTATCTTCCCCTGTTTGATCCGAACGCTTCTGATGACTTTATTCACATCATTCCTCTATCCATGGATTACAAATCTCCCTCTTTGCTGTATTTCTGCTGTTGGTGATCAAAGCACGCTCTCCTTCGGGGCCTTGGGCTCAATCCCAAATAGCAACCCTACTCCCTCTGTAGTGCGCAGTGTCATTTATGAAATGATGGCTTATGCAGCTTCAGCAGTGCTCCCCTGTTTGTTAGGCATATTCTGCAGAAAGCAGTATTTTAGTGACAGCCTAGTGCACCAGGGCGCCATCAGAGGTCCAGAGAGTTCCTCAGGGTCTGGGGAGTTTCATTTGGTACTGAGGACCTAGACTTCTGCTTTATGGGAAAATACACTTTGCATCAGTTTTAACTGAACTGAATAACAGGTACACTAGGCCGGTCTAGGCAGGTCATGAAATTATGCTTGCACTCCAGAAATGAATTGAAAGTCCATTTGGTCCCATTCATGTAGAAATGATGTTCAATTACCCATCCCTGTAATTAAAATGTCTTACCACAACAGCTAGATTTTTTCACCACAGCTTTTATCCTTGGTCACTGTATAGTAATCTAAATTAATTCTGTACCAGTAAGAGCCAAAAGCAGACAAATCCTTTTTCAGATTATGCTCTTGTTGTGTGCTGCTACTGAATGAATACTCAAAACGTGACAAGTTTAACTTTTTTATTATAAATAATCCATTGTAATATTATTTAGTTGCCAGAAAAACAACAACTTTAACAAGCTGCAAAGCAAAATAATGATATGCATTTTCATTTAGTTTATCAGGGCAGAGCTGCGGAAAAAACGGAGGAGAGCAAAAACCAAACGGACCATGAAATGTAAAACACAAAAAACGTTGGATGGGAACCAGTACCAATAATGTAGCAGTGCTACTTCAACTAGAAATTTCAAATTGAACCACCTTGTTATTAATCTGCAGTATTTTAAAATCTGATTTTCTGAGCATAGATCATTTCCCCCTTCCTCAAAGGGACTATTAAAGCATATATATGGTACTTTCAATATTATTGTCCCCATAAGAATATCATAATTTATATATCTTGGTGGTCTTATCCATGTCCATTTTCACATGGGGAGAAGAGCACTTCTCATACAGCCTTTATGACGTAAAGAACACATTCAGCGATGGTCACATGATGAGAAATATGCTCCTGAGTATATCAGCAGTTTTCATGATTGCATCAATGATGCCCACTCAGCCCCACAAGATAACAACCAAGTAGAACACCTGAAATTCCAGATTAGGGCACAAAATGTCCTTTGGAAGACGCTTTGAAAAAGTGAACTGCACAAACAAATACAGAGTTGCTTGTTGTAGAGTACCTTTAATTGCACACACTTGCGCTTTAGACTCCACTCCACACAATCAGGTTTTTTTGTTGCTGCTTTCATGCAGAACTGAGGTAATCTCCAGTGACACTGATCGATGGCTGGAATGTCAGGAGGAAGTTCTGTTGTATCCTACACCTAAGTGTTTCTCCAGCCACAGTTCTGCTAACTGCATTGCAGATGCATATGTACTTGCTTTGGACCCGAGGCACATTTTGTATTGCTTGGGCTCTAGATTAGTGTCGCAGTGGACAGGATGATAAATATGCACAATTCCGGTTTCTTGCGAGCGGAACGCTTTCAAACCAGAGTTAATAACTTTTGTGAACAAGTCTACGTCTTCCAACCCCCAGCCTTGTATTGATGTGTCAAAGCCGCCAGCCTTCAGCAAGTCACTTTTGAATATGCACGTAATGCCAAAGCCATAATCTCGCCAGAAACCAGTCTGCTTGGTGAAGACAAAGCTGTTGTCGTCTGGATGGCTCCCAGCATAGGCAATTTTTGGATCATACTGGCTAAAGACAATAGGAAAGTAAGCCTGACTCCCCTCGGCAGCATTGTCTCTACATCGCTGAAGTGCATCACTAGTGAAGAGCAAGTCCACATCGCAGAAGAACAGCAAGGAGTCATTACTAAGCTGAGAGGCACCCATCTCTAGGGCGAGACCCCTGGAAAAGTCCCCGGTCATTGGTATTACAGAAAGATCTGCTTTGGGATACTTGTTGTGGTAGTCCTTAATCAGCTCCAAGTGCTTCTCTTTATCTTGGTTGCCATCATTATCCATCAGAATAATAACCAGTTTCACATTCTGATTTGAAATAAGGCAGATCTTCTCAAAGTTGTTCATAAAGCGTACAAATGTATCGTACCGGCCTGTAAGAGGCACAAGGAAATGAACCTTCTTTTGACTATGCTCTCGCATTTCCTTGGTAGACTCTGAAAATTGAAATGGGGCAAAGATCTTGAGAGAATTAGAAAGGAATGAGAAAGATTGAGAGTTGCTGTTGATGGCCTCCACTAACTCATTTACATCCAGTTCCTCAGCCTCATAGAAAAAAGGCCGGCTGAAGGACTGCTGCAGGTAGACGTGTCGTCGGACTGGCACTGTCACTTTTCGCCCCTTGTGCCTCTTGTAGAGCAACAGAAGATCCAGGATGTACTCAGCACCATAAAGGGGGTTCAGTCTTCTGTAGCCATACTGAACATCCTTAAAGTCAATGACACGGCCTCGAGCTTTGGAGTTCTCATTGATCATCTCCATCACCTGGAGCACAGTATCCTCTAATGCAGAGTGCAGCGCTCTCCCAAGGCCTTGTCTAGGCATTTGCTTTTCGCTAGTAGAGTACAGGTGCCTACGAGTCAGGAATTCCCACTCAATAACGTCTCCTCGTTCGGTGGGCTGATAGCGAGTGTAAGAAGGTGGCACCCCCAGCTGTTGGTCTTGCCATTGCACCTCTGTGTTGCTGAGGTGGCTCATGATGATGCTCTCACGATGCAACTGGATGGTATTATAGCGGAGCTGGGATATTTGCCGACTCAACATGTAGTTGTGTAGTCGATATTGGAAAGCCGGACGCTTGTTGGGGTGCAACGTGATAGCATTGTGAATCTTGCTGCTGTGAAGTTCTTCAATGAAACCTTTCTTGTTGTGCTCATAGTTTTCGTAGAACAGCTGCTGCATCTGATCATAGATAATGAAGAGGGAGAGTGATAGAAAAGAATGAGCAGAATGAGCTTTTACTTTTCTTTTGATCACAGAAATAGAAAGTGATCTATCAATGACCTAATCTTAATATAGTCTTCAAAGTAATTTCACAGTCATTTAACAAAGGCAGTATTAATGATATAAAATGGTACATTATGACTGCAGGGGAATATGCAAGTTAATATTAGATGAAAGATTCATAAAAAGTACTTAAAGACCCTAAAAATCCATTTGCCTGATGAACATCATTGACAAATGAGTCTACAATCCACAGCAGAGTGCAGGAATTTTACTCATTACTTGGCAAATTACATTCTGGTCTGCTAAATCCAATAGATTATGGACTGCAGATAATGATTTGTGACTGTTGAGGGAGACATACGTGTACTTGTTTGGTTGCAAATATATATATCCTAAAATATGAAAGTGATGTATCAAACATTATAAACACACACTGCAATATTAACTTAATTCTAAATAAACTAAATCAAAAATAAATTCATTAATATTTAATGAGTTTTAGAGTAAAGTTTATAATAAAATTTCAAAGTAAACTATTCACAGAATTACATCCACAGAATAAAAATGTCAAATCTAAAAGAAATGTACATACAAACCAATCATTGGTCGAAGCAATTAATCCCTGATGAGCGCTTTAGTATAACTCAAGGTTGCTCGTGCAATACATGGGGAATCTTTTTCAATTACTTGAAATTTACTACCAACATCCTGAAAGAAAGCTATGCTTTGTCAATAGCACACACTTCCTGTGATAAATTCTATATTTAATGAGAAGTACAGAGTGCATAATGTAAACCTTTTCCTGAACAATGGCGATAAAAAAAATAAATAAAGCAAACCATGAGATTCCAATGTCTAGAGCAATGTTAAGCTGGAAGACTTTCATGATTTGTTTTTAAAAATCATGTAAGGAATTTGAGATATCTCAGAAAAATGTGATTAACTTTCTTAATGATTAATTGGGCCATTTCAAGAATTATGTAATAACACTTATAATTACTGTAGAATACTCACGGGGAGAAATTATTCACTAATTATTCAATTATTTCTGGAGTCCTCATTAAATGTTCTGATAATTGCATAATGCTGTTGGTTTTGGCCTGGAAAGATGATATAAGAAGTATATACTTTTGGGTTTCCTTCATTTTATATTATGATCCTGAGTGACATCTCAGAATACAGAAGCTCTCAAAATCTTGTTTGAACTAAGCATATTGTACATTGATATTCTGAGAACAACTCTTCTACTGTGGCTTGAAAAGCAGCACAACTCTCCCGTTCTCCCTGTGCAGCTCATCCCTTTAAGTGCAAACGCTCACTGAAGGTGTGCTACATGTGTGCTACATCCTGCCTCCAATGTTGGGATTCGTCAAAAGTATGCATGCTATTTTCAAACTTGAGAAAACAAGCATTGCCCACCCCGGGTTTTTTCACAAGTGCCATCTGATTCCAGCTCCACCTCTGGTTGGACCTGGTACTATGACTGTACTGTGTAAAGCATACATACTGGCCTGCATTTTAATATTCCTTACCTGACTAGAAATAATGGAGTTTGATGTGAAAGAGGAATGAGCATTAATTTCATTGTCATTGTCAATTCATTGTCTTAACTGCTTATCCTGAGCAGGGTTGCAGATGATGGTGGCCATTCTAACTAAAAACAGTGCTTGGAGGCAAATCTACAGTGATACAAATTGGCTTAAAATTAAGAGTGAAAAAATTTATAGATTTCTTTCATTTAATTTAGTTTTTATCGAGATTTAAATAAAGTTCAAATCTGCTGGTGTCTTCCAAGTAATTCCATTAAGGAAACAATTCAATGGAATCAGATCAGCATCAATGGAACAGAACATTAAATAGTTCAGGTGAAAAGCCACATGAAACTGAAACCTTTTGGTGCAGTCCAATTAGGATAACAGTTTGGTAATAGAAGTCATTTAAAGGTGTGTGTTTAGAAGCCAAGAATGAGTATTCTTCATATACTTCTCTATGGGGTTTCAAGATTCATAACATGACTTTTGAGCTTTTTTTAAACAAAGGTGAGGTCATGTTGGAGACATTCCTTGGCTGTAGAGCAATTCTTCCATTTTCACACCACTGTCACAGACATTAGCAAGCACATTCTCTCTGCCAGATTCCCCCAGCAAGCTGTGGATTATGGCTCCACTTTCCACGGGCAGATAAAGTAAACGTGGTCAGAGCTTAGTCTTTAATTAATCAAAACCTATGAGAATGAAAATTATTATTTACAAAGGATTATAATAGAAACGGAACCCTGTTAAATTCGCTTTTCCACTGCATGGTTCCAGCATTCTGTAACCTAACTCTACTGGTCTTTTTTTAGTTTTCCATCAAGAAACTGTAGTACCTTATACCTGATACTGTTTTTCATTTATACTCCTTGTTCCAAGGGAGTAGGCAGCAAAATGAGATGAGAAAATAATAAAACTACTCATCAGTCAGAGAGAATTGTCACTATTATGGAACACTTGGAACACCAAAAAGGAAGACATTGGGCCTTTAGTCTTCTCTATTATCCTGCTGGCTGTTGCACTGAAAATGACATCACAACAATTTTGGGCTGACACCAGCTATACTGAAGGAATATTATTAGCTGTGGAAAAGTGAAGGAATTAGGTACAAAAGATGTCATATGCTTGGTATCATGCAATGAAAAAGCTTATGTTGATGGAGAGAAGTGAATTGTAAGGTTAAATATGAGGATATACACACAGTACTGTGCAAAAGTTTTAGGCAGGTGTGAAAAAATGCTGTAAACAAAGAACGCTTTCAGAAATGGAAGTGTTAATCCTTTATTTTCATCAATCAACAAAATGCAGTGAATGAACAAAAGAGAAATCTAAATCAAATCAATATTTGGTGTGACCACCTTTTGCCTTCAAAACAGCATCAGTTCTTCTAGGTACATTTGTACACAGTTTCTGAAGGAACTCGGCTGGTAGGTTGTTCCAAACATGGCTGTGTTTCGACCTACGTGTGACACTGATGATCATCAGCACCTGTTTGGTAAAACTGGTTGATCAGACACCGACTATAATCCTACAGAATCCCTGACTTTGTGCAAGTGTACCTAGAAGAACTGATGCTGGTTTGAAGGCAAAAGGTAGTAACACCAAATATTGATTTGAAAAATTTCGATTTTTCTGTTGTTCGCTTACTTTGCATTTTGTAAATTGATAAAAATCAACAATCATTATTTATATTTCTGAAAGCATTCTGTGTTTACAGCATTTTTTCACACCTGCCTAAAACTTTTGCACAGTACTGTATAAGTTACGTGGAGATAACAGTCCTGGTCTTAATGGTATCTGAAAGTGTTCAGAAGTAAGAAATGGTCTTCAGAGGAATCATAATATGCAGGAAAGAAAACCCTGAACATTGTGTTCATGCTGACATTTTCCCGTTTAATAGTCTAGAAGTTTAATCCTACACTAAAATAAGAAAGAAAAATAAAACTATTTATTTTTAAAATTGAATTAGAATAGAAAAATCACTTAAGAAATTGTTTTAATATTATATTTAATTACATTTAATACATATCTCCCTTTGCAAATGAAACATTTGTTACTGTAAAGTTAAAATTTGTAAAGATAATTTAAAAAGCGGATTTTCCAAAAGGGTTATTGACATGGAGGTGGTTTTGGCAAGTCAACAAAACTGGCACTTTGCTTCTTTTACTGAACTCTTCAGAGTTCATGTTCAAGTTCAAGTAGACTTTGTTGTCATTTCAACCATATACAAATTACACAGTGAAACAAAACAACATTCCTCCAGGACCCTTGTGCTTCAAATATGACAACATCTAACATCTAACATCACATAGAACTCAAGACAAGTGGAGACAGACAACAATTAGTGCAAAAAAAAATATTGCACAACAGAACAGGAAACATTCATGCGACTGTGAGCGGCAGTAAAAAAAACCCCAAACAAACAAACAAACAAACAAACAAACAAACAAACAAAAAAAAAACGTATAAACAGCATTTATAAAGTGCAGAGTGCAAAAATATGAAGAGTACAAAAAATGTCTGCATGCAAACAGCAGGAGGTAGAAAGATACAGGTGTATGAATGGAGCTGGGGGATGAAGAGTCAGTTCCAATTTAAGAGTCTGATGGCTAGGGGGGCAATTTGGTTGCAGTTCCAGTTGATATCCACGTATTTATTATTTCCGAAATAGTAGAAAAGGGCATTTTCAAGCAAATAGCTTTTTTTCACTTTAAACAACTATTCTCTGACTACAAAAAACAACACATTTCTCCCTTATTTGGTTTGTGTGTTGTCTTATCTTACCCATGTTGATGGATGGCCTAAGGGAATTCGGTCTTTGTGTCACCACATATTTGCAACCCAGTTAATCAGGAAGTTGTGGATTACAGCCGAAAAGTTCTGACACACTCCAATCAACTCAAAAGGGGCAAACACGCTTCAGTTACATTGTGTTCATAATGATTTCCTGAGGTGCAGTAATTGTGGCTCAGTGTTTATGTTGAAAATAATTGTTTCTTGATGAGGAATGTTTACCTCTGAATGCATTAATTTGCAATGCCTGAACTTTGCCAAAGATTCATATGTGGTCAGATCATCATCACATCACAATTTGTGATCAGGCACACAGTCATCACATTTGAGGTCTGCATACAAAGAAAAGTATGTGATACCAGTTGTAAAATATGGTGCTCTTTCACTGATGCTTCAGGGATGTTTTGATACTTGTCAACAATCAATGGTATAGGGAAACTGAATAAATACTATAGTAAAAATCCCTTTACTTTTGTCCCTATCCTACAGTGTCTTACACTACTGAGTTCACAGAGTTTGTTGAACTAAATCTAACCCCAGAAGAGAACCAGCAGCTGCGCCTGCAAACAGTTATATTTTAAATAAAAAAATTTGATGGGACAGGAAGCAACCTTGAAACATTGGTAGCAGATAAGACAGGAAGCCATTGGTGAAAAGACCTTTGTCTATTGTTGGCGAAGTGGTAAAGGCAAGAAAATGGAGGTGTTATGACAGCATTGAATATTATTGGTGGAAAACTATTAATGGGATGGATGTATGTAAATTGTAAAGGAGGACAAAGGTGACGATTCTCTCTGACTGATGAGTAGTTTTATTATTTTCACATCTCATTTTGCTGCCTACTCCCTTGGAACAAGGACTATGAATGAAAAACAGTATCAGGTATAAGGTACTACAGTTTCTTGATGGAAAACGAATAGAGGCCGCATCTCTTTGACTTTGTTTGATTTCTGAAAAGTCTCTGACTTAGGCTCACACTTTTTCCACAACAATACCAGCAGGTTTGACATTATGTCATTCTGACATAAATGAAATTAGGGAGTCACAAGTTCATTAGAAATGCTTGGTCTTGCAAACTTTATTTAAATAGGCTTCAAAATTCATTCATTAATCAATGCTAAGGTTGATTCATATTAAAGTAATTGTGCTCCTGTTCCTGAATGTGGTTTAGTGGGTCATTAGTGTAATTACTTGAATCGGTGTTGTTCTGAGCCAGTGCACTGCATTCCCCCCTCAATCTAGAGTAAAAATGTTACAATAAATTTGAACAACTACACAATTTATAGGTATCACTTTAATTAAGAGTTGCTTTTTGCTGCAGCATAGATTTACCTGCTGCAAAGTCATCAGAGATCACGGTTTACCAGATTCTTCAGGCCTAATGTTTGTTGGGAACAAACAAAATAAAGTTATCTTGCCAAAAAGCAAAGAGCATTAAGAATTTTCTTCAGGAAAAACATATCAGCTCAAAGGCATGGCCAGTAAACAGTTTAAATCAAAATGTAAAGCAAAAGTGATGTAAAAAGTGATACAGAACCAAGTGACAAGCAGAGGAGCAACAAAAAAGCACTAGGTGCAATATTTCTGTTGAGGATGTCATCCTTTTTTTCCTTCACACTGAGTGATTCCTGAGTTTTCCCTCTACTTGACCATGAGAAAAAAAAATTCATTGCATTTAATTAAAATTATTTAATTTATTTATCTGGGCTATGCTTATAGCCAGATTTTTCAGCTATTAAATAAAAATGTAAACATTTTCTGCAATATCTGTGATGTGTTTATTTGCTTCAAAGAAAATAAGCTGGGTGAACATCCTCTTAGTTTGAGGATTCCATAGTTTTTGCCTATACTGAGTTTATATAAGTTTTATATATTGTTTCATTAGGGATGCATTGGACAGATATAACCTTAACCCTGTGCTGCTAAAGTGCTGCTCATCTGTTAAATCTTTATTCTCAAAAACAAGGATTCTAGACGAGCCCTTTTAACAACTAGAAAAGAGCATGGTTTCTGAAATATTGTGATAACTCATATTTAATGATGGATCCTATTTAAGCCATTTTCAATTTGGTTTCTTAATACCTACTTTATAAGACATGTCTCAGCAGAAGAGACAGTATTGATTGGACTGCAGTATGTGTTGTTCTTGTTTGTGAATAAGTAAGCACACTGGTTTTCTAGATAAAAAAAGATAAAGATAAAATCTATTGCTGTTGCTAAAGCAAAAAACGTTTTCTAGAAATTTTAGATCAACATACAGTGACTCTCCTGCAGTTAAAGGGTATTGGCCATATTTTTAAAGTCAGGATTCTGGGGTCACTACTACAGTTCTCTACTGAACAGAAATTTTTTATGCAGTACAAATTTCTTAATATTGGTGTTTACAGAATATCATTGGCAAGGATACATGAAATAAATGAAAAGAAAGAGCCCATGCACAAAGTAATTGAGAGTATATTAAAGAATTCTTACATCACTAAAGTGAAGTTAAAGTAATTATTTGTCATCATAAACACACCACAACACAACACAACACACAATGCACCACAATGAAATGCCTACTCTGCATTTAACACATCCACCCCAGGAAGCAGTGTTGGGGGATGGTACCCTGCTCAAGGGTACTTCAGATTGAATCCATGGCCCTTGGATCTTGGGGTCACCAGCTATTCTATTGTAAAGAACATAAAAGCTTTACAAAAGATGTCTAGAATGCTATTTGTTCAACAGCCATTTTTAAGAATTTCAAATAGAGTAAAACAGACAAAAGAAAAATAGACCCATATTATGATCAATGTCTAAACTCAAGTTGAGTTAACTGCAGCTACTATTAAAGTGACGTCCACAGGATAGCAAAGTTTTAACTGAGTTGGAGTTGATAATCAGCTATGTGTGGGGAGAATTATCAGTGCTCTTGGATATGGCTAAGTGTGAAAGCCAGTGGGACCTGAACTTATTGAATGAAAGAGAAATTTATTTCAGTATTCAAGCTTTTGAAGGCTCAGGCTGTGGAGGGGATCCGGTCTGCCTTCACTGGCTGCTGCAAGGTTGATGAGAGTGGTGAGAATAAATTGAGTTCACAAAGTGTTACTTGAGATCCACTTTTAAATCCGTTATACATCAAATATCATTTAGAGGCAGTTCCAGAGCTAGATAAAACAGTAGAAATTGACATGCTGCAAAACCACCCAAATGTCTGCTTTAGTAAAGGGTTTCTGAGAGGCTGAAATCAATTGTGTCCCCATCTAAAATGTACAGCTCAAAGCCACAGACAAGTAAACTCAGTGTTGCTGAGTGTAAATTCTGGTTTGAGAGCTGAACAGCAAGAACAAAATCCCTATGCAGAGTCTCTAATATATTACCCATCATACATTTAATATAGTTTTTCTCATTGTGGTAAAAATCTGTTTTTCATATGAATTAATTTCTTTTGGGACTCCATGCCTTTCATCCAGAAAGGCCAGTGTACAGCATATTGGAGCATTTACATAACTCTGCTAACACAGCATATAATATTATCTATGCGTTTAAACTACTCTACTAGTACACTTTTTCTCAACCCATATTGATTTCAGCAAAGCCTCGTTTCATTGCACATTAGAGTCCTCTTCAGAACATTAATGTGCAATTAGTGGCAGGAATCGGAGATGTGCTAAAAGTACAGAAAGAATGAATACAGCCATTAGAACGATTAAATATAAAAGATGATACCTTAAAACACTTTGTGTTACAGGCTGATTTATGCTAATTTAAAAGGGTGTTCCTATTAAGTAGCCTTTCCTGGAAAAAATCTAAAACAAAAATGAAAATCTGTCAAACATCTAGCCCAGATCAATAGCTTCTCTGTTCTGGATTTTAAGGTCACTAAACAGAGCTGAACCTGAAAATGTCAAACAAGCATTGATTGGTATAAAGAAAAAGAAAATTAAAATGATCACTCTTAATGAAATTTTTTTATTTTTTTTTTAAGCAAATGGGACATAAAGGACATCATTTGTTGCCTTCCAGTGAGATGATGTTGTAATGCTAGGGTTGTGTGGTCCGGACACAGACGCGTAGCCAGGAGTCTAAGACTTGACTTTATTTCACATACTAAACATACAAACCTCAGTGTGAGAGAAACGTACACTTTGAATGACCGACGCTCTGCCGACTCATTGCGTCCTTTAAACCCTTGCCCAGTAAGACACACCTGACGTCCTTGATGAGACAGCAGGTGTGCCTAGTCAGAGCAGAGCCCCGCCTACCATGACAGAAATCCATTACACTAAAAAAAAAAAAAAAAAAAAAAAAGAACCGCAGGTGATGATGGGGTAGTGCAGATTGCTCTTTGTTAAGCATTTCTTTGCATTTCCCAAAAGACCAAGAGGGAATGATGAATGTGCAGGCAAAGAAGAATCAAACGTGGCATGCCTGAGTGCCCCAGGCAGGCTTTGAGGCAATTGCAGTTGCTCAGTTAATCCAACCTCTTCCATGTTCAGGCCAAGCGAGAGCTTCTTAATCAGCTTTGAGTCTGCACAGTTTGCTTTGGGCATTAGAGCATATCATAACTGAGGCCATAATTCAGTGCGAGGGCCTATGGGAGGACAGTAGCTTCCTCCATCTAAAAGCATTTTTCCATCTAAAGCACACCTGGGAATAACACAGACCACTGGAAAGCACCAACACTCCCTGAACTGTTCTTGCATACATTAACACAGCTTTAGAAGACGTGAGTCTTGCCAGTCTCTATTTTTGAGCTTTGTAGCTAGCTTCTTTGAAACGACTTCACAGGTGGATCACAAGCTCAGGCAGGCACATTTTCAAAGCACATAGATTTTCCCATCAAGGTCTAAACCTGAATGTACTTTGTCAAAGACTGTGATGGTGGTAAAAAAAAAAAAAAAAAAAATATATATATATTTTTTTTTATAATAAGTAGTTGGAGAGGGATAATAACAGAGTATTCACTCCCAGTTCTTTGTAATTTTCCATTCTCTCAGTGAATACAGTGAATAACAGGAGTGAGGATCAGTGCCAACATACAAATGCTAGTACTGCAACTGAAGGGCCACTGAAATCGCACTCAAAGAAATATTTCTCTATTTAAAATGTATCAAGCTTAGAGTCTTTGTGAACACAACCTCAAAAGGCCTCTATTTACTTAAGTAACATATTTATTTGCAATATGTTTCATAATTGTTCTTTCACTGATAAAACATTTCCCTATAAACAGGCTGTTTCTCCATTCTTTCAGGGCACACTTGTCAGGCACAGAGTCTCCAACTTAATTAGACATCAAGAAGTCGGCATTTCCTTTCTTCTAGTAAAGAGAGTGGAAAGAGTGGTTTAATAAATAAAAATCTGCCACATGGCACGAAAGCTAAAATAAGGTTATTGTATTTTAGGATGGCTTCACATTTAGAAAACCTTAAATGGTGTCTATTTTATCGGTCAGCAGCTGGAATATTTTTTCTAAAAGGTCTCTGTTATCTACATAATAAAAGATGATATGTAAATAAACATGTTTTGGCAATCTGTTCTCAGGGAGATCCCAAATAAGATAAATAAACATATAATTAGAAAAATAAGCATTTTCTGTAACTTAATTATGGGGCTATTTTGCACTTGCGTGCACACCTATTATTTAGTAATTACAGTCATTTGAAAAAATTAGGACACCCTATGAAAGCCTGTGTGTTTTTGTAACATTCCTGGACATTATGGATATTTAATCTCAATTTCAACAATACTGGGAGATTCAAGTAATATAACTAAGCCATTAAAACCGAAGAAAAGACTTTTCAAAATCTTCTGTAAAACAATTAGACAAAAATGTGATTTCTGGTGAGGAATAAATTAGGACACCCCCACCTTCTTTACCAATTAAAACGGCTCAAGTAACACACAGCTGTAGCACATCAGGTGCACATGATTAGAACATTGTTACACAGCATTTTAAAGGAGGTTTGCCCTTTTAAAACCTTAGACATTAAGTTTGGTGCTCCTGACTATTGAGGTTGGAGTGAACACCATGGTGAGGTCAAAAGAGCATGACTGAGGCCTTCAGAAAAAAAAGATTGTAGCAGGTTATATGTCTGGAAAGGGATTTAGAAAGATCTCAAAAGAATTTTCAATCAGCCATTCCACTTATGGAAGTCCAGTGAAGGACTTCCAAAATAACTGCTAACATCTGATCGTCCAAGCAAGTTCACCCCGAGAGCAGACCACAAGATGCTAAAAGAAGAAAAAAACCCTAAAAATGTTATCACAGGACATACAGCAGGCTCTTGCTACTGTTGATGTGAAAGTGCCCCTACAATCAGAAAGACTGCACAACTTCAGCTTGCATGGGAGGTGTGCAAAGAGGAAACCTGTGCTCTCTAAGAGAAACATCTAGGCCAGACTGAAGTTGCTAGAGAGAACGTAGACAAAGACCAGGACTCCTGGAATAATGTTCTTTGGACGGATGAGACTAAAATGGAATTAATTGGACACTAGAACACAGGATATATCTGGCGTCCCTAGAATACAGCATTCTAGGAAAAGCACCTCATACCAACTGTGAATCATGGAGGCGTAAGTGTCATGGTTTGGAGATGCTTTGCTGCAGCAGGACCTGGCCAGCTCACAATCATGCAATCCACCATTAAATCTACCATGTATCAGAGGGTGCTCGAGGAACATGTGAGGCCATCTGTAAGAACGTTAAAGCTGAAGCGGAACTGGACCCTGCAACATGAAAAATGACCCAAAATATACCAGTAAATCCACCAAGGACTGGCTGAAAACTAAGAAATGGAGAGTCTAACTTTTTCCTCAGAATGCATATTTTTGTTGATATTTTTTGTTTAATGAATAAATAAAGGTTAATTTTTGTTGTTTACCTGCAATTAAATCACTTTCTTTTCCAGAGATAAATTAAAAACAAGATTAGATATCGATATTTGAACATTTATTGATAAAGAACTGAATATTTAATTTTTTCACATGACTGTACATATATAAAAAGTAATACAATATCTAAATCTATGGAGTAGCATTTCACTGTGGATACAGCACCGACTGGGTTTATCGATTTGGTCATTAATATCTACGATTGATGTAATCCATATTTACAGGTTGGGAATACCCAATGGCAGAGCACCAGGGTCAAATTAGAGCTTAAAGTCTGAAAGAGATTTGAAAGCTTTCACATCTGCTGGCTACCTGAATAATAATGAATGTTTATTCTTCCTGCTGTGCTTCTGATAAATGTTGTGCCACTTTCCCTACAAGGACAAGCAACAGAGATGAAATCTGTGCTTTATGTTTGAGTGCGCTAACAAGGATGGGTGCAGGACTGAACTGAACAGAATATTCGCATTTAGGCATACATGACAGAAAAAAAGGAAGTCATAAAAAGTAATTTTTAAGACTTACTTTCTGGGAACACGTTACAAAATATAACATGCAACAAGAAGCCGGACATGTCGAAACCAAAAAAAACACAAGACATTGTGAAAGAGGTCTCTTAAAATAGGCAAGAGGAAATGACTTCCCAGAGGCAGTGAGCTACAATGTTATTAAACCTAAATTAAGCTATAGTGACAAACAGTCAAGCACTTTGTTAAAAAAAAAACAACAGTACAGACTTACGGGCTATTGAGGTTTTAATGACAAAAGGTTTTAAAGAAGTCTATTCAGAACTTAATCACAATAGCATTATACATAATCCACCCCTCTCATAAGCACAGCCCTTTATTTTAGAAAGGAGTTAAGACAAAATCATGAACTGTCTCAAACCTGATCTATCCATTTCTCCCCACAAAGTATGGATTACTAGCAGCCTCTCTTTTTAAGGAGATGGCAATATCAGAGCCCTATGATTTACACTCATTTTTAAAAATGCCCACCTTATCCATCTGTCCATCAGCAACAAAGTACATTCTGTAGCCATGCAGAATTGTGTCATAATGAGATTAAAAAGTCAAACCTACATTTCTTATAAATAATTAGCTTCCATTACACTCTGTGCAAACCAAGTTACAGCCATAGCTGTACAACCAACATAACTCCTATAGCTTAATATATAGCTTGCCTGGGTATGTTTTGGCAATTAATCCAAAGTTAAGACACATCCAAGACCTGAAATTTTAGCAATCACTGAACTATTCCAGCCATAAGCAATTTTTCTCTTCATTCCAGTAAAGTGTCTGCTTTGGGGGTTTTTCTGTTAAAGGACATAATAGAGGACTAGGCCTGTCGGTCGAAAGGCTCTGCGCCATTATACACAACAGTTGTAAATCAGATGCATTTTGCATTTCAAGTTGTACTGGAACCTGTCAGACAAAGTGCCATTAGTACCAGGGGAGAGGAAAAAGCGATGACCTAACTGCTGTTTCATGCCAGTGCTAAATGGGCAGAGTTTGGCGGTGCTGAATAACTGAGAAGCACTTTGTTGGTGCTTGAAGTCCCAGTGGGATGAGAAAGGCAATGATTGCACACAAGAGTGGGCGGTGAAACAGCAGCTCCAGTGGAAAGCTAGGAATGTGTAGAGCGCTAATGTGAGTCCAGATTTTCAGCCATTTTCCTGAGCTATCATTTTCAATTATGTTCATTAACCATAATCAGCTGGTGTTAACAGGTAAATCCAGTAACTTTTAGAATTATGTTTGCCTACACTATATGGTTTACCTACACTATATAATGTAAAAAATATCTCTTACAAGTCCAGAATGCAAACATTATCACTGCAAATGGTTTTGATCAACACAAGCTACAAATAAAGTAAAGATTTCCACATTAAGCACAATTATATAGTGATAAGCAAAACCCGTTTTTGATGAGCATTTAATAAAGAATATAGTATGGCATTACTATGATGGTACAGAATCTTCTCATTTCATCTCATCCTGTGTGCCCACATCATTACTTTTGTGATCTATCCATCTCTGATGTCCTTCAGAGGCACTGACACCAGAGGTGTCTGAGCAAGGCCAAAATTTATATTCAAGTGGTTGGAGGGTGGCCAGCTGTCAGTTTGCAGTATTCAATGCCTGAAGGAACCATTCTACTTTCCATTTCAAATGAAGTATTCTTTCAGTTCCCTTGGCAGTCTAAGCAGTGGAATTGTTCAGTTCAGTAAGGCACTGAAACTGTACTGTACTTAAACAGCATAAAAATTTCAAATATCTACCTATTAATAACTTAAAGGCTGGCACTGACTTTGTTGTATATAAGGGCTATAAAGACTGATTAAAGCATTGATTAACGCTATGGTTTAAAATGCCAAAAGTTATAGCAATGGTAACTGTTTTTGCCTAATTATCTTGCATGTCAGACCCAGGCATTTAATGAGAAAGTGACCAGTTTAAATATTCAAACCCCCACATGA
Source organism: Hepsetus odoe (assembly GCA_017165825.1). Lineage (NCBI taxonomy): Eukaryota > Metazoa > Chordata > Actinopteri > Characiformes > Hepsetidae > Hepsetus > Hepsetus odoe. The sequence continues at coordinate 16,223,702 of CM029383.1, forward strand.
CATCTCTCTTACAAATTCAGGCGTTAGAAGCAAGTCTGTAAACAGAAGTCTGCACAGATAAGCTTCTGTACTTTGTGAATTTGCTCATGGCTGAAATGGGCTTATGGGGTACACAGCTTGGGATGGATTTTATGGACTTGCAATAAAGGAAGCATTGACTAGTTCTGTTTGCACTGGAGGGCCCTATAGGAGTGAGTAAACTTAAAGAGTTTTTAGAATCTATAGATGGACCTTTACTTCATTCATAAAGATGGAGGACCAGGTGCTAAAAGGCTGGGCGTAGATCCAGGGTGAACTCACAATACACTAAATCACAGTGACAAGGCTATTTGCCAAGCTATCATGGTCCTGCTTTTTGGTGGACTCCTCCCTCCTCAGATAATTGGGCACCAAACATTTGGAATTTACCCTTTACTTTAAAAAGCATGAACATGCACATTATGTCACCATCACAAGTTTAATATCTCCATAAATATTTTGATGCTATAAAAAACTATAAGATCAAGATGCTATAAAAAAACTATAAGATCAATATGCTACTAATTACAAAGTACCTTAAAAACCCCACAGACTGTATATTCATGACCATTGTTCAATGTCCAGTAAAGGTAATCATTTTGTATTTCTTTGTACCAATTAAAAATTTCAATCCACTTTTCAAACATTACACCACCCCCTCAACACCACCCCTGGTGACTGTTTCTGAAATCAGCAAAACTGAGCAATAATTATAGCAAAATGATCAATGAGCAGAGAGAGCCTCTGATAGGTTTCAGGAATGCATATTAATTACAGGGAGACTGATAAGAGATGCTTCAAAAGCTTGTCTGCAATAATTTAATACATTATAGCTGTCTCTCCTTGCTACATATAAATGATTTACACCCACAAATAAATAAGCTATCTGAAATGATTGCAGATTGACTTAATTAAGCACACTTATCATTGATCTCATTGAGTAAAAATTTTAACAAAAGTTGAACAGAAGTTGACCTCTAATGCTGTGCAATTAACAAGAGAGGATTTTCACAAAAAAGTAAAACCCTTCATACCACCATAAAAATTAAAAAAAAAAAAAAAAAATCCAACATCACAGGTCTTGCATGGTATGATTAAATAAAGATACTTTATGGGCAATTTTGCAGAACTGCAGTGGCACAAAGGGATGCTTCAAGCACATTAATCAAGCACTGTCTGGCAGTGTCCACTAGGGATTCTAACAGGTCTTTTAGAATGAATTATTAATGGTCCAAATGACTGATTTAATTTTGAGGTTCAGATATAAAAATGAAAAGATCAATGTGAGAGGGGAATTAATTGTCATTGAACATCATGTCAAGATCATGCGTTAACATAACATGGACAATAACTTTAAAGGTGACTCTTGGGCAAGTAATGGTTTTTAAAAAAAGTTTGCTGCTTCAGTGTTTCGTTAGATGTTTCTATGGTAACTGAAGTGTGATTACAAGCATTTCATTTCAAAAGTTTCAAAAGCTTTTATTGTCAATCACATTAAGTTTATACAAAGAGTCAATATTTGCAGTGTTGGCCCATTTTTAAAGACCACTGCAATTCGCCCTGGCACGCTGTCAATCAACTTCTGGGCCAAATCCTGACTGATGGAGCCCAATTGCACAATCAATGCTTGGAGTTGGTCAGAATTTGTGGGTTTTTGTTTGTGCATTCACCTCTTCAGTATTGACCACAAGTTTGCAATGGGATTAAGGCCTCGGAAGTTTCCTGGCCATCGACCATTTCGATGTTTTGTTCCCGGAGACACTTCGTTAGCATGTTTGTTATGGCACGGTGCTCCATCATGCTGTAAAAGGTATTGATGTTCACCAAACTGTTCTTGGATGGTTGGGAGAAGTTGCTCTCGGAGGAGTTTTGGTGCCATTCTTTATTTATGGCAGTGTTGTTTGTCAAAATTGTGAGTGAGCCCACTTTCTTGGCTGAGAAGCAACCCCACACATGAATGGTCTCAGGATGCTTTACTGTTGGCATGACACAGGAGTGATGTGATAGTGTTTCACCTTTTCTTCTCTCTTTCGTCTGTTTTCTGGATGCCCTAAATAATCAAAATGGGGATTCATCAGAGAAAATTACTTCACCGCAGTCCTCAGCAGTCAAATTCTTGCACATTTTGCAGAATATCAGTCTGGCCCTGATCCCTAACCCTAACCCTGATGCTTTCTTGGAAAGAAATGGCTTCTTTGCTGCCCTTCTTGATGCCAGGTCATCCTCCAAAAGTCTTCACCTCAATGTACAGTATCTCACAAAAGTGAGTACACCTCTAATTTTTGTAAATATTATCTTTTCTTGGGGCAACACTAAAGATATGACACTTTGATAGAATGTATAGTAGTCAGTGTACAGCGTAAATTTGCTGTCCCCTCAAAATAACTCAACACACTGCCATTAATGTCTAAACCACTGGCACTGGCACTGGTCCTGATGCTTGCTGGACTTTCTTGGGTGCCCTGAAGCCTCTTCACAACAATTGAACGTCTCTCCTTGAAGTTCTTGATGATTTGATAAATGGTTGATTTAGTTGCAATCTTACTAGCAGCAATATCCTCACCTGTGAAGCCATTTTTGTACAAAGCAATGAAGACTGCACGTGTTTCCTTCTAGGTAACCATGGTTAACAGAGGAAGAACAATGATTTCAAGCACCACCATCCTTTTAAAGCATCCAGTCTGCTATTCTAACTCAAACAGCATGACAAAGGGATCTCCAGCCTTGTCCTCCTCAACACTCTCACCTGAATTAACAAGAGGATCACTGAAAGGATGTCAGCAGCTCCTTTTGTGGCATGGCAGAAATGCAGTGGAAATGGCCGCTTTGGGTTTGAGTTCATTTTCAAGAGGGGACTTTGCTAATAATTGCAATTCAATTCATTTACATAAATTGGCATCATAAAAACTGAGGCAGCAAACTTTGTGAAAATTAATATTTGTGTCAAATCTCGTTTACACAACTGAAAGAGTAGCCGTTTAGCTGCTATAGTGGAAATCAAGTCTAAAAGACATTAACACTTCCATCTTACACCAAACTTGGTTGGTTGTTTGACAGAGCAAGGGCCAATATATTGATGCTTGCAGATCTGCATATTCTTCAGTGTCCAGTGGGATGATATTGCAAAGGTCACTGAGCGTACACAACTGATATAAAGATAACCAAAATGTGTCTTTAATGCTCACTGACTACCAGTGTTCGGGCTCAGTGTTTCCATGGTTCTCTGCACAATTTAGTGTTTTCCCTGCTCACAGCCCACCTCATCAAACTAATCAGCTCTTTAAGAAGCTTTAAGAGCTGAAGTGGGTGTTTTAAAGCAGAGAATGAATTAAATGTACAGGGCAGGGGGCCTCCAGGAAAAGGACAAGAAAACAATACTTTAGAGTGTCCACCATTTACATTGACAGTTACTATTACATTGAAATATTACTATTATGTGATTGTGAGTTGTTACTACTGTGACTACTACTGTGTGTTGTTAAGTGAAGTGAAAGTGACAACCCTTGTCATTGCGAGGTCACAGCACAGCACAAGTGAACCACAACGAAATTGGACCTCTGCATTTAACCCATGCATACAAACACCGTGCAGCAGTGGGCAGCTATTGAAAGCGCCCGGGGAGCAGTGATGGGGACGGTACCTTGCTCAACAGTACCTCAGGGCAACCTACTTGTGAGGGAATTGAACACCCATCTTCCGATGCGGGGGCAACTCCCTAACCACTAGGCCACCGCTCACCCCATTAAGAATTTAAATGGATCATGTCCATTGAAGAAAGCTAATCTTCTGCTTTATTCAGGGTAAAAACAATAGGCCTGTGGACATGAATGCACTTGTGGAGGTTCAAAACTGCATACCAACACAAGTGCTTAAAATATGTGATACAGCACAGCAACACCCCAGAGAAATGGGCTAGGAAATACAGCTTTAAAGTTTACAGCTGTAAAGAGTATACAGGAATGAAATAATAATAGGAATGAAATATAATAGCAACAATAGAGTGTGAATGTTCGTGAATGCTTTGTAATCTACTCAAAATCTTTTCAAATGCAATTTTAAGAACATCAGAAAATGTCTAATGCCAACACTAATAGACCACATACTTATATTACAGATTCATGACATGGTCCATGTATTATCCATTTAAGGGCAAAATTTACTGCTAAGAGTGTCAAACTACTCTCTAAAGTAGAAAGAGCAACTTCCTCTACTCAAAAACACAAAGCCTTAGCTGTATATTGATTGCAAAATCATATTCTTCAACTGAAGGGAGTCATTACCTTGGCCTTTTTTTGACTTGAAGCATTTTACACACACTGTACTAACATTTCACCTTGAACTAAAACACTTCATTTTAAACTATTTGCTCCCTTGACTACACAGAAAAGGATAAAATGAGCTAAATCTTGACAAGAGACTCTTGAGAATGAGATTTTCTGTGGGTTAGTGAACGGGCACGAAGTGCCACAGTTTGACAGCTCACTTTCTTCGAGTGCAATCATCTTTCCCTTGTTTGGATTCAGTCATGCAGGAAAGTCAGAGCATCCAGCAGGTTATAATCCACTCCAGCTAAGGATTAATGTGACTGAGTGTAATCATCAGCCAAGAAAGCAAACACAGCAAGCTAAAATTGCTCCATTGTAAAAAAGTGTTAGTCATAATCTCAACTTCATTATTTTTTATGGAATGCTAGTGATTAATATTCCAATCTTCCTGTGTAGAAGTCTATGCTGTTACAAAATGAACGCTCTTTATTTTTGAATTAGCAATAACCTTTTTGCCCTCTTGATGCTAAGAGCAGCTTCTGTAATAATCTTTTCCCTGAAGGATTGATGATAAATCTGGCAGAGATCTTGTCGATTCCTTGGCAAGCAGAAAATAAGTAGTTCCACTGCAGTTATGAAGATGAAAGCTCGTAGCGGCAGGCATCTCATTATACAATTTTGGCAGCCACTGCCAATAGGCAAAGCAATTATTTTTAAGTGGTTTTCCCCATTTAAAACATGACATTTATGCAAACCTTAAGTTCGTTCTTAAGCTACTACTACCTTTACAGTGCAATTGGAAAGTGTTTACTGTTACTCTGCATAGAAAGAAGACACTATTGTAAAGTTGACATTAAATGATAATTGTCTGAGTGTACACAGATGCTGCATCTTTCCATCATTCTCTCCTGTGCTGACAAGTTTAAGGTGCTGAAGAGGTTCCAGTGGTCGTCCACTGAGGCTGTGTGGCACAATGCATTAGTCTGAATAAAGCTGCGTCAGGAGAGCTCTCAGTGGATTGACCCCTCTTTCGTCCTGTCCTGAAGTGCATGACAAACAGACTTGGCCCAGGATCTGTCAGGCAGAAGTGCTGCGGTCATCACTGACTGCTTGACTCTTCTGTTCTGGGCCCATAAGGACAAAGCTGCCACAAATAGACATGCACCCGAGTGGTCTCCTCTTTAGGATCTGTCATTTTCACTCTGTTTGCAAAGGTTAGTACCTACCAAAAGTGAAAGACAAAATGGTGAACTGGCGACAGGTTACCTATCAAATGGGCATTTGAACATCAGATCTGAACCATTAAGCAATGAAGAGGCCTGGTCACTCTTAATTATGCAGACGGCCAGGTGTGTGTGTGTGTGTGTGTGTGTCTCATGTCGTTGTTACTTTGACCCTTTCAACCTAATTACACATTGTTGCATATTACGTGCACTCTTTAAGGCAACAGGATTCCCTACAGCAGCCTCTTTCAGTAGGATAATGTGCCCTGCCATGCTGCAATAACTGTGCAGTTTTAGTTGAAGGAAAATGACAAAGAATTCAAGTGTTGATTTGAATATCAAATTACTCGGATAAAGACAAAAAAGACAAACAATATCATCCAAACAAAGCAATGAAACAGTTCTGCAACCTGCTACTTTTAGCTATTTTTGTCATAATCACATTAGTGGAGGCCCTCTGATTTAGGGCTTTAAGTGGTTTTAAAGTTGAGTTCCATCAGTAAAGTAGATACTCCAATTGCACAGGCATTAGCTGAACATGTATAATGTATTTAATCCTTTCATAGCTTCAGGTTTCAGGCTGTGAAAAACCCAATATGCAATGATGACACATTATCACAGTATGCAATTCTGAAAATCATGAAATGTCCCTACGCAATCAACACTGTATTCGATAACATACCCCCTTATTTCAGGAGAGATTCAGGATAATATAATATCAGAATAATAGCATATCAAAGCATTAGATCTTATTTATGCAGCACATTAAGTTCAATTTTTCATACTAGCCAAAAAAAAAAAAAAATCTAAAATAGAAAAATCAAGCCTTTTATGGAAAGTGTAATTTTATATTTTAAATAAAATTTTGTATTTTGATCAGCCTGTACAAGAGCAGACAGGTGTTTGGCCATTTTTGTGCTGGCTCTGTCTTGGTGTCCTGGTGGCTAGGTGGCTAGCCAAACTCGCCGCATGCTAATGCAGGCTGTACAGGCAGCCTGCTGGTGGGGAGCAGAGGTAGCTGAGCACAAAGCCTTCCTCAGTGCCCTCCACTAAAACTCTCATTAACATGCCTCGCTTCAGCTCCCTCTCAGCCCCATAAATCATACTCCTGTCCTCCACATGCTGAATACATAAACAGTGCCATTGAAAGTGAGAGAGACAGCAAGACAGGAAGCTGAAGAAAGAGCTACGGTAGACAGGAAAGACATCAGTGCATGCATTTTTTCAGTTCAGGACTATGCCACAAAATTTCTTCCATGTCTTTGCTGCCTTACAAATGACTGTAATATACTTCATTTCATCTATTGATTAAGCACAATGTTAACTGATCTTGTTAGGCAACATCAGGTTTCAGCCATAGAGAATATCATCCCAGTATATCTATAATAAAAAAATCAGCTAATAATTGTTCGAACATTTCTATGCTCAACAACACACAAAAAAAATTGATATAAACATTTATGCATATGCTAGAAACTATATCTGCATAAACAATATTCCATTACAGGGCTGCACAAATAAAATATATATCTTTTCATACAGTTTTCATACAAAATAGTAGGGCTTAAAGGATCATTAAAATGCCACAAACAAAGCTTGCTGAGGCCTGTGAGCTTGACATGACCATAACAGGGCACTTTTTCCCAACTATTTTTTTTTTTTTTCAATATCACTGTGATTTATATTATTGATAAAGTGACAAAAGCATTGACTAGCAAAAATGTAATTAAATTTCAATTAATGATTTTATTCCAAGTACTGCATAGAAGCTACCCTAACACCAGACAGATGTTAAATATCTGCTACTGCCACAGCCATCCTGTTGACTCATTCTTTTTGGATCCTTACATGCTCTATGAAGGCAAGTGTTGATTTTAAGTCATAAGTACATATAAGAAATTGCAAATGTTATGGGTGTAAAAAGAATACAAATGTGAGTATGTATACAAGATGCTATATGCAACTTTTCCCATTCACTCAATTTACTAATTTTTCACCAGGTATTTTCCCAGAGTCCCCAGTAAAATACCCTCAAGCATCTGGTTTAGTAATTGATATGGATCACTGTGAGAGAGCGAATTCTATGCCTGGTGCAGCTGTCTCAAAGGGCCGGTTGAAGTCCACAACAAGCTTTGGCCAAGGCAGGTCTTGGAGAGGGATGAAAGAAACAGAACATGACATCTCAAATTATTTGATTAGTAGAACAACTGATGTAGCTGAACTGAAAACTTCACCAATGCTTCTATACTTAGAGGTGCTGTTTAGTGCCCATGTCTTTGATGTTCTTGGCCATAGAATCTATGCCAGCTTGCAATGGAACTGACCCGACAGAACGTGTGCCTCCAAACCAAAATGTGACTCTTGCTGAACATTCGTGCTGCAGGCCAAAGTGAGGGGGTTGATGTGATGTGATCTCATAGGCTTGACAGTGTTAGACCTTGTGCCAATTTGGCTACAGCATGAGTAATAGCAATTCTCTCCTCAGACATGAGACACATTTATCTACAACACCTTTCACTACTCCATCAGTTATCTGCTCTAAAGCTTTCCAAGTTAGCGCAAATTAAAATTTTGAGATCATCAATTTGTACAAAGTAATCCCCCAATCAATCTATTGATAACCAACTGAAATATGTGTAATGTCCATGCTTATTAAAGGATTTCTGTTTGAAATTATTTATACCATTTCTTTTCCATGTGGCTTCATAGAGTGCAGAAATGAACAGCTCAAACTCAAAATCAATTTGGGAAACCATAATTTTCTGTTGTATGATATTTGATGATATTTGTAAATAAAACACAGTATTGAGCCCAGTCACAGGGAAGGTCCAACATTAAAAATGTGTTATGTAAACAGAATTAATGAAACAATAAAGCTAATTAATAGAAATCAATAAAATTGTGAGTTTATTTTATATAAAGATATTTCAAAGAACTGGTAATCTTTTAACTAGTAACACTTCAAAATAATTTCAGTCAGTAAAAAAGTATATTACTGTTTAATGAAAACTAATGCCAATAATGATATTACTGGTTAATGGATGTGTCACTCTTTAAAACAGTATCACACAAAGGTGATAAAGCTCTGTTGGGCTCTAAGCAATTGACTTTCAGTCAAAAAAAATGTTTAGTTTTTTTTCTCTCTTGAAAATAAAAATATCGAAAGATGCACTCAGCATTGACACTGAGCTAACACTGTCAGTGTCTAACCTCAGAATGTGTTGTTCCATGCTAATGCATAATCACTGCATACAGGTAGTCGGAAAAAAGCTAGCAAACAAAGACAATAAATAAAACATAAGCGTAAGTCATACATATAAATGCATGCAAACTTCTCCAAGGCTCCCTCCAGCGCAACTCTTCAGAAGAGTAGGGAGTTACAGAAAGAGGAACAGAATCTAAAGCAATGTGAACAGGGTCATTCTCGTTCATCTTATCCAGGGATTGTGTTTGGTGGACAGTACACTTAATGGTTCATGAGATCTACAAAAATAAACTAGGCATACTAACACCGCACCAATTTGACAAGAAGCTTATATATTAAAAAAATATTGGTGTCCTTTACTCCTTTACACAAAATACAAATGTATTTGCAGCACCATCTGCACTGATTTCATTCACAGATATACAAGTTATTTGTCTTTTCTTTCTGATAAATTACTGAAATGATTTAATAAATGTAATGGGAAAATATGTTGTGTTACTACAGTGAAAGGTATTTTTACATAATTTTCCATGGCAAAACAACTAGATAGTATTTAAAATTTTAGTCAGGAAAAAAAAAAACAGTGTTGCAAAAAATGGGTAAAAGCATCTGCTCCAAACCTGTTCTTTTCTGCTCCATGTTGCATTTGGTACATTGTATATATGAGCCCAGTATTATGACTGGGGTCAAGTGAGGCCACCATGAATGAAGGTGCAGGTTGGGCAAAGCCAGAGTTGTTCACACTGGCTCTGTCAGTGCTGCCACAAAGCAGGAAACCACATTAGGAAACAGAACCTGAATTTATTCATGTCAGATGCGCAGTGGGCAACAGCAGACATACCAAGGCCACTGGTAAGAATAAGCAAAAATAGACATAAGCTAAAATAAAATAAATAAAATAGCTAAGGATCCATGGGTGCCCAAGGTATCAACAGATGTGTGCAGAAAGTCATGCAGACTGTGACATGGTGTATAAGGTTTTTTTTGGGGGGGGGTGTTGGATGAGATTCCTGTTCTTCATTATCGTTAAGCACTTCTGCACAATGCTCCCATTGACAGAGCCATAACGGAGATTCACTCTTCAAAAGGAATTATGGGCAAACATATCTTATTGTGTATGAGTCACTGTGTGTATTTATGTGTTTGTGTTCTTATTCTGGTGACTTAGAGCAAAAGCACACATTTAAGCATGAGGTAGTAAATCCCCAGTGTTGTTCTCTCTTTAATTCATTCTGCAAAAGAAGGAACAAGCAATGAAAAATGAATAATTCACTTTTAACTTAGTTTTTTTTTCTTATGCATATATTCTTTATGAAGGATTTTGCAATTTAAATTAGCCATGAGCAAAAAGAATTTAATGAGTAGGAAGCTTAGATGCATCAGGAGGAAATAAAAGGGTCCATAAATACTACACTGCCATACATAGATGTGAGCTGATTTCTAATGAAAAATATTAGTGTCAGCAAGGTCAAGTGTTAAATGTGTGCGTGTATGTATTTTTCTATATATTCACAGTCATGCCTACAAGTATTGACACATTTAAAGATAGGCAATATAATCATTGCAGGACGTATTACACCCATGATATTGTTTTTTGCACAGCAATTTATTTACAGAGGTTTCTAATAAAATGATCTATAAATAAAGTGTAGAAGTAGTTGCCAGAATGTATGAACCGTAGATTTACATGGACACTCAGTGGGATCACTGGGCAAAAAGAAAGACACACACACACACACACACACACACACACACACACACACACAGTTCTTAGCAACCATCTGTCAGTGCTTTCAGCACAGCCATACTATACACTGCACCTTTCTGTGTTTCATAGTAAGTGCTCAGACTGGGCAATGGAGAAGTCAGTATTCATTCCTACACTCCTCAAGTAATGATGTGGCACATATTTACTTAGCATTCACTATACTAACGACTACACACTGAGAAGGCAAATGAACTAGGCATAATTATTTGGATTAATTCTAAATAACTATAAACAGTGAACTGCTCTAGTTTTCTGTCATAAATATAAAGTAACTCTAAAGCTTATTCTTCTCACTGCTTTTGTTCTGTGGTGCACAGTACAGTGGTAAGTATGCTGAGATTATTCCTGTGTATATCTGGAGAATGCAATTTATTCTTATTCTGGTCAGTGCTAAATCTATGATTTTAATGTTAACCTAGTGTTAGCCTTAGACTTTATCACACGCTAAAACAAATCGGCATTACTTCGCACCAAGTCTAGGGTTTCTTCAAATCTCTGTGTTAAGTTTGAACACTTCTAATGTAGAGAGCAGTCAACAGAAACAACTGTGATGCTTTATTATGGTGAGTATTCGCAGTTAGAATGGAGTGATTATTTTTTGTAGTAGAGGATAGTCTTCTAAATGCCAGGCTTGTACCTAATGTAGTACTTCTAAAATGTAAGCCTTCCACCATGTATTCTCAACTTCAAATCCAAAATCATGAGAGGAAAACATCCCTTATCATCTTGATCCCTCCCCATGCATGCCAATTGTGCTCCTATTGAGTCCCAGCCAGAGATGATGCAACATCAGTTGCCTTATGAATCTGTCCTTTTGCCAGTCTGCGCTTATAAATGATGTTTTAATCTGGAGCAGCACTCTGCACCTGTATAAGGTAGTGACATCTTGATGGGGCTCCCTCTTTTTGTGTTCAGTAATTTCCTCAACATTCATTTTCAGCCTGAATGGACACAAAACCATCTAAAAGGAAGCAGAAGGAGACAGTAGAGACCTTGACATCCAACGCTTTGACATTTGGACAAGAAGCTCCATCTCTCTGGCATGCATCTTTGGCTCCGATTTAAGGCCAGATGGCAAGATTAGCACTTTCTGCAGCATTCCAGAGGGGTGGTAGGCAGGAGAGGGATTCTTTTATATCATTCTTTTTATTCTGCATTAGTAATTGTTTCTGTGTGCTTAAATGGCAAATGTTGTCCTTGTACATTTCATTTAAAGTGCTTTATAGTTCATGTTTGGATATAGTTCAGTGCAAGAAATCTGACGCTGAATTAAGTAACTTGAAAGTAGAGCTTGCAGTTTGGGAGATCTAATTACACCGTTGAATTAAATGGCCAGAGGACACATCATAGCATCGTTAGCCTACATATGCTATTTTGAATTAGCTGGATGGGACTTGGCATCTTCTTTTCGTTAGAAGGTAGATGAAAGACATAGTGCCACTCACTGCCGACAGCAAGTGTGTCTCTTTCCCTTTGCTAATTATGTTTATCCTTAAGATGAAGAAGAAAAGCATGCTTTGTGTATGGTGAGTAATGCATTTGCATTTGTTATGAAATAATCTATAAAAATTTGTTTTATTTATTTAAAATATTGCCCAAATCAACACATTCGGATTTAAAACTATACAAAATTATTTCTTCTCACAATACCACTCATGAAGTGAGCAGGAACGCATGTCATTTTAGAACACAAGCTGAAACTATGCTCAACCAAAGAAAAGTGTTGCAGTCTGACCCAGCAGTGCTCAGCGGAGAAGACGATGATGCTCATTTTGCAGTGACATGCATGTGACGCACAAGCTCACAAAAATACCAGACTACATCTAATATATTTCATATTCAGAAATCCACATTTCATGTCAAATAAATAAGTACGTAAATAAATAATTTATTTTCTGAAGTGAAGAAAGGAGTAAAAATATAATTAAACATCAAAAGTAAATAAAGATTTCAGGTAAATCACAGTGTTGTTCCCTGATTCCTAATTACCTGTTCAGTACTATAACATCAGTGCCATCTGCTAAGCCTCACAAGTAGCTAGCATAAAGCTTCAGGTTATAACTTCACATTCATCTTACAAATCCAGGTAATTCATAACATTGGACTTACAATTCATTATATTTTTAAACCAAAATGCTGACTGTATTCATTATGCTGTAAGTCTTATCACTGAGAATGGATTTGGATAAAAGGTGATGCTGAAACAAGGAGAATAGTGTGTTACTGAACATGCTGGTGTGGGTTAAACTGACTGTGTGTGGTATTAGTTTTCAGAGAGTAAAATTGCCTAAGATTAAATGGTTATAAAATGCAGCTGATATTACCAATCTGGCACATATCAAAATGGGACATATCCCTTACCAGCACTGATAATTAACTTAATCTAACCCCGGGTACTTTCTGTGATGCAATTGCCCTGTGTGAGATCATTTTCTTCACTCTGTATTTCTTCCAGTGCGCACAATATCTGACAATCATGATGGCATACTTTTTGATGCTCAAGTCAAGAGCTCATTCTACTCTCCTGATTGGTGATGAGACTTTGGTAATGCCAGTGCTCTCTCTCGATGGCCCTGCCTCTCTGCATCACTCAGAGCGATGTTGTCCAGTCATGTCAGTCATTTTCATTTTCAACAGTCATGTTGAGATGCTTGGCTTCATATAAAATCCGAAGAAGTATGCTGGCTTACGCCCTCACAGTGTTGGTGGCATCAAGTGCTAAAAGCCATAAACGTTCAGACTAAGCAAATAATAGCCTACGGGTGGCACTGAGAATGACAAAATTGTACAACTTTAGCATACTGCAGAAAATTGTTTCAATCAAATCATGGATTTCAGTATTGGTAGTGGAAAAGAAAGAGTGGTATTGTGCCATCTCTACCTGTTACACACTTAAGCAAACTATGAAGCAATCCAGGATCAGCATGTTTTACCGAGATTATATCGCAGTTTTGCTGCTGTGATGGGAACTGCTTATCTGCGTAACCAATCACTAAATGGAAGGCCTTGCCTAACTTTTTCTAAGGGAAATCCTCTAGATTGGCAACTTCCTGATCACAGCCTTAAATATGTTTACAGCTGAAAGGATATTCAGCTATATGAAGCAAAGCATTTCACAAACAATATCTGCAATGGTGGGCACACTGCAACTAGGGCAGTGGTGGCCTAGTGGTTAGGGAGTTGCCCCCGCATCGGAAGATTGTGGGTTCGATTCCCTCACCAATAGGTTGCCCTGAGGTACCCTTGAGCAAGGTACTGTCCCCGTCACTGCTCCCACTTTCAATAGCTGCCCACTGCTGCACGGTGTTTGAGTACATGGGTTAGATGCAGAGGTCCAATTTCGTTGTGGTTCACTGTGCGCTGTGCTGTGACCTTTCAATTACAAGGGTCGTCACTTTCACTTTCAATGTCCTGTCTTTCACACATGCTAGAATTTGAGAATATGTACCCATATGGAAGCGTGATATTTAGTTATGATGCATGAAAACTATATTTTGTGTTTCCACATACAAACTGACATCACTCTGTCTCTCTCCCATATACACACATACACGCACACACACACACACACGCACACTCTGAGTACTCAATGTAGGCAGAATTTAATAGCGCAAGCAGAAAGGACATTGCAAGCAGAATTTAAGCATTATCACTAAATTCACCTGGGTTACCATACAAGAATTACACTTTGACATAAAGGCAAAATGCTTGAGTTATATCTTCTGACTACTGCTGAGCAGTACAGCACAGACAGCTCTTTGCACCAAATTCTTTCAAACCCTAAAGTCATCATTCTCTTGCTCACATGATGTTAATTCAGATTATAAAAAAAGCAAATGTATTTTGCTTTTTCCAGGACATTCTCTACAGAAGAAATGATCCAATTCTCCTATTTTTTTAACTATTTTAGCAGAGAATAGCAGTGAGGCTTGGCAAAAGATTACTGTGCTTACAAATAGTCAGCTGTTCATTCTATTCATTATATAGTTGTGAAACGTCTCATACACAGTGCAGTGATTATATTAACTGAATTCATGTGCTTCTTGACTCGTAATATGTTAGTTAAGCTATAGCAGGAGTGATAGCATGTAAGCAAACATTTGTGTTTGAAAATATATGTAGAGTAAATGGTGTATACTGAACAGAAGGAATCTGAGGGATTTGGAAGAGTGTTGTTTTCGTGGGAGGGATTCTGGTTCTCAGCTTTGTTTAGAAGTTGGCCAAGATCTTCTTGAATTTTTACTCAAGCCAATGCGAGTATGTACTTTGCACTGTGGTAATGCAATGTTTGTGCAGCCAAGTTTGAGAGTCTAAACAGAGAAATAAGGTTCATTCCATAGTGGTGGCCTGGGTTCATATGAGGAACAAATAATAACCAAAAGCACAACATTCAATGATTCTGAACAACGTTACACTGCATAAGCTCTTTCTAGGTGAAGTCACACTACTAAAGCCTGTGACTAATCCAATTCATTACTAATGAATTGCAGTTTACAGGAAGAGCATTTTAAAGAACACATAGCTGTCTTCATGATCAAATCCACTTATGTTTTACAAACTCATTTCACATCATGTCTCTAAAAGGCCCCTTTTACAACTGTTGTGGGACGCATTTCCCACAAATTGAATAAAATATGTATCAAGACAGTGAATAAAACAAAACTTTAATTTGTAAAAGCCCAAAGATAAATGCCTTTGAAGTCTGCACCATGTGCAATTTTATGCAACAGCAGAAGAGGAAAAGATATATAATGAATTAAACAGAAGTATGCCTACACTATCAATGAATTAAACATCACACATGTGCAGAAATATTCTCATTATTGTGGGGAGAAGCAAAATCTCATCAGCACTGGCAGAGCGCAGGAGAGGAGGAGTGCGAATCCAGTGAGGGTTTAACCCGACTCCAGCCTTGGGGAAAGTGAGAGGCCTCCACTTTAATCATTATGCATGTGAAGTCTTTCCGACCATGAAAGCCATTTCAGTTTATGAGGGATTACACAAACTGGAGGGGAGAAATCCAAGCAACAATGCTACATGTGTTAGTAAAAACTGCCCATGAATGAAATTTCAGTTTATTTTCCTCTGAAGAATTTGCTTTGGGAACTTCCTTGGATTTAACTTAATGGGTATATAAAAGATTAGAACCACCATCCTATTTACAGACCGAGAGTTTAAATTGTGTGAATTTTTGGCATACTGGATGCTGCAAAGGCAAAAAAAAATTTCAGACAAAATGAAAACTTTTTATATTTATTTAACCTTATAAAGTCTACAAAAAAACTTTATAAAAACTCTTTGAAATGGGTGTCTACCTGTACTGCTATGTTGCCTGAGTGCTCTGCATGCACTGAATACATCATACGGTAGACTGCAGATTTCAGTTTCACTTCAGAACCATTACATGACTGGCTAATATAGTCTATACCAGCCGAAGTCATTTGCCTTTACATGTTTTGCTTTAAAGATACACAGCATGTTTGCTCAAGCTAGATTTTCTTTTGCTGCAAAAGCTGAAAAAGTGCAATGCACCAGTCATGCTCTGTATTCAAGCCCAGAAACCTTATTATTAATTAAGAAACTGAGAACAAGTTAAAAGAGATAATACCATCAGACAGCCAGACTGCCAGGATGCCTAGAGTTGAATCTGCGTAACGACATGACAAATAATCTTCAAGATTCTGTTAAACAAAGAGATCCAAATAGCAAACCACTGACAGACCTGTCATCCACTGCTTGCCTCTGGGACACTTCACAGACCAATAAAACATCTGGCTGCTTTCAAATTTAAAAAAGAAAAAAAAAAAGGCCTCTGCTGATAATGAGGCACACACACATCATCTGCTATGTTTTATCTTGGGCTTTAGATTTCATATGCCTCAGTTTCTCAAACCAGTCAGTTCCTCAAATTTAATATCTAACAAAGCCACAAACAGCTCTCATCAATACTTATATAAAATTACATGGCAAAGTTTTTTTTATGTAAGCCTCAAACAAACAAACAAACAAAGGAAAAAAAAGAAAATCTGAAATTTTTTTTACATCTTTAAAATGTTTCAATAAAACAAATATTTTTAAATATTAAATAAATAATTATTTTATTTATTTATTTCAATATTAACAAATAATAATTAAAGCTATGATATAGAGCAATTGTCCATGCTATAAAATGCTTATGCATGTATGTAGATTGTTTATAGAAATACATGGAAACAATCTTCATTATTTGTGAAATTACAGTGCGTCCCATAATAATACCTGTGATAATCAGGCTCGTACAGGTCAACTGAAATTGTAATTTTAAATGAGTAAAAAAGCAAGCTGTAGTTTATGCCTAAAATGTTAGTTTCCTTACTCATGATTTGGGGGGAATTACATCATTTGCTTACCTCCAGGTTAAACAAGAGTTCTGAATAAAAAATAGGAAAGAATAAAAGATTTCATACTATAGAGTAAATCATTTCCAATAAGCAATGCATTAAGAGTACAAATTGGATTTATAGTCATTTTTGCTGAACAGACACATACGTTAAAAAAAAAATGCTTTAAAATATATGAAAATATACAAAATATGAAGTATATGAAAAATAGTTTAATTGCATAACTGATGCTCTTTTCAAATTTGCTACATTAACTGGGGATTCCACTGGGATAAAAATCATTTTTTAAAAAAATCAGCATTTACAGTCACAACCTTGTTATCTTCCCAGCTGTTTGTGTCCTGACTCTGCACTTCTACATTGTGCACTCAGTCAAAAAACATTTAAAGATCACACGCAATTTCATTGATCTCTTTAAATCCCTGATTTAACATATCATTAAAACTGCTTTTTTTCCTGAAGCCTTCAATAAATCAATTATTTTAAAGGTCTGAATTTTAATAGACCAAACAGTACATCTGACTGTAGGCCTAAACGAATAAAGTCTTACCTCATAGGACCACACACACTGAGTTCCTCCAAAACGCCTGACACAGCGGCCCACTTCCACATCTTCATGGGTGGTGTACATCTCTCTCAGGCAGGTGCTGATATGAGGCACCATCCTGCGGAGCACTTCGCGGCTGAAGATCATGCCTGGACCTCCCATGCAGAAGTTCTCACCTGGCTCCAAAGCCAGCTTGCCCAACTCCTCTGTAGTGCCTAGACCTGTCTGACCCAGGTACAGAGGCTTACTGCTGTTAAGGGAGCGTAAGAAAAGTTCCAGCTTGTCACCTATTAGAGAGACGATTAGGGATAAAAGTAATGAGTGCAAAGAGGATGTGAGAGCACAGTATTATCTACGGAATATCTTTAATGTACACTGAAAATTAATTCTACATATCTTAAAGGCTCAGACGTTTGTTCTTTATCCCTTATGTACTGTAAAACTAACAGTGCATCAGGCTTTAACCTGGCAAATATCAGCTACCTCTCATGTCAGACGGAAGCAAATAAAGCAGCATGGTAATTGCTTTGCTGTCTAAAATAGCAGTGCTTATCCAAAGGAATACAGTATTAAATATCTGCCTAATGTCTTACTGAATTACCAAAAACACTAGGAGGGGGTTAACCCCGAGATCAGAGGGTCATGGGTACAAGTCCCGGACAAGTAGGTTACCCTGAGGTACCCTTGAGCAAGATATTGTAACCAAAACTGCCCCCCGGGCACTGGATATATGGCTGCCCCCTCAATGGATGGGTTAAACACAGAGGAAGCATTTTGATGCAATGCACAGCATGTTGGGCTGATGTTTGTTTACGAAGACAAACAGTCTCTCTCACTCCATCTATCTATGCAGATATTATACTTTATCAGAAGATGTTTGCTCAGTTTCACAAAATGAAGGCGAGTGGGTGTGTAGATGGATCATACTTGGAAATAGCATATTTGATGCTTTTCCAAAACTATAAAATATACTCAGTGTCAGATGGTTATGTTGAAGATTTCTCCAGATGAATTTTTCACCTCTTACAGAAAAACTTTCTAAACGGCAGCAAAATGTAGAAAGCATGAAGGTAGAGCTGATTATTTCTGTGCTGAAAGAGCCTGGAAAGCACAGTGTTATTAAGATAAGGTTGAAAATTCAGGCTCTTATCTTCTCCTTTTAGAATATATTCACTCTCTGGTCTGTGCTGCGTTACAGCGATGTCCATCAGCTCCCTAGTCTAGAATTACAGGAATTAAATTCACTGGCTATTGATTTGACTAATGTAATAACTTTCACTCACACACACACACACACACACACACACACACACACACACACACACACACACACACACGTAGCAGAATGAAGCCCTTTTCATTCACCTCGTATGTACACGTCGTCGTCAGCTCTCATGAACCACTCGTACTTGTCCAGATAATGATCGTGCATGTACTTGAGCATCATGAAGGACTTCTTCTGCGGCGGGTAGGAATCATCCACCCCTGTTAACGACACCACAGGGACGGGGGCAGGCAGCGGCACCGTGTCCGAGCCTTCGCTGGAGAAGAACTCCACCTTGCCTGGTACACTCCGCGTCCACGTCCTATGGGCAGCGACCGCCCTGGAGTCCAGGTACTTCTTGGCCGTCATGACCCCCACGTAAAGGAAGCGTCGGGTCTGGGGCTCGCCATTGGCCGTCCCGAAGTCACTCTCCTCTTCTCCCGGCTCGACATCCTCCCTCTCCTCCCGAGCGGCCGTGGCGCTGGAGCTGCCGCCGCCAGCCTCCCAAACTTTCCCGAAGGCGCGGTACGAGCACGCCAGAGACTTTCTCCTGGCGCCGCCGCCGTTGAGCTCCAGCACGAGCCAGGAGGCGGCCGTGAAGCCCAGTACGACCCCCACGGCCGCGCTCAGCCACGGTCTCCGGGACCTCACCGCCATGGCGGAGGCGGCGGCGGCGGGAGGGCGGCGAGGGCGGCGAGCGGAGCGGTGGTGTCCTCGAACGGCTGCGCGGGGCGGGCTTGACGGGAGCGGCGAGCGAGCATGGTGGGCTAAGCGGAATCTGAGGGGAGCAGCTCGGGGGGAGCACGGGGAGCGCTGGAAACTCTGAGGGAGACCCGGAGTTGGCGTGTTTTCCTTCCGCAGACGAACAAGATCACATTGGTCCCGGTACTGTGGACGGCCATGGCTGATTTTCAGTCAACTAAATGACATTCTCCTCGGGAAGAGTTTAACGGGCGCTGCGCGTGAAAACGGCGAGCTGCACGGAGCTGCTCACCACCTTTCCTCAAAAAAGCAGTTTTTGCGAACTAAACTCTTCCGATTTCATGACTTCTTGGCTGTCAGTGCAGTGAAAAGACTCTTAAAAGCCCCGAGACAGGGAGACTTGCCCTCAGTTTAAGGAGCTACACGGACTCCTCGCTAACGTTAACGCGTCCCCGCTCGGACTCGCCATTTTGTTTACGGTGCACTTTACACTCGCACGAGAACAACTGACAACTTACTAAGCTTTTATCGCGCCCACTTTATTCCTGCTCACCCTCCGCTGCCTGCTGCTTGCGGTGACTTCGGGACGAGCCCCGTGAAGCGAGCTTTTCCCCCGTTTGTCTTTAAGGAGGCGGAGCCGCTCCGCTCCCCAAACCGCCGCCTTCAGACCGAGCGGCGCGCGGGGTCCGAATCCTTAAGGAGCCGTTCATTCAAACCGATTCTTATGAAGAACACAGTCGAGCCGATTCACAGCATCACTCGAAGCCCTTTTCTTTCTTTTAGCGAAATTTGACTAACTTTTTCATTCATGGAAGACTGTAATACAATCTCACGATCAGTATTTAGTATTTACCTTCATAGTATCATAAAATCTGTAACAGGATTAATCTGTTCCAATTCTCGCGGTCATTTGCTGAGGGACACTGCTCTCGACATTTTTTCACCAATATTCCGTGATTCCCGTACATCCAGGACATGTCACGCATATTCCTTAAAGCGAAACTCATACGAGGAGATGAAATTTAACTTGTCTCCGTGGCAGCGGACGACTGAGTCGATCCATCAAAAGGAGGAATCGGTACAGTAAAATGATTCGTCCGTCTCAGCTTAGCAGAATCAGATTCGAGTCACTTCGTCGCACACTTTCTTAAGAACTGTCCAATTTATTGAATTTATTGAACACCGCATCCAGCTGATTCACTGGCGTGCCCGGAGGAGCGATGAGAATACTGAAGTGTGTTTAGAGCCTGTCAGTACATCACACACTCCAGCGGGCTTCCAGACACTTCTCGGACGGGGCGTTTCAGTCGAACCCATCCAGATGCCCTCAAACCAACCAGGCTCTGTTATTAGAGCCTTCCATACATTTCACTTCATTTCCACAAACAGCAAGAGATTCTTCTAGTTTTTAAAAAATATATTGCTGAAGGATAGTTCTCCAGGCTTCCTCGGAGATGAAGATCTAGTCTGTACCTGACCAGAGGATTCCTGGTGGACTACCAAGAGCTATTGGAGCCACATAGTGGCCTAGTGGTTAGGGAGTTGGCCACAGGATCGGAAGATTGTGGGTTCAAACCCCTTTACCAGTAGGTTGCCCTGAGGTACCCTTGAACAAGATACTGTCCCGTCACTGCTCCCCAGGTGCTTTCATAGCTCCACTAGGTCACTGCTGCATGGTGTTTTGGGTCCAATTTGCTTTTGTTGTGGTTCACTGTGTGCTGTGCTGTGACCTCGCAATGACAAGTCACTTTCATTGGAAGTTCAGACAGAAGCAGTGGAGAAGCAGGTGCAGATGATCAGGCTGGTGATTAGTGGAGATGCTGAACGGTTGGCACCCAACACACATCCTGCTATTTTAAGATATAATTTTGCAGACAGTCACAGTTAAACATCTGTTCCCATTTTTTCCAAACAAGACATTTCCATACATTTAGCAGACGCTCTTACCCAGAGCAACTTCCATTTTCCTGATTCCAGTCCATAGGTAAATATCCTACCACTAGACCACCACAATATGAAGAATATAAAGAAATTTACACATACATAGGAGAATTTGGGCCTTGTTCTCCTGTACTTAGAACAATCCAATATCCAGCTATGAGGACAATATTGAATACTATAACTGTATTTATACAAAGAATTTAATACTGCATATCTATTCTTTAATGATTACGCTCCAAACCTTTGCACCACCATTATCACCAAGCACCCTCTCGTGACTGGAAACATAACAATCACTGGACTACAAATGCAGGACTGAGTCTGTGGCCTTGGTACTTCTGTCATTGCACCTCAGCAGAGTCATCAGGAAAAGGACTGGACTGTTTAGGAATAGGAGATTACATACTATTACATTTGGGCAGCATGGTGCTTCCATGAGAGCTGGGATTGGCTCCAGCACCCCCCATGACCCTACTTAGGACAAGCAGCTATGAAAATGACTGACTGACTATTACATTATCTCTAAACAGTATCTCTGACAGAAAGTCAGTCAGTCATTTTTTGCTGCTTGTCCTAAACGGGGTCGCGGGGGAGTGCTGGAGTCCAACCCAGCTCACACATAGGGCGAAGGGCAGGGGACACACCCTGGACAGGTCGTCAGCCACATCACAGGGAGGAGTGTGACAGGGATGGCACCTTGCTCAAGGGTACCTCAGGGCAACCTATAGGGACGGGGTTCAACCCCCAATCCTCCGATCATGTGGCCAACGCCCTAACAACTAGGGCACCGCTGCCCCTGACAGAAAGTGATATTGTTAATATAAGAGATAGATAGATGTAGACAGATAAAGTAAAATGATCTCTAATAATAAACAACTGAAACTGTTAACTTTTACACTAATACAAATACACAGCAGCAGATTACAGTCTGCAAGAGTCAAGCCTCTGAACAGGCCACTGTTTTAGACACAGTGCAGCAGGCTATCATCACCTTCTGTTTTCCTACGCACACCAGTACCTACAGGCTTACTGCCACACAACAGAATAAAACCTCAACACATCTGAAAAAATGAGAAGCAAACTGTCCTCTACTGGCCATTCACGAATAGAAGTAGCTTTAAATGCCGTGTGTATCTGAATGTTTGAGCCTCATAAGTTGATCAGAATCCTGTGGGCGTGGCATCCTTCCTCCCTTTTGCACCATTTCCCCACAGCATGGCTTGTGTTAACCAGACCGCTGGGATCAGATCGGATTACACACACCTGCCACTGACGCCTGCTGCTTCATTAATAAGTCATTAGTGCAGTCAGAGTCAGAAGCCTGTTTTATCTGGGTGAAGAACATGGACATCACTGTTCTGCCCAACAATAATCATCCAGAGAAATTCCTCCAGTTGGATGTTGGGATGTTACCAGCCACCCACGGGATGTTCCAGATTGGGGCTGCTCTGTCAGGCCAGAGGCAATGGCAGAACAGGGTATATTCACAGGTAGGGGCTAATTCTTGAAGGAAAAACACCCTAGCATCATGATCAGAATAGCAGAGTCAACAGTGATAAAGAAGGAAGTGTGACAGCAGGGGTAATATGAAAACATTTTCAAACCAATACAAAGGCCAAAAAACACTTAGGCTTTTATTCTCGGAATACTCTGAATGATTTTATACCACAGGAAAATAATATGCCACTTACAATGTCTGCTGTCTGCATCATATGGCTAACAATAATAACTTTAATGAACTTGGACAAAGATGCAACACTCCGTCTGCAATCGATCACACTATAAATGCAGCAGATATGGATCAGGTGGAATAATGTTGGAATATTATGTTAAATGAATAGTTTAGCAAAAATCAAGTTGGAACAGTTTTCCCAGTTAGCCAGGTTATGTTTGGTGTCCAAATTTTGCTTCTTCAGTTTAGAACTGGTATACGAGGCTGAAGGTGATAACAGACACTGCCAGTATTCACCTAAACAGCCCAAATCATTTCCATCAAGTGCATCAAAACTACTGAATGCTTTGTGAATCCCAGCCCTGTTTTTTTTTTTGGTGCTTGTAGCTGTAATGTTTTTCTAGCTCACAGTAAGTCATACTGTGTCCTAAACCACATTCAGAAGAGCCGGATGTGTTTTTATATAGATTAAGTGTTTATTCATTTTTTGCATTAGTTGGCCTCCCAGCTGTCGTCCAGATGTAGTCAACATTTGGATGGTAAAAATGTATTTGTTTATCGTCTACATCTAGGATAAGCGGTAAATTGTGTCAATTTGATATTTCACTGAAATATTCTGAATATAACTGCTTATCCTGTGTAGGGTTGTGGGTGGTGCTGAAGCCTATTGCAGCACATAAAGGATGAAATGCAGAGAAACTTCCTGGACAGATCACCAGTCCTTCACAGTAAAGACAATCGACGTATGTAAAAAATAAATACACAGGAAAAGAGTCCAAAAAGAGTCCAAGTTCAGTTACTGTTAACAGAAAATTAATTCCCTATATACACTTTGCAGCAGGGAGCAGCAATTTAAAGTGCCCGGGAACAGTGATGGGGATGGTACCTTGCTCAAGGGTGTCTCAGGGCAACTTACTGATGCTGGGATTCAAAACCAGACCATAAATGCATTCTTTATCTGAGTTGCTTGTCCTACTGCACATGCCAGTGCAAATAAGACGAAAGGCAGAGAAACATCTTGGAGAGGTTGCCAGTCCATTTCAGGGACAGAAAATAAAATGTTTTAAAACTAAAGTTTATTGAACAATTATCACAGAATTTGGTCTGTTTGGACAACTTTTATTGCAAGGTAAGCATGATAGAATAGACTAGAATAGAATAGAATAGAATAGAATAGAATAGAATAATCATTTATTATCCCACAAATGAGAAATTCGGGTGTTACAGGGCTCTTTAACAAGAAAGAACAAGAAAGAAAGAAAGAATATAAAAAAAATAAGGAAAGCTATCCATTTACAGAGCTATATATACATACACATATTTACAGGGCAAATAGCAAGAAAGAAAGAATATAAAAACAGGAAGGATAACCTTATACACAGAGAGCATATAATAATAATAACAATAATAATAATAATGATAATAGTAAATAGTAATGAATTATAAATAAATAAACAAATAAATAGATGTAATAATATTAATAATAATAACAACAATAACGAATGAGTAATAATAAATAAATAATGTCAGGTTGAGTTGTGGAGTCTGATGGCTGCCGGTAAGAATGACCTGCGGTAGCTCCTTCTTACACTGCGGGTGTAAAAGTCTGCTGCTGAGCGAGCTGCTCAGTGCTCGTACAGTCTCATGCAGGGGTGGGAGATGTTGTCCATGCTGGATGTTAGCTTGGATAACATCCTCTCCTCCCCTACCTGCTCGACAGTTTTCAGCAGACAGTCTAGGACAGAGCTGGCCCTCTTGACCAGTTTATTTAGTTTCCCCCTGTCCCTCTCCGCGATTCTACCACACCAGCAGACCACAGCATAAAAAACAGCAGACGCTAGGTTTACTGCATGCACTATGGTGTAAAATCTTGCTTTGTGTTGAGTAGAAGCTCCTTGCTGTCTCCAGTGCGGAGAGCTTTGCAGGTAAAGTTCTCAGCAGTGTGGGCTGCTGCACTGCTTAAGCAATTGTTGAAACAAATCAAAATTCTGTTCCCTGTGCAGAGATTTGGAACAAACTTTCAGTACAAAATTCTCACTCAAACTTACAAACTTCTTGCTCTAACTTACATTTAATGATCAAAGCTCAGTCTGGGTGAATATTGGTGTTCCACAGCCCTGTGTGAAATCTGTCTCGCTGTACTTATTGCTTTAGGCTTTCATCATTTATACTAGAGTGTTAACACAGAGATTATTCAGAGTGCACCATTCTTTCAGAGCATATTTTATTCATCATGTTCAGAAAGCCCACTTCCCACTTCCCACTTCCATCTTTAACAAAAAGATCAGGTGTTCCTTTGGCATTTTCAGTAGTTTTCAGTCATTTCCAATGACTGTTCTGTCTCTTTTTAGCAGCTATAATAGGCTGAATTTCACAGAATAGCAATTTTTCATTTTCATTATTATTGTTACAAGCTTCTGAATGCACTGTTCACTTCCTAACCATGCTGTTC
This sequence comes from Hepsetus odoe, assembly GCA_017165825.1. Classification (NCBI taxonomy): domain Eukaryota; kingdom Metazoa; phylum Chordata; class Actinopteri; order Characiformes; family Hepsetidae; genus Hepsetus; species Hepsetus odoe. The sequence goes on from CM029383.1 coordinate 16,249,139, forward strand.
ATACACAGACACAGACACAGACAAAAAGTTAACAATTTACAGGTCCTGGTTGTCAGGAAAGACTTTCTTTCAATAAATGCCACTGATTAATCCTTTAAACAAACTTCGGTTCTTCTCAATACTATGTCCAAGTTCCACAGAGTCACATGTTAAAACAAAGCCTTGCATCTCTACAATGGCAACTTTATAGGAGAGAGTTTCAAACAAGCTTTCAAGAAAAAACAAGTTTATGTTAAAGCAAAGAGGTTAAGTCAGACTCATTTAATAGCATCCCAACTGACCTATGTGTCACACCATTGTCATATTATTGTAGAGGAAAGACTTCTGCAGATTTCAAATGGTCTAAAACTTAATCAAAAGATGAATTCAAGGATTTTGAAATGACAGAATGTTACATTACAGCCACCCGGATAAACTGAACATTGAAACAGAATGGCTAGTCTCTTTTTCTTGACGTGTTTTAGGATTGCATAAAATTTGTTCAATTTATTTGTTATATACAGAGAGAGCAGAGTGGCCTAAAAGGGTCAAGAGATACGCGACCTCCGGCAGTTAGTCTGGAGTTCAGAGACCACGAGCTGGAGCAGCATATCACACCACTTACCCTGAAACCAAAGATCAAACAGAACCCCCTCTATGTGGACATACAGACTGTTGATGCTGAGGAGAACCGCAGGACCAAACCATCCTGGACTATTGAAGACTATGACAGACAAGCAATGGACAGCAACTTAGCCGACTATCTAAAGGTACAGAGTCATTGTACTTGGAAGGTGCCTACAAACAGCAGAACTAACACTGGAAAACTACATTGAGTCAATGTGCTGCTTGGTATCTTACATTCCTGTTCACAGTGAAGGATCATATAATAAAAACTGCTGAGCTGGTTAATGGTCCTTTAAATGAACACTTTTATATAATAAACTAATAACCAAATCTGCACATTTAATTTTTTTGTGCTGAAGATATGAGGCTTATGTAGCTATTTGGAATGGAATATATGCAATATAATTAGATTTTTTTATATGACTATATACACTGACTTATGGTACACTGATATAGCATTTTATACACTGTAAGAAACTGAAATGTATTTTAGGTAACATAATAAAGTAACATTTGCTCGAGGCAACTTGATGAACTAGCTTTGCAGTTTGGTGGTTGGTATAATTTCCATTACTTAGCCATTAGTGTCATTGCTCTGCAAAAAAAAATCTAATAAGCAAACTTCATACCTTTAATAGATCTTGACTGACTACATTAAGTAATAATAATATACATTAGAATTTTTAACTATTCCTCTAACAGACATTGTTATCCGTCTATTTTTGATTCTTATATAAAGTGATGCTGAGATTAATATGAGTAAATGGCGAGGGCAAGGCTGAGGACAGATTAAGATGGTGACAGTCAATACTGGTGTTATTAACTCTCAGTGAACTTGACACTTTGAATTTAAATGTCACCAGATGAAACTCTATCCAGCAGTTCCAGGATATGGAGACTAGGAGGGACAGAAAAGAGCAGAAAAAAGAACAGGAATTATAAATACACTGCCTTAAATGTCTACAATAGGCTGGCGACCTGTCCAGGGTGTGTCCCCATCCTTCACCCTGTGTGAACTACAGCACCCCCAACCCCCCCAGCCACCCTAATTAGGACAAGCGACTCGAAAAATGACTGACTGACTGATGACTGCCTTAAATGTTTTCACTATTGTATTCTAGTTCAGCATACAAAGAGTACAGTATTCAGGAAACATTCAAAATAGTTTTATTTTAGTCATTCTATTGCTAAAAATGTTTTCAAAAAAATTGCTTATTTTAATTAAGTTCGTAATTGCTAGAAAACCAGTAATTGACTTCACTCTGCATGAAATTTGAAATATGCTCTCTGTGCTAAAATTTGCTGTGTGCATTCTAGATCGTTCTGTTTACTTTTAGGAAGACCCGAGGAAGCTGAATTTTTGGCTGGAAGACCTCTACACTCCAGGCTTCGACTCACTGCTGAAGAAGAAAAATGCAGAACTGAAAAGGAACAAAATCTGTAAAATATTCACTTTGGTCATTCTGTCAGTTTGCATAGTTGTGATCATTATCACAGTACCAGTTGTGGTTACACAAAGACCATTATAAAGCCACAACTTTTGATACTTTCTATAGTGCAGGTGATAAAAAAGACCTCTCATATGAAATCTAGAGATATCTACATGCATCCAAGACCTTTGTCATACCATCTGTTGGGTGCAAAGTTTTTGTAAATGCACTTTTCCTAAATGGCAATAACTTAATATGAGGACATATTAAACTACATCAGCACTGTTGTTTTGGAAGGTTGTCATTTTTTCAGGAAAGGGAAGTATCCAGGCGATGACACCCCAGGATTAATTGTTCTCAACTGACCTCAGAGCAGCTAAGTTTTGGCCATTTACTAATATGCCCACTGTGTTAAGCTACCCTTGAGAAGTTTTGCCAAGAATGACTTGACAAGTACAAGTAAGCAACACACAGTTTATAGAATACTTCAGGCTATCAAATGGCATATGATTTACATCATTCTTTTACTACTAATGTTGCTAGCTATTTCAGCACACTATAGCCTATAGTTGCATAACTGCTCTGATGATACGGTGTGGGACTTTGCCTGTCTTGTATTGTAAGACCTCAGTGGCAGTTCAGATGAAAATTACTATATTGCTAAATTGACAAAATATATGATATTGCGGATGATATTGTGATCTGTAGTGAGAGTAGGGAGCAGCTTGAGGAGAACCTGGAGAAATGGAGATATGCTCTTGAGAGGAGAGGAATGAAAGTGAGTAGGGCAAAGACAGAATACATGAGTGTGAATGAAAGGGAGGAAAGTGGCGTGGTTAGGATGCAGGGAGTGGAGGTAACAAAGGTGGAGGAGTTTAAATACTTGGGATCAACAGTTCAGTGTAATGGCGAGTGTGGAAGAGAGGTGAAGAAGAGAGTGCAGGCTGGTTGGAATGGGTGGAGAAGAGTGGCTGGAGTGATTTGTGACAGACGCATACCAGCTAGAGTAAAAGGGAAGGTTTACAGGATAGTAGTGAGACCAGCTATGTTGTATGGGTTGGAGACAGTGCCACTGACAAAAAGGCAGGAGGCGGAGCTGGAGGTGTCAGAGTTAAAGATGCTGAGATTTTCGTTGGGTGTGACGAGGATGGACAGGATTAGAAATGAGTATATTAGAGGGACAGCTCATGTTAGACGTCTTGGAGACAAAGTTAGAGAAGCAAGGTTGCGTTGGTTTGGACATGTGCAGAGGAGAGACGAGGATTATATTGGAAGGAGGATGTTGAAGATGGAGCTGCCAGGAAAGAGGAGAAGAGGAAGACCAAAGAGGAGGTTTATGGATGTGGTGAGAGAGGACATGCAGGTGGTTGGTTTGAAGCAGGAAGATGCAAACGACAGGAAGAAATGGAGACAGTTGATCCGCTGTGGCGACCCCTAAATGGGAGCAGCCGAAAGAAAAAGAAGAAGAAGAAGCTATATTGACAAAACAATTGAAATATAAAAACGTATTTTTGAGGAAATGTTCACTACAAAGATTGGTGGACTACTGGTTACCATTCTTCCATTCCCTCCCCAGACACAGTATAAATTCACAGTGTCTTCTGCTGGATTTTGCATAAAAGCTATGAATAAAGTTACCTTAACATGGGAACGATGTACGCTAATTTGATACATGTTGTCGAAAAAAGCAATTATTATTGATTATATTTATTCATTATATGGACATATTTAAACATTTGATATCTCATGGAGTTTAATGTCAACTGACCAGGTCCAGCAGATAGCTGCCCAAGGCTTTCTGAGAATGGCTGTTGGGTGGTGGTGGTCCAGTGGTAGGATACTTGCCTATGGACCTATGGCTCAAGAGGTCCCAGGTTTGAATCCCACCTCTGGCACTACCACCACTGGGTCCCTGAGCAAGACCCTTAACCCTGAGTTGCTCCAGGGGGGACTGTCCCTGTAATTAGGACATGTAAGTCGCTCTGGATAAGAGCGTCTGCTAAATGGCGTAAATGTAAATGCTGTTGTGCCTGTTTATGTTGTTGTACAAAGATGAAATGAGGCCGAGTCTCCTTTAAATTCCCCATGAAGAATGTTACCTCATTTGTTACCTTTGTAATTCCCCTTGTCACTGAGCAGTGTATCACTGGGACACAGTGCCAGCAGAATATAGGTTTAAATATTAATAACTTAGCATCTGTGATATAATGTCAGTCACAGCAGGCATAAGAGGAGCACAGAATCAGATTTGAAAAAAGATGACTTGCTGCATCATACAATACTAGATGTGCTTCTGTAGACCATGGCACACTGGATAGTTGTTTCAAAAAAGGGCAGATGCAAGATACTAGATTGCAAAGGCTAATTAAAAGCCAGATTCACAACCAACAGAAATCTACAAAGAATAAGACACCAGATTGGCTACGAATGTAGAAACGTATAGACTCCCCAAATCAGAAACCCACCCACACACCCACACACACAGAGAGAGAGAGAGAGAGAGAGAGAGAGAGAGAGAGAAAGATGAAAAATATAATCCATGCATTCCTTCTCCTTACCAGCTCCATGGGTTTTTATTACTTGCACACCTGGGAGATGAGTTCCTATACAATGATTCATGTTTTGCTGTTAGTTTTATAATGTTTTAGAACCCTTTTCTGTAATATGTTTGTTATAATAAAAATCATATAATAGATATTCTGCTTGTTTCACCTTATTTTGTGTATTTTATTTATTGTGGAAATTAGTATACTTGTTTTAAACTGTAAAACATTGTGTGCACTTGATTTTAAATCCATTTATAAACAAATCTGCTTAGGAGGAATAGTTACATGTCTTCAGAAATTGTGCATTAGCTTTACTTAAAAATTTTATTTGTTCTGTGTTCTGCGAGATGTCTCCAGATCTTCTTCCATACATCATTCAAATACTCAAAGGATCTCCAAAGAATTGCCACATTCCATCTGCCTTCAAGTCAGCCATAGTCACTCCTATTCTGAAGAAACCTTCTCTGGACTGCACGGACTTAAACAACTATAGACCGGTATCTCTTCTCCCTTTTCTCTCCAAAGTCTTAGAACGAGCAGTATATTATCAACTGAATGTGTTCTTATCTCAAAACAGTCTCCAGGATCCTTTCCAATCTGGATTTAAATCAGCACACTCAACTGAAACTGCTCTACTGGCTGTCGCTCATGAACTCCACGCTGCAAGATCTAACAGCCTGTCTTCTGTTTTGATTCTCCTTGACCTCTCAGCAGCCTTCGACACAGTGAACCACCGGATCCTCCTGACCACTCTCTCCAACCTGGGGATTGCTGGTACAGCTTGGCAGTACCAAGTGTCATGGCAGGACCGTCAGTCCACACCACTAAATTTGACAACTGGCGTTCCCCAAGGATCTGTTCTCGGTCCCCTTAAATTTTCTCTATATACTGGCTCACTGGGGAAGGTCATACTCTCTCATGGCTTCTCCTATCACTCTTATGCAGATGACACCCAACTAAACCTCTCTTTTCCCTCCTATGATCAACAGGTTGCTACCCGAATCTCTAACTGCCTGGCTGACATCTCTGCATGGAAGACAGCTCACCACCTCAAGCTCAACCCTAACAAGACTGAGCTTCTCTACCTGGAAGGCCATCAAACACCGCAACAGGACCTTCACATCTCCTTTGGCGGTTCGCTTCTTGTACCATCTAGAACTGCCAGGAATCTTGGTGTCACTTTCGACAATAAGCTCTCCTTCTCCTCACATATTTTTAATCTTTCTAGGTCCTGCCGACACCTTCTCTTCAACATTAGAAGAATCCGTCCTTTCCTCACAACCCAGGCTACCGGTCCAGTCCCTGGTCATCTCGAAAGTGGACTACTGCAACTCTCTTCAGGCAGGTCTTCCACTGAAGGCAACGAGACCACTACAACTGATTCAAAACACCGCTGCAAGACTCGTCTTCAACCATCCCAGGTTCTCTTATTCTACTCCTTTGCTGCGGGACCTACACTGGCTCCCAGTGGCTGCTCGTATCAGGTTTAAAACTTTAACACTTGCTTACAAGGCCACTAACAGCCTTGCACCATCTCACCTGTCTGCTCTAATCAAACACCGTGTCTCTTCTCGTCCTCTTCTGTCCCTGTCACTGCTCCCCAGGTGCTTTCATAGCTCCACTAGGTCACTGCTGCATGGTGTTTTGGGTCCAATTTGCTTTCGTTGTGGTTCACTGTGTGCTGTGCTGTGACCTCGCAATGACAAGTCACTTTCATTGGAAGTTCAGACAGAAGCAGTGGAGAAGCAGGTGCAGATGATCAGTGTTCTGAACTTGAATGACATAATGAAGAACTTTACTTTGATCCTTTATGGCATCACCCCAGACTTTATTCCATCTGCATGTAAGACACAACAGCAAACAAATCGGGACGCATTTCTTGTTACTTTGATCTATCACCCATCAAACCTGATCATAAGCATCGAGGAGACTTTGTTTGACCACGTCTGAGAGTTTTCAGTGCTCCAAGAAAAGGGATTTTTGCTTGAGCTGCTGTTTAATCTTCCACAATTATTCCCAACAGTAAAATTTCTATTTGAAAAATCCTGTTTACAGAATGAAGTTGTATGACTAATTTCAGAAAAAGATTTCTTTTATACTTTATATGATAATCAGCCTGGAGCCAAACAGGTTTGATCTTGAGCTGCGGTGTAAGAAATCACCATGAAACATTTGCTAAAATACATTTAGTTCAGCGAGCAGCCAGGAGCCCATGTACCTCTGTTTCATAGCTAAGAGGTAGTTGAAACACTGAACAAATTACATGTGGAAACCAGTGAGAATTCTTGTTTCATTTATTTATTTATTTTGAAGACAGTGTTTTTAGATTGAAAATCAGTCGAAGGAAGCAGTAGGGAAGTGTGTAGGCTTTGGATTAATCCCAAAGCACTATCTCGGTCGGTGGTGGCCTAGTGGTTAGGGGAGTTGGCCACAGGATCGGAAGATTGTGGGTTCAAACCCCTCACCAGTAGGTTGCCCTGAGGTCCCCTTGAGCAAGGTACCGTCCCTGTCACTGCTCCCTGGGTGCTTTCATAGCTGCCCCCTGCTGCACAGTGTTTGTGTGCATGGGTTAAATGCAGAGGTCCAATTTTGTTGTGGTGTGCTGTGATCTTGCAATGACAAGAGTAGTCACTTTCATTTAGAAGTAGGAGATATTATCTGATGATCTATGTCACGCACTATATGAGCAGTAGGGAGGGATGAGAGGTTCAGGTTCACTCTTTCACAGAATTTATAAATTGGTTAACTCCCTCTGTAGATAACACACACGTGCGTGCACACACACAAATGTGTTTCGCACTGCTGTGGTAAGTTAACACACTCAAACACCCAGCCACACACCCCATCACCAGCACTGAATGTGTTCACAGCCATGTTACTACAAACACCTGCCATCTACTTCAAGTCACTGGTCACTTTTTTGGAAACATCTACACTTTCCACTCACTCGACACTTTATTAGAAACATCTCCTTTTAAATCTGCTATATAGCTGCCAAAGTGACACTCTACAGTTAATCAACTTTGTCATTTAATATTGGTCAGTTTCTGACCACAGGACCACTTTTATATACATATTAGTTGGATGTTATACCCCTCTTCACACAGCAGTAGAGAAAAGGTAATGTGTGTGGTGAAGGTACAAGAGCAGTGTTACTGTCCAAGGTGAAGAGGTAGAGGATGGCCAACAAACTGTGCATCAACACCAGGGCTGCAGCTTCTAACGGTGTAGTTCCCCCTGGAGGTGGTACTGTTGATATTGATGACGCAAGATGATACGAAAGGTGTGTCTGTGGCCCTGCTGGACTATATTATGAGCATCATGATGAGCTGGTGTTAGTGATGAAATGGCCAGTGCCTTCCATGGATCTTGTGGATTACATGTAGCACAGTGGAGGCCCACTACAGTAAGAGGAAGCCAAGGTGAGAGGCAGTACTGCTGACATTCATGCCCAGGGGGCCTGGATTAAATGAAGAGTTTGGTAAACTCTGGGAAGGAAGGCTGTGGGGAAAGTCATACTGGAACCCTTGACTTAGTAAATCTTTTCTGGGCTCTGCAAATACTGACACAACTGCATATCCATGATTCTTGACAAAATATATTCCCACATTCAAATAATATCAAATCAGTTACATACTTGTGTATGTGTGTGTTTCATTTCCGCTTATGCCACGGATTTAAGGTACATATACAGCACTGTGCAAAAGGCAGGTGTGAAAAATGCTGTAAACAAAGAATGCTTTCAGAAATATAAATAATGATTGTTTATTTTTATCAATTTACAAAATGCAAAGTGAGCGAACAAAAGAAAAATCTAAATCAGATCAATATTTGGTGTTTCTACCTTTTGCCTTCAAACCAGCATCAGTTCTTCTGGCCCCACAGAGCCCTGATCTCAACATCATCCAGTGTGTCTGGATTACATGAAGAGACAGAAGGATGTGAGGAAGCTACATCCACAGAAGATCTGTGGTTAGTTCTCCAAGATGTTTGGAACAACCTACCAGCCGAGTTCCTTCAAAAACTGTGTGCAAGTGTACTTAGAAGAACTGATGCTGCTTTGAAGGCAAAGGGTGGTCACACCAAATATTGATTTGATTTAGATTTCTCTTTTGTTCATTCACTGCATTTTGTTGATTGATGAAAATAAATGATTAACACTTCCATTTCTGAAAGCATTCTTTGTTTACAGCATTTTTTCCACACCTGCCTAAAACTTCTGCACAGTACTGTATATATCAAGTCACAATTATGTTGCATAACTAAAAGGAACTGAAGAATCCCTTGAGGATGGCACTCTAGTTGTAGCTCTGCTAGCTGGAATGTTCCAAAAGTACCAGATTAACCAATTTACATGGTAGGGTTTGTTTTCATGTTAATAAAATGGTTTAGATGCCAGAATAACCTCCTTAACCACAATGATGTTGTTTAATGTTTCTCAAAGATCAGCCATCATTATCTGAATTTAATCAATCTTCAGCTAACTATTATTAAAACGGAGCTCAAGACACTGACACAAATGCAATATGTTGAAAAGTGCCGGCAGATGTATGGAAGCTCTTCTGAAAGATTCATCTGCTGATGTGTTCCTCAGTGAGCACTTCAATCAGAATCTTGTATGAAAACAAAGTGCAATGAATACTGAACACAGATTTCTACAGTGCATATAAACATTTATTGTACTGTAAGCTGTTACAAAAATGAAAGTTTCCTTGCACAGTAAACAAAGTGCATGATTCTATTTCGCCACATCAAGAAGTAGGCTATCTGCAAGAGGTACAATCAGTTTGGGCTGTTCATAAATAGGCACTGTATATTTTCTTTCTGCTAACACACACAGACTCGATATCAGCTGGAAACTGGTTTACACTTGCACACACTTCAGGTCTGGATACACTTACACCTTGAGTCCATCTGTCAGCTGTTCACTGACCGGATCTTGTAGAAAACAAATGCACAAGAGGGAAGGAAGGTATCTGTGGAACTACAGGCACTTTTACATTTGAACTGTTATACCAAATCTAATTTTTTAATAGTAATACTAATAATAATAATAATAATAATAATGCTACTCCAGTCTGTGCTACTATTCATCAGATACATAAAGGTTTTCCAGATTGCTTTGTCGTGGCTCATATACTGGACAGAGCAGGCATGGGTTCCAGTTTTCTCCTGTGTGTAGTTTGTTACTCTTTCACACATGAGACTACAATGATGTGCTACATATTTATTTATTATTACCATTTAATATGATAGTAATGACAGAAATATTATGTTTTCTATCTTATGACCAGAAATCATATGATTTTTATACTGTGGTAATTTATGAATACAAATTCTGAAAAACATTCGATATATTCTCGTTTAAAATAAATGTGCTTAATGTGTAGAAAAATAAACAAACAATCTCCAAAGACATGAAAAGATGACCTAAGATCTAGTCCTGGAGGCACGCTGGCTGTGTTTTCACTGCTCCCAACACACCTGATCCAAGGAGTCAGCTCACTGCCAACGCCGTGCTTAGGTCAAGTGGGTGTGTTAAGACAGAAAAACTTTAGCTAAAAAGCCTCCAAGACCAGGGTTAGGAAACATTGGCCTAAAAATTTGCACTTCTTTTTTCTCTTTGCCCCAAATGTCATTGAAATATAACGTTGTTCATGACCAAAAAGAGCACCAAATGATATTTTCCTGCACATTTCAACCTGCACAGTCTGAAAGTGCTTGTAGCTCCATGATTAGTTGTTAAGTGATACACACATGTGCAGCAGGGCGCAGCTATTTAAAGCACCCAGGGAGCAGTGATGGGGACGGTAAGGGTACCTCGGGGCAACCTACTGGTCTGGGATTCGACCCCTTGACCTTCGATCCTAGGGCCAACTCCATAATCACCAGGCCACTGCTGCCCCACTTGTTTTTGTGAAAATAGATTACAAGCCCGTCCTCTTCTGCGCCGAGAGCCTGTGTTTTTGCAGATCAGGTGCTAATGAAATTTTCTTTGATAACAAAGGAAAGAAAGAAATCTAAACGCCTCAAGTGACTTAAGTGTATCCAGACCATTAAAAGATCTAACAAACAGATACAAACAAGGACTGGAGAGTGAAGCAGGGTTCAGCGAACATCCACACCCTGCAGCTTGTACAGACTTAAAGGACAATGCATGAACAAACAAACACACACACACACAAAAATAAATAAAAAAAATCTACAGGGGGTTTCACACACTTACAAGAGAAACAGCAATAAAATCTAAGAAATGTATAAACTAAGTGGCAGTATTCCACACTGGGTGATTTTTTTCCTTTTTTTCCAGCTTTGATTTGATTTCCTGGGCAAAATATAAATGAACCCACATTAGTCAGTTATTAATGATAACAGCTTAGTGTCACGTGATTCTTACTCACTGCTCAGAGAAACCGAGAAATTCTGTTTGCATTTCATTTGAAAGCACGTGTTCATTAGGAGATATTTTTACCATTTTTGGGCTTAAGTTATAGTTACTTGTGTCCATTTATGCTGTTTGTAATATTTGTAATATAATTCTTGACTTCCAAACCAACAGAAAAAGATCAGAGCAGATGCAAACCTGATACTGAATATGAATCAACTCTAAATCCTTTGCATAACTGTTTGTAACTAATGTAACTAAATATCATTATATTTGAACATTATAGCAAAAGCAATCATTCCTGATCTGGCTCACAGTTGGCTCGAATTTTTTTAATTTTCTCCTCCTAGGAATTTTCACACTTCTCAGCATTAAGCTGACATTACTATGCATGCACACATACCATAAACATCTACATGGACAGCTTGTAATGCATTCAATCCAAATTAGGGATGCAAAATAAGAGGTATTCTCCATAACTACTTCCTCTAGCAGGATTTCAATGTAACCATAAATGTAACAGCTAAGAAGGAGGCTCCACAACAGATAAAGCAAACAGATCCAACTTAATGCTAACATTTTATGCGTAAAAGTATTTAAATTGACCACAGACTGGTGTATTTTGGTTTTATAGGACAATCGACATTTATTTCTAGATCCGTAGTCCTATTCGAGCTAAAAACACACACCACAGGTATACAGTACTACTGATATTACAGGGCAGTTTGGGGGTGAGGGGGGAAGGCTGAGATGGTTGAAGGTGTTAGTCAGCCCAGGGGGATGGGAGGGGTAGATGCGAACCAAGTTAACAAGGGTGATACATTTTTGGCTCTTTTGCTAATAAAGTGGATGCCACCCCCCTTCAAATCACCCACTGCAAGGACCCCTCGATAAGTTGCATAAAAATTCGGCTCACAAACAAAAGCAGTAATACTCATCATGCTTCTATTTACTAATCTGCCAATTTTACCTTCACTGCACACACTATAGTCACACTGGTAGTTTTAATATCTTTTTTTACAGCACATTCAAAATGGTTTATAGCAATGAATGTCTCAACCGTTAAAACCACTAGACTGGGAAAACGATAAGACCTGTTTTATAAATTCCAGATAGATTTAACTGGTACTGAAACATTTTTGCGGCGGGGCAATTGGCGATGCAATTGCAGTTTGCAGGTCTGATGGTGTCCTCAGTGATACGCAGTATGATATTCCAGTGATTGGATAAATTATTTTAACTCCACTACCAACATTTATAGGACTGCTGCCGTTTGAAAAGGGAGAGTTAAGAGCATAGTTGTGCAGCCTTAGGCAAGTTTGCCAAGCATACAGACATCTAAAGAGCAAACGTCGGCTAAACCCACCACCTAAAAATACTAAATTCGTTAGAAACTTTAATGATTTGAAACGAATGAATTTACTTCTACATCTACAAAAACATCAGGAAGGAATTCAAACCAGCAATCAGATCAGAAGCCAAACATGTGCACCTCACTTTTCCATACAATGATCTTCTCACACCTTGGACAACAGGCCGGACTCAGGGGCGCTGGCCTTAATGATGTTTTGGATCTCCTTGAATTTGGGATGTTCTTTGTCGGCTACAAGCTGCAGAAGGACAGACTCACTGGTGGTGACAATTATTCCGGAACGTGCCAGGCGCAGGAGAGAGAGAGAGAGAGAGAGAGAGAGAGAGAGAGAGAGAGAGAGAGAGAGAACATTAAACCTTTGCCTTGAGAACATTAAACCTTTGCCTTGAATCCAGTGTGAAGTAAAGTGAAGAAAAAGTGACTATTTGTCATTGAAGACAACACAGCACGGGGTGAACCACAACAAAATGCATTCTGTACATTTAACTCACAAACACAGTGAAGCAGAGAGCAGCCATATCCAGCACCCGGGGAGCAGTGACCGGGACGGTACCTTGCTCAAGGGTACCTCAGGGAAGCCTACAGATCTGAAACTCACAAACTTCGGATTGTGAGGCCTAGTCTCTAAGCACTAGGCCAACGTTGCCCCAGAGAGAACAGCTCAACTGCAGCAACTGTGTGATGATTTAGCAGAATCTAACTGGAGGGGCAAAAACTCCTATAACACTGCAAAACTAAAGCTCCGAAACATGTCTCGGCTGACAGACCACACCTGCACTGGAGAGAAACTCACTTTCTGACTTCAGCATTACTTTTAAAAATGTTTTACTCAGCTTTGTCAATGAAAATGAACTGGCTTGTGTGTGTTATTTTCAAAGCTCGAAGCTCTGGTGTACTTTGAAAGAGAATCGTCCGTCTCAATGAGATGCTAAAATCGACACTGACGCAAATGCAAACAGCTCAATTCTAAACAACAAAAACCTTTTCAGAAGGAATAAGTAAGCAATGAGGCTTGAAATAATGCTCTTCTCTATAATGCGATACAGCTGACTGCACAGCAGACAGTAACGCCGACGCTGAATATGTTCTGACTAAAATCAGACAAATAGGCAATATATGCCCATCCTGACTTTTACCCCAGAGAGGTTTAATATTGGCAAATCAATTGGCCGACTAGTTATAATACAGAAGAGACTTGGGTCCTTTCAGCTTGGAAAAAGCCTGGAAAAAGTCTCCAATTGTTACTGAACTTGGAAGTTCGGCTGCTGTATTCAAAAGAAATATAGATTCTTTGTTTTTTTTTTTGGACAGCAACATTAAAAAGGGTTTTACAGACAATTCACCCTGATGTCAGCAGCGGGGAACTATGGCCAGCAGTTAGCTAGAGATTAATGCAGACAGCATGTCAGCATATATAAAGGATACACAACCGTTCAACCCCAACCATTAACAAGAGCTACTTTTGCAGTGCCAACAAAAGACATTAAACAAATAAAGCAAACATGATGTGGCGCTTATGAAAGATTTTTACATTTTTAAAAATATTCAAAGCGAGTAAACAGATGTAGAACATGATTCAAATTGCAATTTACATTCATGGTAATAAACCTACACCCATCTTTCCCCGAGAGATATTGATTGCAAGGTCTACTTTACCTCTAGTGCAAACATTCTGTCCATCATGCTTCTGGAGGATGTTGCATCAGCTACAATATGCACTTCAAAGCCCCTCCCGATCAAGTCCAGAGCCGTCTGCTGTATACACACGTGTGTCTACGTGAACAACATCAGAGCGTCATTAAAGTGGCTTCTTGTTGGTTTTTATTATTCTCACTCAAACACAAAAGAATAAAATAAACATAAAAGAGGTCGAAATAAGGTACTAAAGAAATTGAAGTAAAACAATGGAAATTGTAGTTAAGGCCACTAGATGGCAGCCCCTGCACATAAGTTAAAACTTTCACTTGTGCAATAAATAAATAAAACAAAAAGGATAGAGAGGAAATAATAAAGAGCTCTGGGTTTAAAAAGCAGAGGTAAATAAAATGAGAGTGAGACAATGACACAGGAAAGACAGATGGGTCGCCAACCTCGACTCCAAAGAGGACGATGCTATGAACTCCTGGAATCTCGGCCAGCGTGGACTCCACCTCCGGCAGCACCATGGAGAACTTGGTCTTAGGAAAGACCAACTTGGCTCCTGTCAGGTCCATCTCCTGCACCGTGCAGCCCAGGCCTTTGGGGTACTGTTCCGACACTATGACAGGAATGCCCAGAATACGAGCACCCTGGAGCTTTTAAAAAAATAATGAAAATCACACACAAAAACTTTATGATAAACTTTAAAATCCTGCTTTTTTTTTCCCTTTTAGCCTAGTACAGTCACCCAGAAGACAGTGAGATTACAATCTATTCCACTCAACAGTGGAGGTGTCAACATCAAAAGAAGTCTGCCCTCTAATCAGTGACTATATTTTGAAACGTGTGCTTTCAGCACCTTCATAATTCCAGTGTTTTGTGAGTACACATGTCATTAACTTCAAATATTCTGTAAAAATGCACCATGATATCAGTATAAATTTATCATCATTCATTTGCTTTCAAAAACTTTTTTCGAAATCAGTATCGCGTACCATACAGGAGCAGAACAGGTGACGCTGGGTTACATTCGACTGTGGTTACTGTGTTGCATTTTATTTGTGCTGAATCTGTTCTGTTTTATTACAATCGTAAAAATCAGGAGTGGTATGCACATTCTTAAGCAGAAGTATAAAGTTACAGGCAGCACAGATCCAAATACCTCTATGACAAGAAACACACGATAACAATATGAAAAGGATACAATTCAGATCTCCGAGAAAACTGAGGGCCCTGCAGGCACCATCATTCTCACCATCATTAAAAGGGATCGAACTCACTAATGAACAATAATCAGCATGGTGTATGGCTGCTGTACCACAATTCAAAACAAGACACAAAGCTTTTTGCACGTTCTGTAGCGTTAGACAGACTTGATGGACTACATCTAGCACAAATCCAAGACTAGAACATGCTTCATATTTCATGTGACAACACTGAGGGAGCGGCTTGATCAGTGGGAAAATGATCACTGCACACTGAATTCTGAACATGATTCATTTCTCCTAGCCTTTGCGATAGTTCTGATGCACTGAACATCTCTGACAAATGTTGCATTTCTTCTAGAAACAGTCTTCATTTAAATATTTTGGTGCAGACTGTAGACTTACTTTCTTCTTTCCGCAGGGAAACCGTGGGCAGGGGATGGATGAACAACGGCCTCTTACACCTACAACTAAATTGTCCTTCGGCATGACACTGAACCCTGGAACTGCTCCTGCTCATGGTGTGTGTTCACTGCTTATGTGTCTAGGATGGTTTAAATGCAGAGGTTAAATTCTCTATCCATCCATCCATCCATCCATTTTCTTCCGCTTATCCGAGGTCGGGTCGCGGGGGCAGCAGCTCCAGCAGGGATGCCCAGACTTCCCTCTCTCCGGCCACTTCTTCCAGCTCCTCCGGGCGGATCCGGGTTAAATTCTCTACTTCATTATAAATGCATCTGCAGCAGCGCTGGCAGACAAAGAAATGTGTTCAGCCTTGTCAATGAAAATTAACTGGCTTGTGTGCGTTATTTTCAAAGAGAAAGAGAATCGTCCGTCTTAATGAGATGCTTTTCTGATTATCTGCGTTTGCCCACCCCCCACCGGTATACTTGAAGCAGTTCAGGCCAGGCCAGGCTTCAACCTTGGTTCTCCAGCGAAGTTAAATTTAGTTGCCAGGCTAAAATAAGATGTTGCAATGTAAGCACAATTCTAGCATTTTTGTTGTGCAGCAACAGGGCTCCAGAATACTTGATTCTTTGTACAGACGAGCGAGATGAAGCCATGTGCATTCTGTATTTGGTGTCTCCTGGGTGTGCACAGCCTCAGACACTGACGCAACACACCCATGAGATGATTTTTTCCACTGTTACTGTGCAGAAAGGAGCTGCTAGGCTCGCTAGGGATTTCTTGGCCCTGGCTAGTGGATAAAGCTTTATATTTTTTAGACAGACAAAAAGGTACACCATATGTGACGTATGTACAAGTATGTGAATAATGCTGCCCATGTGACACCTGTGTGAGCTGCTTAAGTGAAGTACACCATGACCCATATTATACAGCTCCAGCCTGAAAAACCAAAAGCTGTCACTCAAAAGCATGTGGATGCTGGCAGTGAAGGATACAGGTTCTTGTGCTGGACCTGTCCAGACACTGTTGCTGTTTTTAAACTCAATACAATAGCTCCGACAGTCAGCAGTGGCTCATTAATATTGACAAAGACTTATCCATGAAACCGACACTGAGGGAAACAATAAGCCAGGAAGGCAACAGGACACATTTTGCATGTGGTGTTGTGACCTGATTGATTATAGTTTCAGAAATCACCAATAGTTTCCATAAAGTTTCCAACAGTCCCCCATAAATCAGGACGGATGATTTAAATGATTTAATGTGTAAAAAAAAAAAAAAAAGATAAATAACAAAAGTGATGTCTATCCCATGACGACACATTTTCTGTTAATCTGTAATCCATGTGCTGAATCAGCCCTTACATGCTATTTAATGCTGCAGAGGAAGAGGAGGAGGATAAGAAGAAAAAGACCAGAAAAGAAGAGTTAAAAAAAACATGGTGCATTCCCACCATTACCAGCAGAGGGTGGTTTGGGTTTGATTCCCAGCACGGGCGGCTTGGGTCCCTTCTTTGTGGATTTTACAAGTTCACCCGTATCCGTGCGAGTTTCCTCTCACAATCCAAAGACATGCAAGCAGGTGGAAAAAAAATTGCGAAGTTGTTTCCCAGTTGTGTCCATGAGTTTGTCGGTTCAAGGCTGGCAACTTGTCTGGTGTGTTTCTTGCACCCTATGAATGCTGGGATAGGCTCTAGCCCCCGAAACCCAGGTTGAAATAAGCAGTTCAGGTGATGAATGGCTTCACATTTCAGTTATTTTCTTACTCAAACAATAACGTGAAAGCACTGAATTCATGATTTTAGCTAAGAACAACCACATCATACCAAAAACTAATACTCCACACCAAGAGCAAAAATATGCCTACCAGTTTCTCGGCAGCTATAAAAATAAGCCTGGGTTTATTTTCTCCCGTTTATGTTGCTTCTTTTGGTGTTACTGCATTTCCGGTCATGCTGAAAAGGGTTTTATATATATATATATATTTTTTTTTTTTTGGTTTTTATTTTTTAAATCAGCTTTGGTTTTACTGCCACCAAACCCACCACCCCCCCACCCCCCCCACCCGGACACAATCATAAATTCCTAGTGGCCAGAGACTGTGATCAGACAACGTTGTTTTGCAGAGGACATTATAAGCCTGTTTGAAATTCAGAAACATCCTGTTTCTGTTAAAATTAGTGTAGCCGAACAGCCCCTCTAATGACTGGGTCGACCTAAATCTATGACTGAAATGGATTAGGCCAGACACAATCCTGGTCCTAGAGACACTGGAAAAGGGAGCACACGCAAAGCATCTGGAGGTCAGAGACGGCGCAGTCAAAGCAATGATAAACTATGTGTGAACGGAGTCCAAGGAAGCAATAAAAAAAGCCTGTTCCGAAGAATAAAGGGGTCACTGCCGCCCCGTGCAGCCTTTGTATAACAGGACGTCACGTAAAGTAATGCCGGGCCTTCGCTCTGTCACTGAAATGTTTATAATCACACCAAACAGGGAAGGTCGTGTAACTGTGAAAAATGGATTGTGATGGAAAGAGAAAGATGAATGAGGTCAGACAGAGGAAGAAGCAACCTTACCAGCCTCTGGCCTACGCTGATGATGTCACCAAAGTACTTGATGGCAGGCCTGAACCGTTCCTGCATGTCACAGCAGAAGAAAACGGTGGTGGCTGGGGAGAGGTTGCCCAGGGTTGTAATCTACAGAAAAAATAAAGTGAATATAAGCTCACACATAGCACTTCACCTTCCGTACTATTAATATCCCAGTAAGCTCTGGAGACCGTACTGTCCTCAGTCGAGTGCAATCCACTCTTGTCACCATCTCATTCATTCAGAGGTTCACTACATACCCCTGATCTCCTACTGTGATGGGCTTTAAGCAGATATTAAAGAGAGGGCTGTAGCATAGGTCTAATCAAAAGGTCACTTTTCTAGCTTGTGTCTGAGCCTTTATTCACACCATAGTTAGAGATCGCTTGGCATTAAGCCAGTACACAGTATAATAAAAATCACCTGCCAGGGACCGAAAGTGCTGGTGGAAAGTCTGCGGTTGCCACAGCTGGTCCTCCAGCATAAATGGGCTAATTTTTTAGTCTTTCTCTACTTCTTTCCACACGCATGTCCACAGAAGCAGATGTTATACAAAAGCAGTAAGCCTCTGAGGATTAGGTGACCCATTTTGTAAGATCAGCGATGCAACTTCTGCTCTGACGGCCTCGCACTGCACACACGACACGCAGGCGGCTTTTCATGGCCAGGGGTCGCGTCAGTAAGTCCACTGAAGACGTGTTTCACTAACTGGTGATCTCAGGCTGTGACCTGCTGGACGGGCAGTAGTGTAGTGATGACCTCATGAGTGAAATTAATGAGCCAACAACTGCACACCTCTGACGTCACAGCTATAGTTCACTTTCCTTACTGCTACAATCAACAAGTTGGAGGTTTAACCCCGGCCAGAAGGTGGCGGAGACACGCCGCCGGGGCAGAACGAGCAGGCGAGGTCAGCTGAGGAGTAAACGAGGCTTAGTGTTAAACCAGAGCGCGAAAACCGGGAGTTTAAACGCTTTAAATGAAGGAGACCGGAGGTTCCGTGCGAAAATGAAAGCACAGGCGACACAAACACACGCGCGCGCGCGCACACACAAGTTTATATGTAGGCATTTGAGCGCACGGTGGCTTACGTCCGTCTGCATGGGCACGAGCCGCAGGCGGCACTTCTCGGAGATGGTGAAGCCCTTGGGCAGGTCGATGTACTGACCCCACTCCTCAGAATAAATCTGCGTCAGGAATTTGCGGTGCACGTCGATGTGCGCGCCGTAAATGGAGAGAAACTTCTGGATGAGCACCTCACAGCCCGAGCCGGCGGGGATCACCGAGGGGCGCGAAAACACGGAGTAGGAGAGCAGCACCGGGACCGGGTTACCGCCGCCGTCCGCCATGATGATCAGAGCTCGCGCTCCAGCAGAGAGCAGCACAGCGCGCGCCACTCAGATACACACACACACACACACACAGAGACACGCCCACCGAGAGACACGCCCACCGAGGGAGTCTCTCTCTCTCTCTCTCTTTATATATTTATATAATATTAATCTTTACATATATTTCTATATATATTTTGTAAATTACAAATATACACATACACATCTGTCTCCACAAAAAGGTGTCATTTTCTTTCATCACCACGCTCAGCATGTTGTGAAGGCGGTGTGTCGCAGGAAGGACGGGTGAGTGATGGAAGAGTGATAGAAGAGTGAAAGTGCTTTAATGGAGAACTAGAGTGGAGACCTGTTAACGCCACACGGAAGGAAGTTGTGGGCGGGGTTTGTTGCTGCTATGATTGGCAGCGTCTGACCACGCCCCCCGAAGCAACGTCATCTGGAGTCTGAAGATCCACAGATCTCGAACCAAAGATCTGCGTTTCCAGAACTGAATCCACTACAAGAAGTCTTCCAGAAAGGAACAGAATCAACCCAGTGAGCAGCTTCTTCAGTGTTCTGACACTCTGTCGACTGTTTGACCCGTGATTGCATGATCCCTGTAACCCCCCCCCCATTTTAATCTATTGTATTCTGGGTTTCTCCTGAACTCATGACTCTAATATAGAAATATAAAATCTTCCTGTGAAAGAAAAAAAAAATGTTTTTTGTATTTTCAATTTTTTTCTCCAGGTGGATTTGTTTTCTTCTTATATAACAAGTCAACAACATCTCAGGGACTTCACCAGGCCTCTGAAGGTGTGCTGTGGTATCTGGCAGCAAGAAATACATTCTTTAAGTTCTGTATTTAAGGTTTGGTCATTGGATGAGACTAGTTTGTCCAGCACGTCCCATGGATGAGACTGAAATCTTGAGAATTTGGAGGTCAGGTCAACAGCACAAACTCTTTGTCTTGTTCCTCAGATCAGATCATTCCTGATCAAAGCTTGCAGTGTGACAGGCACATTATCCTGGTAGGAGAAGCCACTGCAACTAGACTGTTGTCATTAAGGAGAGTGAAAGTGACTATTCTTGTCATTATGAAACACAGTACAGCACACAGTGAGACACCACAAAATTCAACCTCTGCATTTCACCCATACACACACATGTGCAGCAGGGGGAAGCTATTTAAAGTGCCCGGGGAGCAGTGATAGAGACAGTACCTTGCTCAAGGGTACCTCAGGGAAACCCAATGGTTTGAACCCATAACCTTCTGATCCTGGGACCAAATCCCTAACCACTAGCCCACCACTGCCACACTGGACTTCTTGGTTCCATCTTTTCTCCAGCCAAATGATGCAGACACACCCAGCTGTCCACATCATGTTAAAGATTTAACACTTAAATCTCTGCATATCTAAAGTAACAAACCAAATCACTTTTACTCTGACGGTGTAAAGTTACATCAGTGCCTCTAAAAGTTTAACAGGTCCAGATCCAGTGCCTGATCCCCAATATATTCTTTCATGATAGTTTTGCGAGAAGCTTTTGGCTTTAAACATATTTTCTCAGCATGTACCTCTCCACCATAAATGGCTAGGTGCCATATAGAAACCTCTGGATAGTAAATAAAAGAAAATATGCAGCAAAATCACTGGACATCTGAAAATTGCCTATGAAAACCAAGTACAACACTTCCTTTGCAAAAAGGAGCAAAAAAAAAAAAAAAAAATTAGTGAAAATGCAACCAATTGGTGCAAAACCATCTTTTCCACATGAAAGTGAAAGTGACTGTTCTTGTCATTGCAAGGTCACAGCACACTGAAACTGGACCTCT
Organism: Hepsetus odoe; assembly: GCA_017165825.1. Taxonomy (NCBI): domain Eukaryota; kingdom Metazoa; phylum Chordata; class Actinopteri; order Characiformes; family Hepsetidae; genus Hepsetus; species Hepsetus odoe. Next base: position 16,270,485 of record CM029383.1, read on the forward strand.
GCATTTAACTCATGCACACAAACACCGTGCAGTGGGGGGTAGCTATGAAAGTGCCCAGGGAGCAGTAACCCCTTACCAGTAGGTGGCCCTGAGGTACCCTGGAGCAAGGTACCGTCCCCTACCTTGAGCTGTCCCGTACCTTGCTCAAGGGTACCTTAGGGCAACCTACTGGTAAGGGGTTTGAACACACAATCGTCCGATTCTGTGTTGCCAACTCCCTAACCACTAGGCCACCGCTGCCCTTACAAATGACATCACTGTGAAACATGACATGAAAACAAAAGTCATGCCATCAGGTTAAAGAGTCAAAAGAGCTTTATTAATGGCACAATCCCATGTTACAGTGTATCGCACAAGTTGTATCTGATGCTGCTGCTTTGACAGCAACAGATCAAGCCCCTTCTGTGCGCCGTAAATAAACACCTAGATAAATGCGTGATCATAATCCAAATTCATATGTTCACCTTAACGCATGTTTTTTTTTAGGAAATTTACAAAATGGTTATCAAATGCATTATTTCATTACAGCACAAAATGACACTCGTAGTACATTTACAATTAATTTTGGCATTGATTTTAACAACTGTGCAAAAAAAATAATCCATATTAAGACCCATAAACAGATTTTAAATTCCACTACACAAAGTGCAGCTTTAGCACGGTCTAGATCAGGTGTAAACAAGTGCACTATTCTGGATCACTACACATGAAGGGGAGTATCTGATGAGAACATGTATTGTAACTGTAAACTCACTCAGAGGATTTTATATTAAATGTTTTTCTTACATTACACAACATTCAGTGCAAGTTAACAAGTTTAGCTCTTTCTTTTTTACGCTGGATAATTTCTATTGGTCAGTTAATGATTATATTCTGACATTGCGGTAATGGCAGCTTGCCCTTTCAGTGTATGGAAAAATGGACAAAAGTTTATGGACAGAAATGGACACGTGGTTTTCTTCAAACAGCTGTGAATCAGGAGTACCTTTAAGCAACATTTCAGAAGTAATCCCTCTTTTTGCATAGTCTTTCCTCTTTAATACATGGCTTCAAATAAAGGAAATTTTATATACATTCACCCCACTAAAATGTCATTTTGTAGTTTCAAACTTAGATCTGTTTCTTATTTGGAAGGTGTGTATTTGCCACACATACTCATTTTCAGATGTGGTGCAGAGCCTGTTTGTTCCCGCTTTCTGTAAACTGCAAACAAAATATGCTCTAAATGATTATGGAAAAAAGTTTAAATTAAAATTAGCATAAACGATAACAGTCTGCATTGAAATGACAAAAATAAACTACTGTTTTTATCATGCATTTGAAATGCTAAATTAAAAATATGGCTTTAATACCCGTCATCCCCTCTGACCACACAAATAGCTGCTGCTAGCCAGAAATGCTTAATCAGCCATCATTCCCTACCATTGAAAAGCTAGGAATTATATTTCTAAATTAAAGATCAACACAGATCTGTGTTGCAGTTTCATAAAATGGTCCTAAGAAGTGTGCAATTTCACAGGTTTTTAAATATATACCTGTTAAACAAACATGTATCTATGATCACTAGAGCTGAGAATGACTCTGAAATGATGGAAGGATGCTGAACAGTAAAGACTGGGAGGTTATAAAATTAACATACACAGTGACTGAATCTCGAGGCGGTACATTGATAGATGTGATATAGAGATATTTACAGTATATTACCCGTTAAACTGTTTGTTGTACCCCAAATATACTTGAATTAAAAACTGAATTAAAAATAAAACTATCATATAGTTTACAATATTCAAATCTACACTGTAGAACTTACTGATGAGTAAAATGAAGTGAATCATTCGTATCGTCGCTGTCAGATGAAAATTTTGCATCTCCAAATAACACTACATGAAAAAGAAAAAAAAAAAAAAACCATTCTTGAATTACATTGCAACTATCAGAGCTAATATTCATTATTTAAACCGACTACAGTTATTTGTAGTACAGTGTGTGTGTGCGCGCCAGGAAATTTGGAGATTTTCTAAAGTTGCTCTTAGGTGTGGTTGTGAGCTTTTGTGTGTTTGCCCTGTAACAGTCTGGCAACCCGTTGAGGGTTTATTTGTGCTCTGCGACTGCTGAAATATTCTCCAGCACCCCCACAAACCTAGTAAGGACAAGTGATGCAATGAATGAACAAAAACTGAAAGGCGCAGATTTGTTCTGACAGCGATGATACGATGCTTAAAAGTGATTCCTGGCAAACGGTCAGTAGTCTGCAAAAGTCTTGAACTACCCCTTAATTATTCCTATTTTTCTTTACATATTGGAATCACCTTGTAGGTGCAAAAATGTTCATTTTTTCATGTCTCTCAAACTGTGTTATCTTTGGCAATTAAAAAAAATGGAAACTTACTATGACAGGGTGGAAAGTGCCTAAAGATACAAGGTGCCCAGACAAAGGAGTTCAAACCCCTTAGCATTAAGAATGATCAGTAAACACCTTCACCCATTTCTTCACTTCATGCCTTAAGTTAGACAGCTTTGTTCTGCTAGAATAATTCAAATGTAGGTCACCGTGTGGCTTAACAAACATCTGCAGTCCTCTGAAACTGGTCAGGGAAGAGGACTGGACTGAAAATGAGAGCCAAAAACATGAACCTTTAGGAAGCGCAGAGACGTCTTTGTCAACAATACATTGAGGCAAAAGAAGAAAGACTCTTGGAGAGCATGTGTAGAAATGGGGCAGGCTCAAGACTTTTGCACGGTACTGTAGGTGCATAGACATGTAATTACAGAATGTAGCTTTCTATACATTAGAATGTTCTACTTGGAAAACAGATTGGAGTTCAAGTTTTGTGATGTAGCAGCTATGTCCGATTTCTGTGCTAATGTTTACTGATGACTACCTGAGAGAGAGAGAGAGCTGAGGGGAACACGAAGGTGAAGAGTGAGGATAAGGCATCGAGCATCGTTAGTGCCGGGGGTCACCTGGCCTTCTCAAACTGGGCCACAGCAGCTGAGGAGCAGAAAGAACCCGACACCCGACAGGCTTTGTTGAGATTGAGGCTCATTCTTCTTTATCATGCGGATCATCTTCCGCACTCTTCACAAAAGGGCAAGCAAGTTATTAACACTCTCTAATTTATTATTAACTTATGCTGTCCATGTGAAATGCTCATAATAGAGGAAGCGATCCATTATTCAGAGTGGCGTCCATCTTGGGTTGCTCTCAGGCTCCATCAAATATACAAACCTACAAATGAGTTGGGCACGTCAAGGCTTTTCCTTTTTAACAGTATGGCTTCTGCTGTGCTGGCGTAGCACAGCCTTTATTTCACCAGTTAAAGGCTAAAGCCTACGCTGGCCTGTCAGGATGCTTTCATACACTGAAACAGTGAGGGGAACATAGTTTTTCTCCGAGCAGTCCATGAAGTAGAGGGGGTCGCTGATGGCGGAAGGATTGAATCCATTCTCCACCAGACGAAACTTCTGTTGCTTGAATGTGCCAGTAATCTCGATGGATTCCTAAAAAGAGAAATATAAAAACTGTAATACAGTTTCTATTGTCACAGCTTTGGAATTGGAAGCTTTTTATAGCAGAGGAAGCCCCTTGATTTATTTATTAAAATTGGGATGTGGTGTATGTGTAATAGTCACAGACAGGGAGGCAGACTCTGGGAGATTCCCAGAGAATGACACCTACTCTACAGTGGTAACTGTGACATGCCACTGGAAATGATTTGCTTAGGCTTAATCTGGGTCTCGGGAACTGAGTCACTGTGTTGACAAAAACATCAGTCTGATATTTCAGACTTCTTAATTTAAATGTTAATATAAATCTTTACATTATTGTAGGATGTCTTATTATATTTTCATGTAACAATGGGGCAATCATTTGTCATTTATTATTTTCCAAGACAACTCATGAACATACTTCCAAAATTACAGTGGCACATTGTGAATGTGAATTAAAATGAAAAATGGTCATGGTCATCATCTAATAAAAAGGTTTTAAGATCATTGCTTTTCACTTGAAAAATATTTAACCTTTATGTTGCTTAATAAGCAAGTATCAACAAATTTCATATGTTTTTGAGTGAGTTTTTACCTGTATTCGGATGAAGATGGGGCGTGCATAAGGTGGCAGGTTTGTCAAGACATACTCAAACAGCTTCTTCCCATCAAACACGTAGCCAGGCCTCACAATAACGGCTGCCATACCGGCCCGACCTTCGTGTCCTGTCGCAAAAGTGGAAACTAGTTACAGGGGGGCTGCGATGGCCTAGTGGTTAAGGATTTGACCCCATTTTTAGAAGGTCATGGGTTTGAATCCAAGACCAGTAGGCTTCATGGCCTTCTTGGATTCAAACCCATGACCTTCTGGGGGCACCCTTGAGCAAGATACACTCTTCCTGAGCGCTGGATATAGCTGCCCCCTGCTGCAGGGTATGTATCGGTTTAATGCAGAGGATCTATTTCATTGTGGTTCACGGTGTGCTGTGTTTCACAACGACAGATAGTCACTTTCACTTCACAGTCTGTTACTGAGTTGTCCATATAATGAGATTATTGGATCTGATATTATTTCTTATTCACATTAAGCTAATTGTATAGAAGAGGGTTTACTTCTTAAAAAAATGTGCTATTTCATGATAAATAGCAGCTACATGCTTAGTGTTGTATAGTGACACATGGAAAAGTGACAACATTCTATAGTCCACCATATAAATTACCAATAGCCAATAAATGTGTTAGTTTAAGCATGCCTTCTAGTATAAATATATTATAGCCCTATGCAAATTTGAACACCCCAGGTATGGACATTTGTACATTTTTACAAGTTTAAATACAGTAAGCACGCATTCTTTACCGATATTTGCATAATTTGAGGAAATGATGAAGGTCTGTGTTTCTGAAAACTAGTTCGGTTAGTCTGTAGCTCAATGTAGCTTGAACATTGTTAAAAAAAAAAAAAAAAAAAGTTTTGTTTTGCATTATACAGAAACAGCCCACAGGATAAATAAGTGTACTACTTGTTAAAAGGGAATACTAATACACAGTACCTGGAACTTCCACTCCATAAACATTAGCCTCCTGGATAAAGTCCACAAGCCCCAGAAACTCTGTTACCTCTGTAGTAGCCACGTTTTCTCCCTTCCATCTGCAAAATGACACACATGCATGTTAAAAGAAGCTAAATAATCACCGAATTTATGGACATGGTGGTCCTGCTGTTAAAGAATGTCTGTGAAATAATGTTTATACCTGACCATTTCTAAATGAAGGTGAAAAATACACAAATAAAAAAAGCAATTGTACTTTGTTACTACACTACTTATTTTAGAGGGTTCCTGCTATTTGCACATGTTCTGTTTGCAGTACACAAATTTCAAAGAGTAAAGTTTATTTTCTTATTTAGACCTTCAAAGTACTTGCATAAATATCAAAGTCCATAAGATTCAATATTTTCAATGTTTTTAAAATTTTACACTGCTCATTTATATTTGCGTTACTCTGCTCATTTGTCTTTGCAGAACTTCGTTTGTTCGGACAAAGACACTTCTTGACTTTCACTTCTGGGTCAGAGAATGCAGTCTGTACTCATGCGCGTTATACAGATGGACAATCTAATGTACAATTTTACTCGAGACTAATCTTAAATCCGATCTCTAACTGAGTCTTCACAGGAACACAATAGTACAGAGAGTAGAGTGGAGACCCTCTCCACATAAAAGACGTATCTTTTTACCTGAAAGTATCGCCCACTCTGTCCTTAAAGCTGATGAAGTTTTCATGGTCCTCCACCATGAGGTCTCCAGTGTTGAAATATGTGTCTCCTTTCACAAACACGTTCCTCAGGAGCTTGTTCTCCGTTAGCTGTTTGCTCCCAGCATAACCAAAAAAGGGACTCTGGGAACTGATCTTAGACAACAGCAGCCCCATTTCACCTGAGACATGCAAATCAGTACTACTGATCAGGATAACTGTCAAGTTGATGTTGCAAACACAGACACTACACTGTTTGATGCTGTGACACTTTCTTACATTTTAAAATGGGTCATTACAACTCATAAAGGCATTGGACTGTTGCTATGACACATGCAGTGCTACGTAGCAGAAGTTCAAGAAGCTGTTTTTTTTAGTTTTTTTTTTTACTTTTTTAAATAAGTTGTGCAGGCCTGTATACATTGTAACTCTGGGATCTTCTCAGTAATATGAAAAAATCTAAATACTGTAATCATATTGTGCTCCAAAGGTTTAACAATATGAGCTAAAATGATCTGCCGAAAGAGCTAAGCACAGTTTCTAATCTAGGTTTATTTTTCCTGAGAGCTGGATATTACATTAAGGATATTTACAGTCAAAAATAAGGACATTTATTCAAAGATTGTCAAAAAACAAGCTTTGCAAGGTTTACCTTTCTTAACACACTGACAGAATCCCTGTTCATTTCTCACAGGCTCTTCTCTCGCCAGGTCGTACTGAACCAGATCATACTTAAAAATGATCTGCAAGATGAGAAGAATGGTTAGTCGTACTGATGCTCTAATTACAAAAGATCCTCACCTCACCTCACCCTTTTCAGAAGAGTGACACGCTTTAAAGTCAAACACTTGAATAGTTAAGACCAATAGCTTTAATAATGCAATCCTAACATTGCTTTAATGGATCTTTAATAAAAAAATAAAAAAATTAAAAAAAAGAACAGCTAGGTGTCCTCACGCAGTGATGGGGTGGTGGTGATGGTGGTGGCACTGGGTAGCATTTTACATTAAATCTGCAAACTTGTGAGAAATTTGGAAGCATTTTCAAATGCACTCACGTTTTAGGAACAAATGCTCGCACTGGAGGCTCAGAATAGGTGCCAAAATGATCATTCTTCAAGTTATTTAATGTTCATTTCAACTTGTGTTTACATTAAGAACCTCATACAAGGTAATGAATTGAATCCCAGCGCTCACACAAGCACGGAGGACATTTCAGCAGCATTAATCATGCATTACGAGAGCAGGATTTGACTCTGCTCTGTGATTAGGCAAGGCTTTGACAATCTGCCATAGCAACAATGTATAATCTGCACCTGGTGACCCTAAACTAACCCTAACCCAGCTTTCCAATCTGGCATTACGGTACAGCATAGTCCCTTATCATATAATAAAAGAGAATTAAAATGCCCTATCTTGGTATCAGTGACATATTATAATGGCTCTAAAACTATTTTAAAAAATGTTTAATAATAAAGAGTGACTTAAAAAATTGAATTGATGACCCTTTTTCACCAAAAATTAAAAGGAAGATTCTTAAAATTATAATGCCCTGCATGTTCATCACTGTAAAATTATATTTTAGGCCAAAATCAAATCTCAAGACTGACTTAAAACGGTGTCATTTCAGACGTCTGAGTCCTCTTACTCCATTGAACAAGTCAGGCAACTTGACGAATTTGTTCGTTAAACAATTAGTCTTGTTGAAATTATATACATGTGAGCACATAGAAATGTAAGAAATATGAAAAGATGAAAGTTGTCACTATTTTGATGTTTCTTTAGTGGTCAGGCTTACATGTTATCAGTGTAGAATATAGGCTCCAGTACCGGGAGGTTGTGGCTGCCCCCAGCTGCATGGTGTGTGTGGGTGGAAGGTCGAGGATACATTTATTTGTTCTTCACGGCGTGCTGTGATGTGTTTCACAATGACCAATGGCCACACTCACCTTATACAAGAAGTGGGAGCGACCAACTGCTCCTATCTTGCCGACATGGTTCATGAAGCAGAGGTTTCCCTCTGTGGACCCATACAGCTCACACATTCGGATCTTTCCATAGCGCTGGTGGAACTCTTTCCACACATCCTGCCGAAGGCCGTTCCCCACGCCCATATACACTTTATGATCCCTTTCATTCTGCGCCTGGTGAAAACACACATGTGTCAAACAGGGTACTGTTCTAGTAATTGACAGATCAATGCAAGTTCAAAAGGGTAAAGTTCAGAGCCATTGATTTATTTTTCAAATTCAGTGATATATTTCCAAAAAGTTTAAGAGGATCTTAACAGCTACAAAGGATATTCTAAACCTCTGTATATCTACTGTAACATTTTTAATAGAGGTTTGTTCTGATTACTTTACTAAATAACAGATTTTTTTGCATACATTATATATATATATATATATATATATAAAAACTAGTCTACAATACTGCCTGCAACAAAATTAATATAAAATTTAATACGTTATATAAAATATAGAAAACACCATTAGGATTCTCAACACATCAACACAGCATATACCTTCAGTTCAAATGCAATGAAATTAAAAATGCTTGACAATGAAACATTTGGGTGCAACACTTCAGAACAGGCAAGTAAAAATGAAGATGAGTGGAAGACTCTGTGCCTTGCACTTAACAGAGAATCGAGCACCAGTGTAAGGAGTCAATACTCAAATTAACTGGGCTGGAAGCACCAAGCGCCTCACTGCTAGTCATTCCCTCGGTCTATAAAATACACTGTATGAACATCTGTCACATTAATATCATCTCTTTAAGCATGAGCTGTGAAGCATGCATTGCCCTTTTTAATGAAACCCTCACGATCACCCTGCAGCCAGTCTCTCTGTAATCCCACTCTGCCTGCAGACCAGGTTTTCCAGGTTCCTGAATCACTCGGTAGTCTACACAAACTCTGTGTGGGTGAAATGCATTGGTGCACTACAAGTTTAACAGCACTGGTTTTATGTGCAACACCCAACTTGTTTACGCTCCCATTTGGAGAGCATGCATTCCATTGAGGACCATGCCACAATGGGGAACAGTGTGGCTAAATCACATCCAGTTCACCCAGAGGGAAACAAAGAAAGAGATGTCTATTAAAAACTGAAGCAATAAGAGCAAAAAGTGACAAAATAACATGTGATCAAATACAGAAAAGTTTATAATTTAATTAGTGAAAATGAAGTCTGCTATATATATAGCAAACTTCTTTTTCACAAAGTATATGGTTTGAAAAAAATACATATTCGCACTGGAATTATAAACTTAATAATAATAATCACATTAAGATTCACAAAATCAGTTAAATCCGTGCCACTTGACAGATTTCTCCATTACCTTTTAAGTGTGTGTGTGTGTATACACACACACGCACACACTTAAAAACGTAATGGAGAAATCTGTAAAGTTGCACGAATTGATTATGTTGCATATACTTTACTCTGCATTTGCATTTTAGAACTGCTGGAACTAGAGCTTGAATCAGATCAGTTAAAGACACAAAGAGATACAGTAACTGTTACATTTTTAAAGCTATACACTTTCAATGGCTAATTTAATGACGTTATATAAAAAATGATTAGCCTTCCAGGAATCAGCACTAGTTTAAAATATCTGTTTTTTTTTTGCACAGATTACAACTCAGACCCTGGATTGAAACATCATAGAGGGAATAAGAATGACATGACTGGAACCCATCGATAACATTAGAACACATTGTAATCTACGACCTCGTATTACATAAAAAATTTTTTTAAAGGTTGCCACTGTTATTTAGAGCTTTTGCATTCTTAAACGTGTTAAATTTAGAACAGATTCCCTAAACAAAGTAGGAGATGATAATAAAGACATATTGGTTCACAGATTTAAGTTTGAATAATCGTTAGTAACACAATCTATACATTACTTAAAAAAGATTTTTGAAAGAGCCATTACATGGGCATAAACATCCGAATTGTGTTTTACCGTTAAAAAGGTTCTTCCCAAATACCCCGTTTTCAAAAAGTGCTTTTAAAATGTTTTTCATTCTGCCAGCTGGAAATGAGCTTCCATACAAAAATGATGTACACAAGATTGGAGTTAGACTGTGCTTATGTTAAACCTTGAAATACAGTACTGTGCAAAGTTTTAGGCAGGTGTGGAAAAAAATGCTGTAAACAAAGAATGCTTTCAGAAATATAAATAATGATTGTTTATTTTTAGAGTACAGAGAGAGTAGAGTAATCTTTTATTATCCCACGAATGGGAAATTTGGGCGTTTCACTGCATTTTGTTGATTGATGAAAATAAATGATTAACACTTCCATTTCTGAAAGCATTCTTTGTTTACAGCATTTTTTCCACACCTGCCTAAAGCTTTTGCACAGTACTGTATGTATCCTTGTAAATCGGATCTCTCCCAGCATAGACTATCTGTAAATTTGACCCTTTATTGTAATAATACTATTAGGTTGTGTATAAAAGTCATGTAGGACTTTTATTACTAAATAAGCTCAGGCATCAGTAAATTACTTGAAAAAGGCCTCATTTACTTCAGGATTATTAGTCAGACTTAAATAAACTGTGGACATTACATATTTGTACTGTATTAAAATAATACTAAAATAAATACATTGCAAAACACCAACTAAATAATACAGACCACAAAAGGTGACAAAGGAGATGACAAAAAAAGGGCAAAACATAACAAGGACTTCTTGAACAGGTAGGCTAACATTTTTTTCTTAAAACACAAGCAACAAAGCTGTAAAGCAACAGATTCCCCAAAGTTATTGTGTACACTGGCCAAAAGACAAGCTCCTGCAGAGCAGGGTGTGGAGCGTTAAGAAGCCCAGCAGAGGAAAAGTGCACCATTGTAGGTCAAAGAATGAATGCAGTGCAGCTTTTCTGAGTATGTCAACAATTCAATACAATGGCAAAAATAATGGGATTTAAATAGAAAATATACAAAGATTCAAATGAAGTGTGATCGTGTACAGAAAGGGGTTAACCAAGGTATTTCCTCATTCAAGTATTCTGACCGCAACAGAATTAACTTTTAAGTGTAGTATTGTGTTCAGGAGGAAGTGTTTTCCAACACAAGGAAACACAAGGAGAGCAAACCATACTAGCATGTGTAGGAAA
>CM029383.1:16281919-16453318 GCA_017165825.1 Hepsetus odoe
ATCGAGCACCAGTGTAAGGAGTCAATACTCAAATTAACTGGGCTGGAAGCACCAAGCGCCTCACTGCTAGTCATTCCCTCGGTCTATAAAATACACTGTATGAACATCTGTCACATTAATATCATCTCTTTAAGCATGAGCTGTGAAGCATGCATTGCCCTTTTTAATGAAACCCTCACGATCACCCTGCAGCCAGTCTCTCTGTAATCCCACTCTGCCTGCAGACCAGGTTTTCCAGGTTCCTGAATCACTCGGTAGTCTACACAAACTCTGTGTGGGTGAAATGCATTGGTGCACTACAAGTTTAACAGCACTGGTTTTATGTGCAACACCCAACTTGTTTACGCTCCCATTTGGAGAGCATGCATTCCATTGAGGACCATGCCACAATGGGGAACAGTGTGGCTAAATCACATCCAGTTCACCCAGAGGGAAACAAAGAAAGAGATGTCTATTAAAAACTGAAGCAATAAGAGCAAAAAGTGACAAAATAACATGTGATCAAATACAGAAAAGTTTATAATTTAATTAGTGAAAATGAAGTCTGCTATATATATAGCAAACTTCTTTTTCACAAAGTATATGGTTTGAAAAAAATACATATTCGCACTGGAATTATAAACTTAATAATAATAATCACATTAAGATTCACAAAATCAGTTAAATCCGTGCCACTTGACAGATTTCTCCATTACCTTTTAAGTGTGTGTGTGTGTATACACACACACGCACACACTTAAAAACGTAATGGAGAAATCTGTAAAGTTGCACGAATTGATTATGTTGCATATACTTTACTCTGCATTTGCATTTTAGAACTGCTGGAACTAGAGCTTGAATCAGATCAGTTAAAGACACAAAGAGATACAGTAACTGTTACATTTTTAAAGCTATACACTTTCAATGGCTAATTTAATGACGTTATATAAAAAATGATTAGCCTTCCAGGAATCAGCACTAGTTTAAAATATCTGTTTTTTTTTTGCACAGATTACAACTCAGACCCTGGATTGAAACATCATAGAGGGAATAAGAATGACATGACTGGAACCCATCGATAACATTAGAACACATTGTAATCTACGACCTCGTATTACATAAAAAATTTTTTTAAAGGTTGCCACTGTTATTTAGAGCTTTTGCATTCTTAAACGTGTTAAATTTAGAACAGATTCCCTAAACAAAGTAGGAGATGATAATAAAGACATATTGGTTCACAGATTTAAGTTTGAATAATCGTTAGTAACACAATCTATACATTACTTAAAAAAGATTTTTGAAAGAGCCATTACATGGGCATAAACATCCGAATTGTGTTTTACCGTTAAAAAGGTTCTTCCCAAATACCCCGTTTTCAAAAAGTGCTTTTAAAATGTTTTTCATTCTGCCAGCTGGAAATGAGCTTCCATACAAAAATGATGTACACAAGATTGGAGTTAGACTGTGCTTATGTTAAACCTTGAAATACAGTACTGTGCAAAGTTTTAGGCAGGTGTGGAAAAAAATGCTGTAAACAAAGAATGCTTTCAGAAATATAAATAATGATTGTTTATTTTTAGAGTACAGAGAGAGTAGAGTAATCTTTTATTATCCCACGAATGGGAAATTTGGGCGTTTCACTGCATTTTGTTGATTGATGAAAATAAATGATTAACACTTCCATTTCTGAAAGCATTCTTTGTTTACAGCATTTTTTCCACACCTGCCTAAAGCTTTTGCACAGTACTGTATGTATCCTTGTAAATCGGATCTCTCCCAGCATAGACTATCTGTAAATTTGACCCTTTATTGTAATAATACTATTAGGTTGTGTATAAAAGTCATGTAGGACTTTTATTACTAAATAAGCTCAGGCATCAGTAAATTACTTGAAAAAGGCCTCATTTACTTCAGGATTATTAGTCAGACTTAAATAAACTGTGGACATTACATATTTGTACTGTATTAAAATAATACTAAAATAAATACATTGCAAAACACCAACTAAATAATACAGACCACAAAAGGTGACAAAGGAGATGACAAAAAAAGGGCAAAACATAACAAGGACTTCTTGAACAGGTAGGCTAACATTTTTTTCTTAAAACACAAGCAACAAAGCTGTAAAGCAACAGATTCCCCAAAGTTATTGTGTACACTGGCCAAAAGACAAGCTCCTGCAGAGCAGGGTGTGGAGCGTTAAGAAGCCCAGCAGAGGAAAAGTGCACCATTGTAGGTCAAAGAATGAATGCAGTGCAGCTTTTCTGAGTATGTCAACAATTCAATACAATGGCAAAAATAATGGGATTTAAATAGAAAATATACAAAGATTCAAATGAAGTGTGATCGTGTACAGAAAGGGGTTAACCAAGGTATTTCCTCATTCAAGTATTCTGACCGCAACAGAATTAACTTTTAAGTGTAGTATTGTGTTCAGGAGGAAGTGTTTTCCAACACAAGGAAACACAAGGAGAGCAAACCATACTAGCATGTGTAGGAAAAGACAGAGTATGGAAAGACAAGAGCCCAGAAGACTAAGCTGGTCTGAACTGGTTTGCAAGGTATGGTGTTGAACTATAGAACAGAAGTAATGGAGGGTGGAGTCCCTTGAAGTCTGATGGGAAGGGAAGCATGAGGGGGTAAAATCATGAAGAAATGATATTTAAGCAGTGGTGGCCTAATGGTTAGAGACTAGGCCCCAGGATCAGAAGGTCCCGGGTTCAAATTACCCTGAGGTTCCCTTGAGCAAGGTGCCATCACCATCACCAGTCCCCAGGCTCTTGATAAACCTGCCACCCTCACCCCCTGAATATTTTGTCATTTCGAAACACAGCATAGCACACGGTGAGACACAACGAAATTCAACCTCTACTTTTACTCTTATACACTGTGCAGCAGAGGGCAGCTATTTAAAGCAATCGGGGCAGTGCCTTGCACAAGGGTACCTCAGGGCATCCTCCTGGTCTGGGATTCTAACCCACGACCTTCCGATCCTGGGGCCAACTTCGTAACCATTAGGCCACCACTGCTACAGTGGTTTCAGCTTAAGCCTTTAATAACTTAAAAATCAGGGTACATGCTTTTGAATGTCTTCCATCATTTCTCACTCTTAGTGCTCTTTGCTTCATACTAGCATTTAGGTTGTTGCATACTGAATATAACATTTCTTCAGAGAAATGAAGATTCTGTAATGTGTGGGCCTTTTTGTGAGCACTATCATTGGACGAAACCAAATCCATGGACAGGCCTTCAGTCAGTGGTTCTGTGTTCTGTAGTCAGCGCACTGGTGGGTATTCAGTTCTGCCCGAGGCACAAAAGACCTTTCAGAGAGTTTGTTCACTTACTGAGAATAACACTGGAGAGGGAGATGGACACTGCCTGGGAAGCAGGGGTCACTCAACAAAAGCCTCTTTCTGCCAGTCGCCCGTGAAGAATGGCAGTGACCCACAGCACTGGGACTGTGAAGGAGTACCATTATAGGATGGATACACTGTACCATCATGGGCTGAACTGTGTGACAGCAGCACTGTGCCCTTGTAGTGCTTGTATCTGCATATCGGCACGTAGGTTGGTGACTGAAGTAACAGATGACTCGACACATTAACAAAGTAAGATTAATCAGCGCACCAGGAGAACAGTCTTGACCATTGTCAATACTTTATGTAATCTACAACTAGGTCTGGTTCACTTGTACTGACCTGGAAGAAAAACAGACCGAAACAAATTTGCACTACAAAGGAGAAATTAACCAAAAAGGCTGATTTAAGTGCATGATAATCTTGTATTATGAGAGTTTTTGTAGCTCGAAGAATTAATGTCATTAATATGTTAGTTTGTGACGTGATAAAAGTGTAAACCGGGTCATGTGTGTTTCTTAGATGCACTGCGAATTAATTAGTCAAACTGAAGTGAGCAGTGAAGCATATGACCACACTGCATTAGATACATCCTGGGTAACACTGAATGACTGTGCTGTGGTTAATTGTGAGACAAGTATGATTTTTCCCCCAAATGCCCCTGGCTCCTGGAACTAAACCATAGACGTCAGCTGTTATCAGAGCAAGATCCTATGGTAACACCCCTCTCGAATGTTCAGCAATTGCTTTAGCTTGTTTTGTCCATTTTGAACATTTCAAGAAGAGTTTGCAGGACAGAAGAGCTTGCCCAGTGTAGGCAGGTTTTGTGCTTATGGCGCAGAAGTTTGTTAATTTTTTTTTACTGGGTTGTTCTTCGCAATATTTAAACACAGGTAGTCAGATGGAAAATGAAAAACCCAAATCACTGTGCCTTGATTTGTCATGAACTGATACTGTTGTAATATTTGGGTCTTATATTGCTGTAAGGGATGGCACAACATCTTTAAAAGCGACGGGCTCAAATCTGTTCTTTATTTGCTGTAAGTGGAACAGCAGAGAAAGTTCTCTGAATGACAACTTGCCACCTTACTGACTAATTTCACTTAATTAAAAACATAGAACTTTGGAAAAGACAATAATTTACTATATAAAAACTGAAAAGATTTATTCATGGGTTCGAATCCCAGATCTGTAGGTTGCCATGAGATACTCTTGAGCAAGGCACCGTCCCCATCACTGCTCCCCGGATGCTTTCGATAGCTGCGCCCGGCCGCACGTGTGAGTGTATGGGTTAAATGCAGAGATGTCATTTCATTGCAGTTCACTGTGTGCTGAGCTGTGTACTCTTTCACTTTCATCACCTTATAGAAAATATAAAATTATGCAGCAGTTGGGTTAGTTACACAAAGTGATCATTAATGAATCAGCTAGCAACAGATGGGCAGTGGTGGCCTAGATGTTTAGGCACCATGATCAGAAGGTTGTGGTTTCAAGTCCCATTAGGTTCAAATGATTAGGTTGCCCTGTGGTATCACTGATCAAAATACCGTCCCCAGCAGTGATCCCTGGGTGCTGGTTTTAATGCTGCCTGCTGCTACACTGTCAGTGTATGAGTTTAAATGCATAGAGGCATTGTGGTGTAGCTCCCTGTCTGCGGAGATTTCTTCATGACAAATAACCAATTTCTCTTCAGATATGATTAATGCCTACAGAGTCATCCCAATAATTTTCTCCCAAGTTACTTTCTAAAACTCCTACAAACATTTACCAGCTGTAAAGAACAAGCAAAAACCAACCAACCTTTCATTATTCATAACCAGTCCCAGTAAATCAAATGTAATGGACATTACTAGATCTTCCTTCCTTTATTTTAAGTACACAGCCAGTTATACGGGGCAGCGGTGGCCTAGTGGTTAGGGAGTTGCCCCCGCATCGGAAGATTGTGGGTTCGATTTCCTTAGGTAGGTTGCCCTGAGGAACCCTTGAGCAAGGCACCGTCCCCGTCACTGCTCCCCGGGCGCTTTCAATAGCTGCCCACTGCTGCACGGTGTTTGCATGAGTTAAATGCATAGGTCCAGTTTCGTTGTGGTTCATGTGTGCTGTGCTGTGACCTCGCAATGACAAGGGTTGTCACTTTCACTTTCATATTTGATCATTACAAGTGGCTAATGCTGATTGAAAATCCAGATTCCACAGGTATCTACCGCGTGACAAAAAGCTGAAAGTTAACTGGGCATTAAGCAGTCCATTACCTTGGGCTGATTGCACAGATAACGGCACAGCTCCCCAATGTACTGAAAGATAGTCACATCATACTTTCTGCAGTCGTTCCAGAACTGTGAGGCTGAGAACTTCTTCTTTAAAACACATGTTGCACCTATTGGTCACAAAAAAAAAAAAAAAAAAAAAAAAAAAGAGAACAGAAATTTTTGATCTAAAATTACATTGAAAATACATGTTAAAGCACAAGAGTATCCAAATTGCTACAACATTTGCTTTCTTTCTGCTGAAGGAGCCTTTTAGTATGAATAGATCATGACTATGCAAGTCAATCATTCAAACAGTGCAATTACTATTTAACTAAACTTTCACAATAATCTGCTGTTTGTTAACCGTTATTGTGACAGCCGCCTTTGCAAAATGTACATATTTATTTTACACAAGTTTGTGACCTGCAAATTAACCTCAATCCGATCACAGAATGTTTATTTTATTCTGCAAACATTCTGACCAATCACAGATGCTCTCTGATTATTAAGATCAATGTATGCATATGACCCAAAAGGAATAATTCTGGTTAAAAAAAAAAAAAAAAAAAATGTATCATGCATAATACCTCCAAATTTGACAGCCAGCAGCCTTTTAAATTCAGCTCTCACACTCCTGTTTATAACCCCAGTAAGGGAACAGATGCAGAGAAGTCCAATGTGTTGCTTTTTGTAACACTTCAAAGTTGCTGATCAGGTTTCGACTGGATGGTATCACGGAGTTGAAATCTAGCACACTGGGTTACCTGACCTCAAGCATTTTGCACGCTAACAGGGATAAAGGAGTTTCTCTGAAGTCATTGACCCATAGAGCTTGCAGGTGCACTGTAGGTCAGTCAGATCTGACTAGCAGTTGAACCTAACTATAAGTTATGTACCTAAGAAAAACAGTGTGTTACAGATCTGTTAATCATTCTGCAACTGGGCATAGTATCTCCTAGCATATGGTGGTAGCTCCCCCACTTACACATATAGTAAAAATCCCCTTACTTTTGTCCTTGTCTTCCACTATTGAGTTCCCAGAAGATAGCCAGCAGCTGCACCAGCACAGAAAAGTGAACAAACACCAATTTGAATCTAAAACAGGTCAAGTGATGAGTTCACACTTACTGGCAGAGACTAATGGCTGGCTGGCATAAAAAAGTCATGACTACACAGACTTCTCACGAACTTCTGCTTAATTAAAATTTTTCTTCCAATTATCTAGATGCGTAACAACCTACTGGACATGTCCGCACACGCTCTGCTGCTCTTGAAAACCTAAATGACATTTTGACATTTTACTTTTCCAGCCTCCATGGTGGGGTATGAAACACACTCATGCAACTTAGAGAGCATTACCCAACTCTATGGTGCCCCCAATGCCAATAAGAGAAGCTGCGCTGTGGTAGAGAGGCAGCGGTGTGTAGATCACATCCTCTGCAGTGCCACCATATGCCCAGAATCCACCTGCTGCCTTCAAAGATTGCAGATGAGTAATCACTGCAGCCTTGGGTAAACCTGCAAGAAAGATTGTGGAGACAGAAAACAATCTGTTAGCACAATTCCACATCTGAACAGTGAATGTACTACTAAACATTCTGGAGATACATTCAGAGTCTTTTTCACATATAGTAGTGCAGTAAAATGGGTCAGCATCAGGAGGTTCCAGTGTGCTGCTGTGTTTCAACCACTCCATAAAACGCACACCATGTAGAGTCTGTTGCTGGAGTGGCTACACTTCTGCATGATGGCTCAAATGTAATGAAATTCAGATTGTTAAGGGTTAATTACTGATTTTTATTCAACAATTAACAAAAGACAACTACGGGTATCTAAGCTGCTTATCCTCACCAGGGTTGCAAAAGATGCTGGAGCCAATGACAGGGGTTAAAAGGTTGACATACTATTACAGGGTAGCCTGGGGGCACAGCCAGGGCAAAGTAACATAGTGGCTGCTTCTAGACTTCCACAGAAAAAAGAACAAGTATTTGTCTAATAGAGGACATAAGTTCACACATACTAGAAGAGATGAAAGGGGTGGTGTGAACAAGAATCTGATGACTGCACAGTAAACTATGTGTGTAATGTACACATAATTAATCTATTTTGTCTGAATCATCTAAATGCGTAGTAACACGCCACACCTGCGTGCACACACTCTTGAAAATTGTAATAATATTTTGGCCTCTGGAGGATTCACTCAATTTAACCTCACCTTTAAGCCTTAAGCACAGAAAAATTAATTTTTCCAGTCTTCAGTGGTAATAAACGGAGCACGTAAGCCCTCGGTATGCATGCATGGTAACCAGTGGAAAACTTCATACGGCTATAAATCTTTGGCTAGCATTTCGCTTCCAAAGACCTCAAATTCTCCATAACAAACAAGACATACAGGGGCAGCGGTGGCCTAGCAGTTAGGGCGTTAGCCGCATGATCGGAGGATCGGGGGTTCAAACCCCTTCCCAAAAGGTTGCCCTGAGGTACCCTTGAGCAAGGTACCGTCCCCATCACTGCTCCCCGGGCGCTTTCAATAGCGGCCCACTGCTGCACGGGTTTGAGTGTGCATGGGTTAAATGCAGAGGTCCAATTTCGTTGTGGTTCATGTGTGCTGTGCCGTGACCTCGCAATGACAAGGGTTGTCACTTTCACTTTCTTTTTCACTTTCAATTGAGCTTTATAAAATAATAAAGCACCACTAAAGCAACACTTGCTAACAAGTTAAAAATAAATAAAAATTGAAAGTAAAATTTGGCTCATCTAATCTTCATCAGTAAGACATGCAAAAGCAGAACTAGAAAAGCCTCCCAAAATTCGACAAGCGTTCTTTAAGCAGACATGTCTTTCTACTCTGAGACACAATGTGAAACAAAACAGGCCCTAGGCTTAAAAGGGAAAATGGTTTAAAAAAAAAAAAACAACAACTTATCAGCAGCCAAGATATTTTTAACTCTTATTTGTTAAAAAAAAAAAAATCTTGCAGCAAAAACAGAACCTGAACCCTTCATTTTGTCCAGTTTACAGATAAAAGAATGTCCATCAGTGTCTGAAACCACATGGGCATGTCTACTTGGCTTAACAACTTGACACAATTTGAACAAACTAGGATTTATCTGTAATAGGAAGCATTTTAGCTCATATTATCCCTCAGCTACATTAGTATCAGTTTCAATGCAACACCAAAAAGAAAAAAATCCAGACACCAAATGTCATTTCAAACTGAGCACATTTGGCTAACAAAGATGTCACATATTATTAACTTCTAAGCTGTTCCTTTAATCACCTTCAGCTGAACTCTCCGTGTTGCCTTAAATGGAAAAGACCCGAATGAATCATTCAAACTAACGGAGGTCAGTGTTTACAACATTGCATTGTAGTTTCCTCCGAACCATTAAGATTCAAGTCATCCCAACGTTGCAGGTCTCCAAGAGATATTCTAATTGCTCTCCACAGTAGGGCTTTGTCAAGACAAAAGAAGACACACATGTCAGGGGGTTAGGAATGCAAAGACAATGCTGCTTTCTGAAAATGGTTTCTTGGTTTGGAATGGCATTATACATTCTGAAATCCTAAAACATAACAGTCTCATTAACATAATGGGTGCTTAAAAACACCAAAAAAATATATATAAATAAAAAAAAAACCCCTCACTTCCATATTCACTGTGGCTTATTACATTCCAAAATAAAGCACCTGGTATAAGATTGGGCAATTTTTCATGTTTTGCTTATGAGCTCTTCACAATAAATTCCAATCAGCTGGTGAAGAAAAATGCATCAGAAACCTTAGAGAAGCTTATCCCCTTAAAGTTGTATACCAACAGCCCCAACAGGTATTTTTTTCCCATCATAACAGTGCAAGAGCCAGATCAGGCAGTTACAACATTCTGTAATCGCTCTCAACAAGAGCTTGTTTACGACTATAAATACCAGCCACTCCGAAACTGGACATGGGAATTCCTGCCTCATACAGTTAGTGAGCATGGAGTAGCGGTCTCTCTTATGAATGAGTTCTTTCTCCAGATGCAGTTTAGAACACATGACCTCCTCAAGACCTCGTTTGGAATTTTCCTCCGGACAGAAAGATGCTTTGCTTCAATAAGGCAAGTCGATGTTCACGTTATTCTAAACAGGACGCGGAATACAAACGCACAGACATAGTGCTGAAGATGCCGTTAGACTTTACTGAAATGTCTTCTCAGGGACTGTTCATAGTATTATGTTCTGGAGCAGACTGAAGAGTTCAACTGTATACTCCTTTTCGCCATCCATTCAAAACAAACAGCAGATCGATTTGGGGGAGAAAAAAAAAAAAAAAAGAAAGAAAGAAAAAGGGGTTAAGGACAAAGGCATGCCACAAACTAATGGTGCACGGACCCCTCAAAGCACACGACTGAATATATACACCAATCAGCCAGAACACTTAAGATGCAAAGCGTGTGTGTATATTATATATATATATATATATATATATATATATATATAAAAAAAACTGGAAAACTAATCTTATCATAAATACTTCTAGCACATTTGATCAGTGCAGCTATGCACAACTCTACATCATGAGGGTCAGAGAGATTTTTTTTTACAAATCTACAAATCTGTAAATATGAAATTGTCCAAAGACCACCACTCCCAAAAATATTTCTGAAACATTTCAGTATAAAGTATATTTTGCCCGAAAATGCCCTTTTACACAAATCCAGAAAATATAGAACAGCATTCAATTTCAAAGTGAAAATTCACAGATTCAAAAAGGGGAAAAGTTGAATTTTACACTATCCCTGGAGCTCCCATGTTAATTATAGATGACTAACTTTTTCACAGATATTTAACATAAAGTAATTATGAACTTACAACCTTGATTACTACAGTTCAGGACACGCCACCCTTAATTACCTGCATTTATGCGTCTGTGCATGGATGGAAAAGTGCAATGACACACGGAAACACATCAGCAGCCTTAAGGCAGCATGGTTCACTAAAACAGTATCTTCTGAGTGTGTTCCATTCATGCACCCACATGAAACATGACATTTTTAAACTAAACTCAATGAAAAGTGGCACGTAAAAAAGCAGACTTTCTGTAGACCCAATAGCTGTATTTTTGTCAGGTTCGGAGCTCATTTGACTCATTAGGTCTTATTCTAAACCAGGAGGCTGTGTTTACACTCAGACGCCACTGGCTCGACTAATAAAAATAAAAAATCGAATAGTTTGTCCTTGTTCATCTGAAAACATCATTAAATAATGGAAGTTAAGGAGTACTGTTGATGTCAAGAAAAAAGAAACTGCTCAGAATCTGGTCGTGTATGTGAAGTAAAATCCCTAATTCTCTGCCAAGGACTTCCCAGGCCAGAAGGTTGCCCTGAGGCACCCTTTAGCAAGGTACCGTCCCTATCACTGCTCCCCAAGCTCTTTCAATAGCTGCCCCCTGTGTATATTGGTAAAATATAGAGGTGTGATTTTGTGTGTTTCACTGTGTTTCACGATGAAAAGAATAGTCACTTTCACTTTCATGGAGGGGTAATCAGAAGGTAAATTTATCTATGATCTCATCACAAATGTCAATGTTGTGGGGACAGACAGAAAAATTGGTTCTAGTATATTCTAACACAGAAGAAACTGAAGAAGAGGTTTTTGTATTATCATTTTACAACAAGCAAGGCAAGAACTCAAACACCCATGAAAGAATTTCAAGAAACAAATGTGGATGTGGAAAAGTTTTGAAATGGCCTTTCATTTGCCCAGACTCACAGCCTAATCAAAATCAGATANATCTTCATCAGTAAGACATGCAAAAGCAGAACTAGAAAAGCCTCCCAAAATTCGACAAGCGTTCTTTAAGCAGACATGTCTTTCTACTCTGAGACACAATGTGAAACAAAACAGGCCCTAGGCTTAAAAGGGAAAATGGTTTAAAAAAAAAAAAACAACAACTTATCAGCAGCCAAGATATTTTTAACTCTTATTTGTTAAAAAAAAAAAAAAATCTTGCAGCAAAAACAGAACCTGAACCCTTCATTTTGTCCAGTTTACAGATAAAAGAATGTCCATCAGTGTCTGAAACCACATGGGCATGTCTACTTGGCTTAACAACTTGACACAATTTGAACAAACTAGGATTTATCTGTAATAGGAAGCATTTTAGCTCATATTATCCCTCAGCTACATTAGTATCAGTTTCAATGCAACACCAAAAAGAAAAAAATCCAGACACCAAATGTCATTTCAAACTGAGCACATTTGGCTAACAAAGATGTCACATATTATTAACTTCTAAGCTGTTCCTTTAATCACCTTCAGCTGAACTCTCCGTGTTGCCTTAAATGGAAAAGACCCGAATGAATCATTCAAACTAACGGAGGTCAGTGTTTACAACATTGCATT
This sequence comes from Hepsetus odoe, assembly GCA_017165825.1. Taxonomy (NCBI): domain Eukaryota; kingdom Metazoa; phylum Chordata; class Actinopteri; order Characiformes; family Hepsetidae; genus Hepsetus; species Hepsetus odoe. Next base: position 16,293,890 of record CM029383.1, read on the forward strand.
GTAGTTTCCTCCGAACCATTAAGATTCAAGTCATCCCAACGTTGCAGGTCTCCAAGAGATATTCTAATTGCTCTCCACAGTAGGGCTTTGTCAAGACAAAAGAAGACACACATGTCAGGGGGTTAGGAATGCAAAGACAATGTTGCTTTCTGAAAATGGTTTCTTGGTTTGGAATGGCATTATACATTCTGAAATCCTAAAACATAACAGTCTCATTAACATAATGGGTGCTTAAAAACACCAAAAAAATATATATAAATAAAAAAAAAACCCCTCACTTCCATATTCACTGTGGCTTATTACATTCCAAAATAAAGCACCTGGTATAAGATTGGGCAATTTTTCATGTTTTGCTTATGAGCTCTTCACAATAAATTCCAATCAGCTGGTGAAGAAAAATGCATCAGAAACCTTAGAGAAGCTTATCCCCTTAAAGTTGTATACCAACAGCCCCAACAGGTATTTTTTTCCCATCATAACAGTGCAAGAGCCAGATCAGGCAGTTACAACATTCTGTAATCGCTCTCAACAAGAGCTTGTTTACGACTATAAATACCAGCCACTCCGAAACTGGACATGGGAATTCCTGCCTCATACAGTTAGTGAGCATGGAGTAGCGGTCGCTCTTATGAATGAGTTCTTTCTCCAGATGCAGTTTAGAACACATGACCTCCTCAAGACCTCGTTTGGAATTTTCCTCCGGACAGAAAGATGCTTTGCTTCAATAAGGCAAGTCGATGTTCACGTTATTCTAAACAGGACGCGGAATACAAACGCACAGACATAGTGCTGAAGATGCCGTTAGACTTTACTGAAATGTCTTCTCAGGGACTGTTCATAGTATTATGTTCTGGAGCAGACTGAAGAGTTCAACTGTATACTCCTTTTCGCCATCCATTCAAAACAAACAGCAGATCGATTTGGGGGAGAAAAAAAAAAAAAAAAGAAAGAAAGAAAAAGGGGTTAAGGACAAAGGCATGCCACAAACTAATGGTGCACGGACCCCTCAAAGCACACGACTGAATATATACACCAATCAGCCAGAACACTTAAGATGCAAAGCGTGTGTGTATATTATATATATATATATATATATATATATATATATATAAAAAAAACTGGAAAACTAATCTTATCATAAATACTTCTAGCACATTTGATCAGTGCAGCTATGCACAACTCTACATCATGAGGGTCAGAGAGATTTTTTTTTACAAATCTACAAATCTGTAAATATGAAATTGTCCAAAGACCACCACTCCCAAAAATATTTCTGAAACATTTCAGTATAAAGTATATTTTGCCCGAAAATGCCCTTTTACACAAATCCAGAAAATATAGAACAGCATTCAATTTCAAAGTGAAAATTCACAGATTCAAAAAGGGGAAAAGTTGAATTTTACACTATCCCTGGAGCTCCCATGTTAATTATAGATGACTAACTTTTTCACAGATATTTAACATAAAGTAATTATGAACTTACAACCTTGATTACTACAGTTCAGGACACGCCACCCTTAATTACCTGCATTTATGCGTCTGTGCATGGATGGAAAAGTGCAATGACACACGGAAACACATCAGCAGCCTTAAGGCAGCATGGTTCACTAAAACAGTATCTTCTGAGTGTGTTCCATTCATGCACCCACATGAAACATGACATTTTTAAACTAAACTCAATGAAAAGTGGCACGTAAAAAAGCAGACTTTCTGTAGACCCAATAGCTGTATTTTTGTCAGGTTCGGAGCTCATTTGACTCATTAGGTCTTATTCTAAACCAGGAGGCTGTGTTTACACTCAGACGCCACTGGCTCGACTAATAAAAATAAAAAATCGAATAGTTTGTCCTTGTTCATCTGAAAACATCATTAAATAATGGAAGTTAAGGAGTACTGTTGATGTCAAGAAAAAAGAAACTGCTCAGAATCTGGTCGTGTATGTGAAGTAAAATCCCTAATTCTCTGCCAAGGACTTCCCAGGCCAGAAGGTTGCCCTGAGGCACCCTTTAGCAAGGTACCGTCCCTATCACTGCTCCCCAAGCTCTTTCAATAGCTGCCCCCTGTGTATATTGGTAAAATATAGAGGTGTGATTTTGTGTGTTTCACTGTGTTTCACGATGAAAAGAATAGTCACTTTCACTTTCATGGAGGGGTAATCAGAAGGTAAATTTATCTATGATCTCATCACAAATGTCAATGTTGTGGGGACAGACAGAAAAATTGGTTCTAGTATATTCTAACACAGAAGAAACTGAAGAAGAGGTTTTTGTATTATCATTTTACAACAAGCAAGGCAAGAACTCAAACACCCATGAAAGAATTTCAAGAAACAAATGTGGATGTGGAAAAGTTTTGAAATGGCCTTTCATTTGCCCAGACTCACAGCCTAATCAAAATCAGATAAGATCTTAACCACCCAACCTAACCCTAACCTTCACTCTAACCCTAACTCGAGAATGTGTCATATTTTATGTTTTACATGTTAAAAGGGGCGGCGGTGGCCTAGTGTTTAGGGAGTTGGCCACAGAATCGGAAGATTGTGGATTCAAACCTCTTACCAGTAGGTTGCTCTGAGGTACCCCTGAGCAAGGTACTGTCCCCATCACTACTCCCTGGGCACTTTCATAGCTACCCCTCCTCCATGGAGTGTGTTTGTGCATGGTTTAAATGCAGAGATCCAATTTCACTGTGGTGTGCTGTGTTATTTGTACTCACAATGACAAGAATAGTCACTTTCACTTTTTCAATGAAAAGTAAAACAAAAAAGCATAAAAATATTTCAGATCTGACTGTGTCAGAAGTTACCATTTACATCAAAAGGCGAAGCATAAGATGTACTTTAGCTCACGTTAATGAAGCCAGAAACTTCATTATCCGACAAATTCAAATCTTTTTGAAACCTTTACATACCTGTTGTTCCGGATGTGAAAATATAAAGTGTGGCAGCCTTGAGTGAAGAGGTAGATCTGAGCTCCGCAGGCATTGGCTCTTCTGAGGCCTGCTCAATCTTGTCCAACAGAGAGTGGACTCCATGGTGAGAGGTCTCAGATTGCATTGCCCATACTGAGATATTGTCCTCCTGGAGATTGGGCAGAATGTCCTCTAGAGTGTCCAATAGATCTTTAAAGAAGCACAAAAAAACACATACATTTTTGACAATAAAAAGTATATATAGACATAAACATCTAATTTGTTAAGAAGTGCAGATTTGTTTTGTACTTGTGTGCTTATTTAACTGACATTCATACTGATTCCTGACAAAGGATTTATTTGGCATCCAGTTCAATTGAAAAACAAATAAAAAAAGTAACTTTAATGTAATAATCTACTTTTGAAAAGCTGTGTAGCTTAGCTTGCTGCATTTCTCTAGAGGCACCCTCACTGCAGTCAAGCTTCAATTCATGTAAAGTAACAGGCCTCTTAGCTCACAACATCTTCCAAGTAGCTTTTCCAGCATTGCTGTTTATTTACTGCTTAGCAACCAAGTTAACTACAGTTATGGTAGCTAGTGAAAATTTAACAATAGTCATTCTCTAATCTAAACTCCCTGCAAATTGTCAGCAATGTGTCTGTGGTGTAGTCTATCCTAGAGTGTGTGGCCCTTAAGCCCCATTGTTTTTAAAGTCTGAAAGGTCAGGAGATGCGACATCAAGCTCACAAATTGACTTTTCAGTTTTGTTTTTAAATATCTGCACGTCAAGACCCTGATTTTCCTGTTTTTCAAGACTAATCCATGTAAGCTGATAATTATTCACAGACAGCAAACGTGGAGAGTTCCTTCTAGAGCAGGGGTGTCAAACTTGGAGGGCCGGAGTCCAGCACATTTTGGTGATTTCCCTCCACAAACGCCAGGAGTGCTGAAAGAGGGAAATCACCAAATTGTACTGGACTCTGGCCCTCCCGGACTGGAGTTCGACGCCCCTGTTCTAGAGCAAAAACAGAACCACCAGCCTGGTGTTTGTCCAGATTTAAGACCCTATTGGATCTTGCCATAGAATATAAATTCCATAAACACTTCAACAATTTGTGTTTTTTCGGCAATGTAACATCTGAATCAGCTCTACTTCATCTTTTCTTGTTGAATCTGGTGCAGAGAAAACATGAAACTGCAATAGAAGAGCACCAGGAACCAGTGGGAAAGTATCCAAAAAAGTGAGTACTACAGACTGCATACTTGTTTGCAGAATGTTCCAGCTAAGCTGCCAGTGCAGCATTCCAGTGAAAATGAAACTTGGAGATATACTGCAGTCAGATGTGCAGTGTAGAGTTGCTTTAACTTCACGACTATAAATGATATGCATGATGAATTAGCTTATAATGAGTTTAAAACACTCATCTTCCTGACGGTTTGACCCTTCACAGCACAGACTCCACAAGACCTCTCACGGTGTGCTGTGGTTTCTGCACCAAGGGGTTAGTGGCAGATCCTTTAAGTCCTGGAAGCTGAGGTGGGACCTCTACGTATCAGCCCAGACACCCAGAGATACGGGGTGTAACCATATGATTACTCTAGACTGAGGCTTGGCAAGTATGAAATGGATGCATTTCTTGGAACAGCATAGGATTTATCAAAAATGTATGAATTGTTACAATCACTGCATTTTCCTACATATTGAAAAAAGTAAAAACAGGTGAGATAAACACTGCCACTTGCAGCAAGATTTGGCGTTACCATATGGTGATGCCGGGCTTTAAAGGGTTAAACCTTTCCTTAAATGCAATCTTTAATGTTTCTCACATTTTCTCAGCAAACTGACTGTTCACCTGCTGTATAATATATGCCACCCCTTAAAAGTTCCACTATAATCACATACTCAGTGTTAAACCAGTGTTCACCTATAAGTGCTTTAATGTAGTGGCTGACCTCTGTGCAGCAGGAGGAATTCTGACTAGCTGAGGCAAACACATGCAGTATATTATTTTTGGCATGCATACGGAGACATCCTCTGGAATTTTAAAGGACTGGCTCAGATTTCCCCTCCCCCAAATGTAGAGTGAAGTTTGTTTCTTAGGTTTTGCACTGGAGCTACAGGCCTGCAGCCATCAAACTTTTATTCAACGAACTGCACTTCTAAACTAAAGAAGCACATTACAGAAGGTGACGACTTACAGTCAAATTGCTTTTGCTGACTATATTGTGAGATCTTACACTGATAGGATTTTAATGCCGATAGCACATACATTTAATCTTATTAATTCATAATATTATCTATCCAATGTACAAATATTTAATTTACAGTCATTGACCTTATACTGGTATGTGATACCAGTTTGGTGTCAGTCACTGGTATTACACTGGTGCAGATAAACAGAGATGTATTTAAGTGTTTAATATATAAAATGCTTATGTTAAAAGAATTTAGTAAAACAGCCACAAAACTATACTGTGTGATATTTCAGAACAGAAATGGGAGTAGGTCCCAAGATCAGAAAGTTGTGGGTTTGAATCCCAGAGCAGTAGGCTATCCTGAGGTACCCTTGAGCAAGGTACTGTCCTCAACACTGCTCCCCAGGTGCTTTAAATAGCTGCCCCCCTGCTGCACAGTGTGTATGGGTGAAATGCAGAGGTTGCATTTTGTTGTGATTCACATTGACAATCAGTCACTTTCACTTCATTTCACAGATACAAGCACATGCTGCTGCCTGAAAGGGACGTGCCATGTCAAATTTGAGTCTCCAACTGTCTGCTGGTTCACTGTGAACACGTAATGAAGGTTTAGTAACCTCAGAGAGTTCACAAACAATTACAGATACTTGTGTAACCGCTTGTGCTGATTAGGGTCGCGGGTGAGGCTGGAGACAATCCCAGCTCTCACAAGGTGGAAAGCTGGAACACACCACTGCACATGCCGTCAGTCTATTGCAGGGCAGACATGCAGACAAACACACTCATGCATGCATTCACAACTAGGGGCCAAATTAGCATCTTCAGTCCACCTGACATGCATGTTTTTGGACTATAGGATGAAACGGAGCTCCTGGAGGATCCCACGCAGACATGAGAACATGACTCTAGTAAAAATAGAAGGAATGACTCAATGAAAAAATGAACAAATGTAAATTTCTTCTGACTTCTGTTCCTGTACAAAGCAAACTGAACTTTATGCCATATAAAAAGACCATTAAACCGTTTGAACCTTAAATTAAATCAGAACACTATACTGAAATAAATGAACATTAACTTCACTGCTTCACTTTAATCCATGTAGCTACTAGTTTCCCCTGTTGACACACTCAATACACACATTCCTCTGCATTCACTTCCCTGGATCATCTCTGTGTGAACCCATGCGTTCAACATGGAATCCCTCTGGGGACGATGCGCGATGAAAGAAAATACGAATAATGTTTGTATGCTAAAAATGTTAAAGAAACATGCAAGAACTAGAGTAAGTTGTAAGAAATATAAAGTGCAGATATCTGTATTATAGGGTGGCTGTCACGCTCCTCAAATTTAGTTTTATCAACAGTTTCTCAGGACAGAGTGTCAGTGAACTGGACTGTGGTCTGGGTTAACTGTCCTCTGGGACAGAAAGGAAATGTCCTGTAAAACTACCAACAGGCTGGAAAAGAGTGCAAACGCAAGCCTGGGTGGTGCTGGTCTAGTGGCAGGACACTCGCCTACAGACCAAGAGGTTTCAGGCTCAGTGCCCACCTCCAGCACTACCACCACTGGGTTCCTGAGCAAGACCCTTACCCCCAAGGTGTTGCAGGACTGTCCCTTTAGTCAGGAAATGGAAGTCGCACTGGATAAGAGCGTCAGCTAAAAGCATCAGAGTTTAGACTGTTCAAAAGTTTAACCAGACGGGCTTTGATCAATAACACGGGTAGAGATGTGCAAAGATACTAAATAGTGATCATAGATCCTTTATTTCTGCTGACTGTCCAGTGTGCTGCGTCTAACATAAACAGCACACTGGACAGTTATGGCACTAAACACACACACCATATTGGATCTGCTTTAAAAAGTTACAAGACAAGAAACAGACAAGACACAAATGGTGTTAAGTCTGTTTCTGGATGATGTTTGTTGTAATAATAAAAATATATCAGACATGTTCCTTGTTTTCTTTATATTTCATGCAGTACCATTTTTATGGACCCTGTGGTAAGAAACTTATCAGCTCAGGGAGGTGAGGGTCATAGATAAGTTATCTGGGACCCCCAAGCTTCCAAGCCCTGGCTCGGTCACAGAGCACTAACCTGCGCCCACCACCAGCAGCTTGGCCCCGCAGCAGTTGAAGCAGTGCAGCAGGGATCTGGACTTGATGTTGGTGTTGAGGAAAGCCACGGAGCAGCCCAGCTTGATGAGCCCGAACCAGACGGAGATGAAGTCGGGCTCGTTGCTCATCAGCATCGCCACCGTGTCGCCTTTCTTCAGGCGGCCCTGCTCCTGGAACACGCGCGCCACCCTGTTGCTCCGCTCGTCCACCTGGCGGTAGGTGAAAGTCCTCCCCTCGTAAATGAGAAAGGGCTTGTCGGGAATGCGCCGAGCCTGTTGGACGAACCTGTCCATCACGGTGACGATCTTCGTCCTCTTGTAGATCTCCATGCGGAGTCCGTACCGCAGCACCTTCAGCAGAAACAGCACGTCTTCCCACAGGTAGGGCAAGAAGAGGCGCTGAGCGACGTGCGCCGAGAGGAGCCCCGCCAGAAACACAGTCAGCCAGGTGACCGAGAAGAACATGCTTCCTAAACTAAAGTGAGTAAATCAGGGGTAAGAACGACGCGGTTCAAGCGCAGGCGCACATGCTCTAAACGCTCGCAGTTCTTATCGCAAATTTATGAAAGGCGCTGGGCGTCACGTGACCCTTGTTGTTGTACAACCAGTCTTGTAGTTGGGCGTGGCCTCCACCATGTGCGAAACTGGAGGGGCGTTACCTCAAAGGCCATGTGGTTTAAAGTGGGCGCTTCTCTTCGTTGTTTTACGAGTGGGCGTGTTCTGCACGGAGTGGGTGTGTCCTCTGCGGTTGTCCACGTGATTTGGAAGCGGGCGCTTCTTTGAAAAAGGTAGACGCGGATTCGCCGTAAACATAGTGGGCGTGTCCTCAGTGGTTTGAAAGAGGGCGCTTCTCTGAGTGATTTAGTTGTGGGCGTGTCCTGTAGTGGGTTGACGTGATCTTAAGCGTGGGCATGGATATTTATTTTTTTCATTATCAGTGACTGTACTGGGTGTAACTGCTGTTGCGGTTGGATGTCTTGCCACACCCAGACATTGCCAAGATTATCAGCTTTATAGAACTAATAAAGCTTTTTCTTTATGTATATTCAGATAATTATAGGACATGAACTATAATGAGACACACATCACAAACCATGAATGTCAAAGCCATTCTTGTTTTTTTATTCATAAAGAAAAAGTTACGATGACCTATTTATTTTTCTGGTTTTATTTTCCCTCTTGTAACAAGCACGGACAGGAAAATACCACCTTAAATCCCAAGAGGATATTCCAAATGAAAGATCATAATAAGCTCTTGTGGCTTATTTACTTGTGGATAGTTCTATTCTGCCCGCCCTTTAATCCCAACCCTAATCTAGTATACCTAACCACAGAGGTTAAGATCATGCACACACCAGAGGAAAGATTTCAGATGGGGGTTGTCAGATCTGCAGGAGCAGAGTTGGGTAACCCTGGAGTAATGCATTTATATAACATACAGGACACTATGTTGCAAAACACGTTGCAAAACACGACTTTATTGGTAATTCAATTAACCTGTATTAGGACTCAGTATTCACCTAAGGACTGAGTAATCCTAAATCATAAGGAGGTCTTCAGGTCAGACAGCTTCAGCACAGCTTTGTCTTCTTGTCTTTTTGTTCTCGATCGTGTTCTGGAGTGTACAATCTGCTTGCCAAGTATTTGTCAGCAATCACATAATTTACCATTGGGATTCTTTCTGACAGCCTGGGCACAGAGGAGCTGAATGGAGATGTGCCTGGAAGATGACAGAGCTACTATGGATCAATGTCTCCCTCACTTTGACAAACTGCCCTAAACTGAACAAAACTAAACACAAACACTGCAGCCAGGGTTTGGATATTTTTAGCAAGAAATCTTTCAGCCTAAAGTGAGTGTCTGGGAAAACTGATTAATCCTGATTAAATAGATCAAACTGCTAAAATAGAAGCAACCCTGTGCATCTGGGACAACAATATTGAGTGTGTTTCACCAGCAGTGGAGTTTCATTTCAGGATGCCTTTACTTGTACTATAGCACAACCACGTGGCTGAAGAAGTAAACTTCATTTGGACTTTCTCTGGATTTGTGTGTTGTTCTCAGCAGGAATCGCTGGTGAGTGTTGATGCATTACTGCCAGCACAGAGTTTCATCTTCTGTCATAATTTGCAAATAGTCTCAGTTTATTCTTCAATGTATGTGTAATACAATGTGAGGAAACTTAGGGTTAGATGGAGAATGGAAAGAGTTAAAGGAGATTATAATGAGAGTCCAAAGTTTGTTTTCTTGCCTTTAGAAACAAAATAAAATTAGAAGAGGTGTGATTTTGATAGTTCTGTAGTCTAGTAAATGTTCATACAATAATAATAATAACAACAATATTAATACATACATGAATAAACAACAACAATGATAACAATATTAATAATAAAATAATAATAAACATATAACTAAAACGAACAATTATGATAATAACGATAACGATAATACAACAATAATAATAATAATATTATTATTATTATTGTTATTATTATTATTAACAACAACAACAATAATAATAATGGACCCCTGCGTTCACATGCTTCCCTGAAAATGTNATTATTATTGTTGTTGTTGTTATTATATTATTATTATTATTATTATTATTATTATTATTATTATTATGATAATAATGTGAATGAAACTGTATTTAATCAACCAGGTGATTTATATTTATTTGAAAGATCAAGTTAGAACATAAAACAGCTCATGTTTGTTGGAGATTCTTTTGATGTGGTATGAAATACTGTGATTTATAGGGAAAATACTACCAACACTTTTTCAATTATCCTGCACCGGAGGCCAAACCCAACTGGTGTATATAAAGTTATCGATTAGTATATTCAGTCTTCCAGATAAAGTGGCAGGGAGTTTAATAAGCAGCATGTTTTCTGATAGAGCAGAGCTGTGAAGCTGCAGCGTGGCTGGGCTGGAGACTGCGCATGCGCAGTGGCACGTGGAGGCATTTAAATAGTAGCGACGTCGCGGCTCCGCTCAGCCGCTCTCCTCGCCGTCCGTCTATCAGGATGATCTCTTGGGCGCTCTCCACGCTTGTGGCGGGCGTCGCTGCGCTCTGGATGCTCCAGAGGATGTTGCTCCCTTACTTTTGGCTCGACCTGCTGTATTACCTGAAGCTGAGAAGGGTCGGCGTGGCGACCATGGCGAGGATGAGGCAGGGGGTCGTCACTTACCTCGACCGCTTCGTGCAGCAGGCGCGCAGGCTCCCGCACAAGCCCTTCATCACTTTTGAGGAGCGGGTTTTCACCTACGGGGAGGTGGAGGAGCGGAGCCGCCGGTTCGCTGCCGTGCTGGGCGCTGAGGCGGCTCTCGGGCGCGGGGACACCGTGGCGCTGTGGATGAGCAACGAGCCGGACTTCGTGTGCGTGTGGTTCGGGCTGAGCAGGCTGGGCTGCGAGGTCGCCTTCCTCAACTGCAACCTCAGACCCCCGGCGCTCCGCCACTGCGTCCGGACCTGCGGGGCCAGGGCCCTGGTGGTGGGGGCAGGTAAGACTCTCCGAGGGGAAACTTTCGGCTCGGCATGCCGGGACGCTCCTGCGAGGCGGGACGGCTCGGGGTCTCTGAGGGAGCTCTGTCAGGGAGCTAAACCAAACAGCCAGCTAACCTCGCTCACCGCGCTGCTTACTCCCCTCCTCGAGCCGACTTGTTGCAGCTTGTTGTCCTTACATGCCAGGTTTCTGTGAGGGTTGTATTCTCGCTCCTCCGCCACGTGTTGTTAGTTTTCTTCACTGAAATTAGCAGTGAAGTCTCGGAGGTTCAGACCCTGCGGGTTTCTGGCTCTGAAAGGCTCTTCTCTCCTGTAGGCCTGGTCAGTAACTCGATGCTTCTCATTATTGTGATACGTGATCACAATATTTGTTTTCTGAGTGTATCGTGAAATCGCCAGCGATTAAACAACACCGACTGTTTACAAAGAGAGGAGGATAGTCCAGTTATAACCGGGTTGTGGTACTACTGTTTCTTTCTTCTCCTTTAAACCGCTCTGATGTCAGCAGAAGTCAACATCACTGTTAAAAGCACTGATTATTCCCTGGGCTGGGCGGTGTGATGAGATCTATCTTTATCAGGATACATTTTGATCCCAGTGATCTTCTCGGAGCGTACCCTGACGGCCGTGTGTTTCTTCAGGAAGAGAGCCGAGTTGTCCTGTTTAACTGGACTGAGCGCAGGACGGTGTGTAAGATAGTGATAAAACATCAATATACATACTTATTCTTCTCTATTAAAACTGATCTGAGATCAGAAAAAAAAATCATGGAAACTTCTCAGTCAGTCAGTCCATCCCAGCTCACACAGGGTGAAGGACGGGGACACACCCTGGACAGGTCACCAGCCCATCGCAGACTTCTCAAAGTATCTGGATATTAGATTTTTGTGTTAGATTTTCATTTTACTGCTCTGCCTCAAGACTGAGTTTCAGAGGTGCCTTAATCTTTGTTCAAGAAAATGACTCAATAAATGCTACTGTGCCAAAAAATCCTCTGGCTGTTGAAAACACTGGAATGTCATTTGGACTAAAATGCAGACGATACTAAGTTGAATAATAGTGATACCAAAACTGAACATTGATAATTGCCATGGAAACGTATGACCTTATGGACGACCCCATGTTTTGTCTTAATGAAATGTGCAGCAGTCCTTTTTTTATCGTCTCTGGAAATACAGCAATAGGCCAGAGTCACAGACTTTGGTCAAAACAACCCTTAAGTTAGGAATCTTGTATTCTTAATCATGTATTTAAACATGCATTTTTACAGAAAATTAAACAAAAGCCTCAACAACTAAATATTTATTGCAGTGTAATGTCTTTCAGCTTTTGCTCTTTTCAGGAGACTTGCTTTGCCATCAGTTTTTTCCTGCAGAAATCCAAAGAGAAAGTTTTAAACTACATGCTTTTTTTAAACCTTTCCCAAGTTTAGTCTGACATTTTCTGTTTAATGGTCCAAATGATCCCGAACACGTTCATTTATTTTGAGGTCTGCGCTCTGGGTTGGCTTGTCTGTTGTTTTGAGAACAAGAGCGGCTTTATTGTTTGACTAGCAAATTTTCTTATTTTCTTTTTTCAGTAACAACTTTCTCTGCAAGCGGGTTACATCTCCTCAGAAGTATCTCATCCCAAAAAAGACTTTAAATTTAAATAAATGAAAGATGGTCTCTAAACAAGACCGTGAATTTCTATCTGTTGTTAAGACATCTTTATGGGGGAAAAAAAAGCAGTGGTCCCAGTCACCTTTAGTCACTTGCCCTTAAGTCTGCCCAGAGATCACCTTTTTGTCTTTCTGTAAAACATTTAGCACATTACAGAAGAACCACCAGGCAAAATTAAGGAGGCCAGGGTCCAACCTGTGTAAATAATCTTCTCTAATATAAACATAGATTTTAGGGGGTTTTTCTTGAGAGCGTAATCATTTAGACAGAACTTAGTGACAGTGTGGGAAAGTGTGTGTTGATTTGTTTTGGGTAACTTCTTTCCCTTCCAGATTTAATCAAGAGTCTGGATGACGTCCTGCCAATCCTCTCAGACGATCCAATTGACGTGTGGGTGATGGCTGAAAGCTCCTCAAATCAGAAGGTCAACACCTTATTGGACAAAGTAAAGGTGGCCTCAGAGGAGAAGCCACAAATAGACCTTCCCCCGCCAAACCTCACGTCCAACTTCCTCTATATCTTTACTTCAGGCACCACAGGTACTTCCCGACTGTTTTCCTTTTGTCGATGGGCAGAGGATGTGGTTGGGATAGTGGAATTTTGTGTACAATTGAGTTTTCCCATATGTAAAAGAGCTGCACTGTGGCACTCCACCCTAAACCAAAAAAAGAAGTCCATGAATGTCTTGGTGTGAGCTTGGCAGATACACATATTGCATGCATGGTCCACGGCTCTCTTATTAAGTACACGGAAACACTAACCTGGAGCTCTGACTGATCAACTCGTCAAAAACACTGATTACATTTGTAGACCTATATCATTTTAACAAACAAGACAATTTGTGCTCCCCTACTATTCAACACAACTTTAAAACCGAGAAGCCTTTTTCATGCATTTTTTTCCCATTTAATTGGCTTTTTTTGCAGTATGCCGTGATAGACAATTTCAAAAATTAGTGATTTTGCTTTTTATTGAAATTTATCTGGTAATCATTACACAGAGCACTATGTTCATTATTGTTCCTTTTGTGTAGGGCTTCCAAAAGCTGCTCGAGTCAGCCACATCAAAGCAGTGATGAGTATGGCCTTCTTCCGTCTGTGTGGGGCGAACGAAAATGATACTATCTATCTAACCCTGCCACTTTATCATATGGCAGCCTCTCTCCTGGGCATTGGTGGATGCATTGATCTAGGTATGGAATTGCACCTTACTAGAAATGAAGCAGGAATTCTTTGTTTACTTTTTTTTTAATACTTTTAATTCTATCAGGTGTCGATGTAATATGTATTTTCTAACAGAAACATTTGCATGTACGTTTGAGTTTCACTGATTTCGCTGTTTTGCATGGAATATGTGGATCTATTTTTTTTAAGGCCTGCCGGATTTCCATTGCTGTGTTATCCTCAGGATGTAGAGTGGTAACACATGGATTTACAGACTTGCACAATTCATGGAAGTCTTTACCCACATGGCTGGGATTAGGAAGTGAATTTAGAATAGAGTAAGGTATGCTAGTATTGGCATCGTATACTTAATTACAATGTAGTGCAGTCAGATGTGTTTGTGTTGGTCCTCATACTGCACCATATTTTCTTAACAAATGCAATATTATTGGCTGCAAAAGTAAATTAAAGCCAGAACAAATTAAATACGAGCTGAGCCACTAACAGCATATGAAGGTGATCAGCCATGATGTTGATGTCTAAATTTTGTCTCTTTAATTTAGAAATGGAGCTTTAAGGCTAATGTTAATAATATAGATTAGAAGGCAGTAGTAACCTAAATAGTTTCCAGGTAAACCCTTTCAACTAGATCAGTCCCCATACAGCTCTTTATTCAACTTGTCATTGGATGCAGGATCATCCATGCAACTTTCTTGAGTTTGTCTTCCTGTAGAGTGAAACCAGTGTCCAACAGCACATCTACAAGTCTGCGCTACCCCCTTACTGAAGAGCTGAAAGTGGTTTTAGCAAGGGGACAGAATTCTTGAAAAATTAGAAAATTATTTTGGTGACTATTGATTTCTTGTTATTTCTTTTAGCAATTTAAGCCACAGCTCTAATAATAAACTAAAAAAACAATGTTTGGACACCAGACATGCCTAGGCTGATTGACTACACCTGAAGCAAGTGACCATCGTGAAACTTTTACTTTTAGCTAAAGTTTACTGAACTTCTTTAATGTTACAAAACTAGCCTCATCTTGACTATTTGGTTGTAGGGGCTACATGTGTACTGAAGAAGAAATTCTCTGCTAGTCTGTTCTGGAAGGACTGCATAAAGTACAATGTCACAGTGTTCCAGTATATTGGAGAACTTTGTCGATACTTGGTGAATCAACCCAAGGTAACTACTTTAAGTTAACTAAGGTAACTAATTTAAGTTATAGTGATGCATATACAGTACTGTGCAAAAGTTTTAGGCCGGTGTGAAACAATGCTGTAAACAAAGAATGCTTTCAGAAATATAAATAATAATTGTTTATTTTTATCAATTTAGAAAAATCTAAATCAAATCAATATTTGGTGTTACTAACTTTTGCCTTCAAACCAGCATCAGTTCTTCTAGGTACAGTTGCACAAAGTCAGGGATTCTGTAGGATTATAGTCGGTGTCTGATCAACCAGTTTTACCAGACAGGTGCTGATGATCATCAATGTCACACGGAGGTTGAAACACAGTCATGTTTGGAACAACCGACCAGCCGAGTTCCTTCAGAAACTGTGTGCAAGTGTACCTAGAAGAATTGATGCTGTTTTGAAGGCAAAGGGTGGTCACACCAAATATTGATTTGATTTAGATTTCTCTTTTGTTCATTCACTGCATTTTGTTGATTGATGAAAATAAATGATTAACACTTCCATTTCTGAAAGCGTTCTTTGTTTACAGCATTTTTTCACACCTGCATAAAACTTTTGCACAGTACATGAGTAATCTCTGGATTAATACTAATATCTTCTCTGATTTAGAGTATCTTACTTTAAATACGAGAAGATTTCAATAATTATTCACTGACATACGACTTCATCAGCTGCTTAATTTGAGAACATTGTGCCGGTGCTTCCTGTTCTCTAATCCTGTTTGTAGACTGCAGAGGAGATGGCACATAAAGTGCGCATTGCTGCAGGGAGTGGTCTTAGGCCAGATGTCTGGAAGGAGTTTTTGAGACGCCTTGGGAAAATCCAGATTCGAGAGGGATATGGTTTAACCGAGGCCAGCCTTGGCTTTCTGAACTACACCGCTGAAATTGGACCCATCGGACGAGCCAGTTATTTCAACAAGGTTAATTGTGTTTTCCAGACTTTGAGGTTGACCCAAATTAGCCTGGAAAACTTTCTTGAGTAAAGACCATGGCTAGTGCCCAATCCAAGATGGGATTAACTTTCTATCGGCCGGCCTTGTTATTGAAGATTTTTATATACTGTACTGTGCAAAGTATTAGGTCAGAGAAAATGTGAATCTGAGGATCTGTGGCGCAACCAATAATATTTGGGAGGGGAAACAAGAAAAATTACAAAGTAACAACGCATTGTAATTTTATGTCTGTTTGGGCTGCTAGATTACGGTAAATTCATAACCTCAATCATTTTGGTCAATGCTGAGATTGAGGTTATTTACGACAATTACTTAGTGACTCTGGAAGCATCATGCATTTAATGAACTTTAAGAAAAACAAAAACATTTCTGTTTCATGGCATTTGTCGTTTTTTTTTCTGTAAAATTTAAGTTGCAACAATTCTTTAAAAAAAAGAAGAGAAATTATGGATATTTAAATGCATCACAACAAAACAAATTGAGAGCCACAGGGAAAAGCTTTTGGGAATGTCTTCATAATTCTAGTGGGTCCTTCTTAGCGGTTTTCTCTGCCGTATAATTTTATGCCAGTTATTTGATTTATATGATCACTGAAAGCAAAAATCCTAATAGAAATGAACATTTTGGGCAAAACATAGCCTTGAAGAAAGCTAATATTTGCTGTTGCAGTGCACCAAGGCATCACCAGCTAAACTTATGGTCTTCTTACCACGATTGTAATACAAGTTTTTTTTTAAAAAAAGCAAAACAAATATTGTGTTTAAAGATTAATGAGTTTAAAGATTTAAAGGTTTTATTATAAGTTAACATCATTTTTACTTGTTAAATTTTTTTTTTATAAAACTGAAAAAAACTTTACTTTGTACATTTTATACATTTTAGAGGTTGTTTTAAATTCAGACGCACAGATTTTGCACAGTAGTTGATGTCTTGTCTTCTTTTGTGTCACCCAATTGCAGCGGTCTCAACCTTTTGAATTTTTAAAATGCAACCTAGAAACATACGAACCCATACGAACTGATACAGGACGCTGTCTAAAAGTGAAAAAAGGTACTGTCTTTATCTTTTATTTTATTTTAACGCAAAATGCATGTTTAGTCATCTTTTTTAAATTACTTCCTTTATAAATAGCATTTTATTTCCTTCAAAAACTTGAGCATAATAGTAATGTCTAATGCATCTATTGAATAAACCTGAACATTAAATTCTGATTTTCAGGTGAAATAGGCTTGCTGGTGGCCCCAGTGTCTTTCATCAACCCTTTTCTTGGTTATGCGGGAAACAAGGACATGTCTGAAAAGAAATTGCTAAGAGACGTCTTTAATGAGGGTGATGTATATTTCAACACTGGAGACCTGATGCTCCAGGATCACAGAGACTTTGTCTACTTCAAAGATAGAATTGGAGACACATTCAGGTATTAAGTTTTCTGCCATCTGTGTAGATTGCTATTTCTTTTTTTCCTCTTTATCTCAAATTCATGCTTCTTATTATGAATGAATGGTCTAGGCCACAATTAAGCCATTTCACATATATAGTCCACTCTTGTCCTTGAAGTCATGGAATCAAGTCTTTTCAGCTCCACAACAAATTTGAACGAACTATTGTAAGTTAAGATAAATGTGGTGCCATTTATCAGAACAGACAGGCCTGCTTTGCCAGTGCCATTAGCCCCTGATAGCACCCTTCTGATTTCCCAGTAGTATTTACCCTTCTGCTCCCTATCACGAAGACTAGTCATGTGAATGATCTCAGCCTGGTGAGAATGCTTTGTGCAGAAAGCTTCCCAACCTCTCTGCTCTGGTGGAAACCCTGACCGAGAAGAATAGAAACTGGCACAGCTTCTGAAGAGCCAGGCCAAGAACTAGACTGCTTCCATTCATAAAAATGCCAGCAGTGACGCAAGGCTCCTCTGCCAAAGCCCATCCTGGGGACGGCTTGTCAATAGAGAGTAATGCACTTTAGAGCTGGGTAAAGGCGAGCGGCCTCCGCGGCTGGTTGAGAAGTCTCCGGGATGTTAATGGGAAAATAACCACCATGACTGGAGGATCACAGAACAATAGGCACATTAACAAGCATGTCATCAGGTCAAAAGCTTGGGGCCCTGATTGAAGATACCAGAAAGCAGGGGTCCCGGTAGAGCCATTTGTCTTTCTCCAGTATTGGCAGTTGTGGAAACCACAGCGTTTGACAAAACATGGACTCTGAGACAGAAATATTGAATGAAGGCTAATGGGGTTCTAAAGCATAATGGCAATTAATTATTGTTTTTCTCAGGAGGAATCAGAAAGTTTTTGCTAGTTTTTCATTGTTCAGGTTTCCCTTTTTGAGTGGGGGTGTTCAAAAACCTGTTACTGAAAAGGTACATTTTGTAATAATACAATATTTTTTATTGGTGTCTTTTGGTAAATGCAAATCCACTGGCAATGTTAATTAATTTGTTTTCCAAAAACAAAATCAAAAAGCATTTAAGCTTTCACAATTCACAGTTACAAATTATAAGTGATATTTTCATCATTTTGCAGAAGTAGTTTTGATTCATTGTCATCACTTGATACAGTTTGAATGAGACACCAACAGTGGTATTTAAAATCCAGAGACAATTTAAAGGCAGACAAAACTCACTTTATATAGCTTCTAAATATAAAACTAAACTAAGTTATATGTGATGTGATGTGATGCTTCATGCTTAATATGACCAGTAGCATGCTTTCATTCTGCCAACTGAGTGCTGAAGGGTTGGTGGACTGAGCCACTGTTTAGGGAACATAATTGGTTATTAATTTGTATAGAAAAATAATGTACACATTTTTCACAAAAGTCGCTCCTGATTCCATTAGTTTCAGACTTGGTAAGGTTCATCTTCTAGGATCTGACAACCTAATCCCATTGTAAAAGGACAATTCTCACCACAGACTGTCTGGGCTAAGAAAATGACTTGCCTCACTTAATAGTATACAAGAAAGTCTTGAGCATAGATAAACATTGCCATCTTGTGTTATCTTTCAAAGCTGCAGCTCTGACCTTAAACCCACTGTTTTAAAGACTCTGTTGTACTTACTGACCGATTAGTTAATTCAATCAGTACGTTTTATTAGACTGTCCAGAGGAATAAGATCTGAGGCCTTATTTGTTGACAGATGGAAAGGAGAGAACGTGGCCACCACAGAGGTGTCGGAAGTTTTAGGATGTTTGCATTTCCTGCAGGAAGCAAATGTCTACGGCGTCACTGTGCCAGGTGACTGAAATTCTCTTTGACCTCATAATTATAGGATCACTCATGAAGTTGTGATCCTCTGAAGTTGAGCCAAGCTACAATTGAATGCTTCCTCTATCAACAGAGGCCTTTTTTTCATTTCTTTCATTTTACTGAGCAGTATATTTTCCTTTAGTCTCATATGACCTACTGAATACATCAGCTGAATTAAATTAGTATAATTTACCTTTTAAAACATACAGAACAGGCTTTTTAATTATTTTTGTTTATTTTTAACAGTCCTGTGGAGTAGTTTGGTCCACCCTGATCAAATCACATGTTGTCATGTGAGTGAAAATAAGTGCACAACTGCTTCAGAGAATACACTTTTGTATATTTTAATGCTCCGATAATGTTGGCTGTTAAAAACCTGTTGAGCAGATAAAAAGTCCAAGAACAGTAGATTACCGTGAGGTAACCAGTGAGCAAGGTATCGTCTGCATCACTGCTTTGGATGTATGGTTGCCTGCTGCTACACTAAACATGTGATGGCTTAATGCAGAATAAGCATTTCATTTTGGTGCACTGATTGCTGTGCTGGGTTCACAAAGACAAAATAGTCGCTCTCACTTTCAAAACACCAAAACGTTTAGCTTTAGAACTGTTTGCAAGTTTTGTTATGCACTGCATGCAGTGTTTTAAAACCTGTGCTAAACCCTGATTTCCATTCTGTCTAAACGTAACGAGAATAAAGTGTTCAATTCTGGGTCACAGGTCATGAAGGAAGAGCAGGGATGGCGGCTTTAGTTTTAAAAGAAGGTCATGACCTGGATGGAGAAAGCCTCTATAATCACTTAGTGCAGAACCTTCCTGCATACTCCTGGCCCTGGTTTTTAAGAGTACAGGTAAGAGAATGGTAGATGTTTTATTTCTCTCACAGTATGTTTTGATTGTGAATGAACTTGTTGGTACAATAATGGCTGCTTTACACTCTTAGTGAATTAGCACATCATAAATGAGCCTTCGCTATTTTTTCCTTTTCATCACCTTTAATCATCATGTGTGGTCTGGACCCTAAAAAGTAATGGCAAACTATGCTTTGAACTTGTTCCCCACCAGTTTTTTGTCTGTCTAATTTTTCTTTTAGCCCAAATAATTTCGTCTGTCAGGATTATGTATGTGTTGTGTGTTCTCACAAAAGAACTTTGCTATTTCCGCCTTCTCCACAGACATCTTTGGATGTGACGGAGACCTTTAAGCAGCAGAAGAAAAATCTCGTGGAGGATGGCTTCTGCCCTCAGGCTGTAAAGGACCCACTTTTCTTTCTTGACAGCTCTAAGAAAACCTATGTCCCCCTCACTCAGTGTCTTTATGATGACATTGTCTCAGGAAAGATAAGACTGTGAATGTGTCAAGTTAAAAGGGATGAATTTGAATTGTGTTCACACCTCAGTATGGAATACCCACTTGTTTTTATAATACAGGGAACTGTCTTTGTTCACACTGTCCAGAGTTTGAGATATAAACTAATGTATTTTTTTTAATAATATATTAACTACATTCAACATAAAATGTTGATAGTGAGTTAGTTGGTGATTCAGCAGCTGTCCAGTAAACTGCTACAATATAACATTTTTAAATGTATTTAAAAAGAATACAGTTTTATTTTAAGTAAAGCAGCACTATGTAAATACATAGAACCCCCCTAAAGGTATAATCTAGTTTGTTTCTTAATAATATCATAATAAAAAAGATTTTCCAGCTTCTAATTAAACTTGTATTATCTTTTACTCATATGATTTACATTTTAAAAAGGTAACGTGCCTATATAGCAACTTCTATATTTCTTTAAAATTATTATTACTTAAAATATTAAATTCTGATCACGAATTTATGCACTTCTTTCATTAAGAAGCAACAGATGACTAGATAAAATGATTAAAGCTTACAGTGCATATTGATTCCAGCTGCTTTTCATACAGATGGGACTCTGGTTTTCACGTTGTTTTCTGTCATGTTAGGCCTATTTCAGTGGTGTAGATTAAAGTGTTTTATTTTAATCTGTCAGTAATGGGACAGTGAAGCAGTTGTAATGAGGTTGCAGGACAGGATAAGTGTTCAGGGTGTTTACTGCTGTATCATGTTAAGTATAAACACTTGTGTTTGCATCAAGTAAACTTCAGGATGTATTTATGCTGTTCATGCAGTCGCCAGTGACTCATAAAGAAATAATGTGCAGATCTGCAGATATTTTAAGTATTTAAGTATTTCATAGGTTATTTTACAAAAGTACAGATTCAAACAGAAAAATCACCGGCCAATCTTGCTACCACACTGTGTGGTAAGTAGCTAAACATCAGTGAACGTGGTGCTAAAAGAGGAATTTAAATGAATCTTAACTTAAACTTATGCTGACTAAGGTGGGATTTAGGAGAACAAAACCTCTTTTTGTTTTTGAAGAATGTTTATTCAAAAGATCTATAATGTCCTAGTTATGCTGCAGGGAGCTCTTGGGATCAAGCAGTCCTAGGAGATGGACGAGGGAGCTGAGAAGTTGAGCACCTCGTTATCCGACCATAGTTGTAAACCAAGGCTTTCGTTGCTGTTTCTGTTTGAGCTGCTTCTTTTTAATCTGTTTTGTTTAAAGACATTGTCTGCTATACTTTCTAAATCTCTTAAATTTGAATTCTGACATTATGACCTTGAAATCCAGGAAATTTTGAGGGTGTAGTATCACTTTTTTTCCCAAGAAAATTTTATTTTACATTTATAGCCAAATGTTTACAATCTGCAGATCTGTTTAAGGTGCTCACCATTAAAGAATAAAATATTCAGACATCTCTGCATTAAAGTGTGTCCCACTGATGTGTGTTTATTAAAAGTAAGACTGAGTTGATATTCTCAGATTATCACTGTTGCCTCAGTCGGTCCTGTCTATTACAGTATGGTATAGTAGATATTGGCAGTTGTTGCTTCTTTCTATGAAGTGTACTGAGATTAAAGGGCAGATTAACTATTCTCAAATACTTATTGCCACTAACACTGTGGATTATATGTTAGTCTTACACAGTTACTGTAGTATGAACTAGTGAAACCTACTGGTACTGAACAAAACCTGGACTATGTTAAATATGGACTTGGTTCACAGTCCTACAGAGTGATGCCTGAATCTGCATCACCAGATTTTAATTGTGTTTGTTTGTTTTTTCAAATGTCTTGCATTCGCTGTAAAAACAAACTTTCTTTTGTGTTTGGATTAGGGTCAGTGAAGTTAATATCTGACTACATTTTGACTAAGATTAAAATCTTCATTCCACCAGAGGTCAGCAAAGACAAACTGATCTCTAAAACAAAATTGTAGATTTTTTTGGGGGGTGGCTCATTTTGAAAGCTGGACAGATGTATATAAACTCTAGAATGCTCTTTAACGGAGTGATGGCATTTATCCTTGCAATGCAATTATTGAAAAGAAGTGACTCCTTCAAGCACTGAGCACGGCTGTGCCAAACAGGATGAGGGTAAAGTGTTCTCACTGGAATGCTTGAGGGCATCAGCAAGCGTGCACTGAAAGATGAGGAAATTACAGATTACATTAACACGGAAGAGCTCTGCCAGACACACACACACACACACACACACACATACACTAATAATTTCAATGTGGTACTTGCTTGGGGAAAATCTTTTGCTTTGCTTATAATTATCTATCTATCTATCTATCTATCTATCTATCTATCTATCTATCTATCTATCTATCTATCTATCTGCCTATATAGTGGCTCATTGATAAATAATGACAATAGAAGTTTTAATTTGCTCTATGAAGGTCAAGGACTAAGAGTTAGAAACACTGCTCCGTTGTTTGGGCTCGGTATTAATGACTCCACGCTCAACACGCTTGGAGGAGAGCACTAAACGTTGCGTTAGGTCAGCTGACAGACGTCTGCTTTGGCCGGCACCGTGCTGGACGATGCCGCAGTCCCGTCCCACCGAGAGCAGAGCCGGCTGTGCTTTAATGGACTCACGGATGGCTGTGGCATCACTGACTTCAAACTCATGAAATGCCACAGACTGGGCCAGCTCAGCCATTTACCCTCCATCCAACAGAAATCCATCAAAATTTTACTAAACAGGAGATCCACTGATTTTTCTAAATTCAAAGTTGAAATGGTTTCAAGTGGGATAAAAGTTTTCTTCACAGAGGAGTTAATGGTCACATTGTACACAAATCAGATCGAACATCATGACCAGTCACCCGACAGGTTTGTTTCTGTGTGTTATGTTGAAAAGAGTAAAACAGTAGTGGAAAGAAATCAGCCTCTAAAAGGACTATTGCACCCACTACACCTTTCATTTAACCTTCCGCCAGAACGCATTTCTGCATATTTGGGTTCAAAATTGATCTCAGACTCCCGAGTTGACAGTATCTCCAGCATCGGGCACCGTTTTTCTAAGACTTTTGTGTGATGACTTTCTGTGGGTTGCTTTTAGAGGCAGTAAAGCCCTCAGATCTGTGCGCGATGCGGACTCTCCTGAGCGGCTCGGATCAGTCCGCCCGGCCGCCGCCGCCGCCGCCGCTGGAAGAGAGGAGACCGGAGCGGAACCAGCGCGTCCCCGCTTACCGCGCTCCCTGCTGTCCCGCCGAGGAGGACCGCGTGGTTTTGGTGGGTCTTTAGCGGTGGTCGGGGTGAATAAACAGTTTAATTTGTGTCTTCCTGTCTCCACCTGTGGGCTGCGACCTGCTGAGAGGCGCGCCTGCCTGACCGGGGCTGAACTTCCCTCCGAGCTCAAACCGGAGTCTCGCGCCTCCAGCGGGCGCTGCGGAGTCTCCTCCTCACTGTTGGCTGTTTTCATTACTTTTTGTGTTTGTTTTACACTTCAGAGTAGCACAGACGTCCGGAAGCGAACATGGAGCGTCTGTAGCTGCTCTGTCCCGCTGTGGTTCTTTGGGAAGCGGTTGCGCTCGCGGGCGCTGAGCTGCATGATGCTGCGCGAGCGGAGCGCGCGCCGCTGGCTCGGGTGTCTGGCTCTGTTTGCTCTGCTGCTGCGAGAGGCGGCCGGAGAGCCGCCCGCTGGTCCTGGCAGGGCAGGCCGGCCTCAGGTGGACAGCACCGCCGCCGGCCGAGTGAGGAGACGCGGGAGGCAGGAGGCGCTGAGAGGGTGAGTGACTGCAGGACTCTCCATTAACCACACACAAACAGGGTGAACCGAGTTCATCTATCTAGCTATCTGTCTATTTGTCTGTGTGTCTCTCTGTCTATCTGTCCAACTCTCTGTACACACACACACACACACACACACACACACACACACACACATATATATATAAAATACATATATGGCCTACAGTGGCTTTTATTTTTTTGCCCCTAAAAATATTTTGTTATTCCCAAAAATTCTTTATTATTAGAAAGTATGGCCGTGTGTAAAACACGGGCAATGTAAGGCATGTGAAGGTGTCTGTGATGCAGACCCATCATTGTGATCTAGATTTAATAAAGGAAACAGATCATCTCAGGTGTGACATTACCTGGCTGCTGTTGTTAAAGCTCACTTGTAGAAACATAGTTATAGGAGCTTCTGCACTATTAACGCATGGCAGGCTTTCAAATGGGAACCTCCAAGTGAAATACTACAAGGTGAATGTGAAGGGCAAATAAGTGAAAAAATCGTAAATTTAACAGTGTCTCCTCTAGGATGGCCTTTCCATGAACCGTCGTCTTGAGTCCTATGACTTGATTTCTGAACAGTCAGCTATTGCACTGACACCTTATTACATTTGCTTTGCAATGAGAAGCAGCAGAAGCAGCTGTACACACTTTTTACTGAGCACTGCTTCTTGAAAATACTTCCTTTTCTCATAGACCCACGTCTTTTTCCCAGTTAACAGTTTCAGGTTTGAAGTTTGAAGGTAAATGTATTTTGTTCAGTGATCTTCTTTGGGTAGAGAGCTACTATTTTCATTCTGCACCGACAGACGCAACACTCCCTGGTGCTGTGTGGACTGGGACAATGGGTGCAATGTTGCAGCTCTCCTGTAGCAAGCAGGCTAACTGCCTGGGTGTCCTTAGGTGGTGCATCCATTCGTTGACTGATGTTGACATGCTGCTGTATTTGTTCCAGCTTGTTCATGCCATCTGTATATCTGAATATGAAAATAACAATAATGCTAAAGCCAATCTAAGGCCAAGACTCTTAGCTCTGACACTGAGGCAGGCTGTCAATGCTCTTCTTCAGGCCCAATGTGTGTGGATCGCGTTTGCACTCCTACTGCTGTCCAGGCTGGAAGACTCTGCCCGGGGGTAACCAGTGTATTGTGCGTAAGTAATGCACCAGATGTTGCAGATGTCTCTCTGCTGAGCTGGTCAATGTGACCTGCAGCTAGGACACTTGCTCGCACCTCTGTTTTATTTCATGTAGCATGTTGATTGTGAATGGACTGAAGATTTTGCTGAGCGATGCTTTTTCATGAAACACTGCATCTGATGATTAATATTAAAAGAACAGGACAGGGTGAAGAGGATGCACTTTAAGGATATTTGGTGAAGTTTTATCTACATGTTAGATGGAAAATGAATAGGTGAACGATATGAGAAGGCCTTGATATTCTCTTCAAAGAAAATGTAAACTTGGTGATTCTTTATGAAACTACTTTCAAACAATGAATTAAATTTTTTTTAACAAAATACAACAGTAGAACTTAGTAGTGACTCCAAGAGCCATTTTCATAAAAATGCATTACTGTTAATTTTCTCAACTCATTCATATCACAGCTTGATCTTCATTGGGGGCTAAACAGCTGTCAGTGAAGTTCAGGGTGTGTGGTTTGCTTTGAGCTGTTCAAATCGACAGGGCCTCAGCACTGCAGGCTGCCATTTCACACAACACCAGGGCTTGTATTCACAAAGCATGTTTGATCGGATGACCATGAATGGAATCCAGGTCTTCATGAACTTAATCAAGTCCTGGAAGCCATTTCTGGTAAGCAGTCATTAGTGCCTACAAGAAGTGCTCTAAGGAAGGAGAAATGGTGATCCTGTGAAAAGGAGCCTAAGACTCGTTATTGTGCATGGGGAGTGAAAGCTAGTCCATCTGGTTTGATCCCACAGGAGAGAAACCGCAGCACAGAAAAAGTTTAAGCTGGCTTTGATAGAGGTGTCAGAACACACAGTCCACTGCAGCTTGCTGCGCCTGGGGCTTCATAGCCCTAAATTCACTCAAATTTTCTAGATCTAAGTCTGAGCAAGCGTCCGTGGGATGTGTTGGACAAACATGTCTGATCAATGGGGGCCCCATCCTGCAACTTAAAGGATTTAAAGGATATACTGCTGACATCTTGACACCAGACAACACAGCACACTTTCAGAGGTCTTGTGCCACCTATGCCTTGATGGTTCTGAGCTATTTTAGTGACATGAGGGCGACCTAGGCAATGGAAGGTGGATGGTTTTATTGTTATGGATGATCAATGTATCCATTTCATGAAAAATTAACATGCAAACCTTAAGCCAACTGTCTGGTTCAACCCTACACTCCTCCAAACCTTCTTAATGTAGGTGTTTTTTCATTGTATTTGAGTTCGATTTAGTAACCTGTTTCACAAACATGCCAGACAGAGCTTACGTGATGACAGTTAGTTCAATTATTGGCTAGAATGATGGTCCTGATAAACAGTAGTAACATATTTAGAACTTAAATGTGTGGACTTAGTCTTCAGGTCTGCAGATGGATTATATTGTAGCTGTATTTAAGACTTATTTATCTTTCAAAGGTTTATAGTCATTTTTTTCAATCTTGCTAAATGGTGACTTTGGATGTTTTCCACTTTGGAACATATAGATGAATGAGATGTTAAGATGTTATGATTGGCAAACAAAGATCAGCTGTCTCAGGTTGATCAGGATGTCTTCTGTTGGTTCAAAGTGCAAACTTGAATAAAGCAAATGTATTTTTACCCATTTTTTAAAAAAAATTTTTTTATAAGTGTCCTGATCTATACAATGCCCTCCAAAAATATTGGAACAGCAAGGCCATTTAATTTGTTTTTGCTAGGCACACTGACCATTGGAATAGAGATCAAAGGATGAATATGTGATTTCTAGCATTATTTTTCTTGGTATTTACGTGTAGAAATTGCCTTGTCTACCTGACCACCTAGTTTTTCAAACGTTCAAATGTTGTTGCTTATTTACAACAGCTAGGTGGCAGCGTGGCCTAGTGGTTAGGGAGTCGGTCCCAGGATCAGAAAGTCATGGGTTCGAATCCCAGACCAGTAGGTTGCCCTGAGGTACCCTAGAGCAAGGTACTGTCCCCATCAATTCTTTCAATAGCTGCCCCCTGCTGTAGGGGTGCAATTTCGTTTTGGTTCGCTGTGTTTTACAGTGACAAGAATAGTCACTTTCACTTTATTTAACTGCATCATGCCCACTGTCTTCTTCCACTTTTTCTTCTTTGGGTATGGGTTTCCACACTTTTACCCCAGCATTTTTCATTTTTGTTTGTTCTGTGGAGGTTCTTTCTTTAGTCTCCTCTTCAGGAAATGGCATGTTCAATTGAGGTAAGATCTGGTGATTGTCTTGAGCAGTCTCCTCTTCAGGAAATGGCATGTTCAATTGAGGTAAGATCTGGTGATTGTCTTGAGCAGTCCAAAACTTTACATTCTTCCGCCTGATGAAGTCCTTTGTTACATTGGCAGGATGTTTTGGATCATCCTCTTGGTGCATAAAAAAATTCCTCTTAATTATTTTGAATGCTTTACTCCTTTAACCATATCTGTAGACTGTAGAATTCATTCCGCTATAGTCATCGTTAGTTACATCTTCAGTAAAGATTAGTGAGCCTGTGCCAGGGGCATCCATGCAAACTCAAGCCACGACACTATCTCCACTGTGCTTCACAGGTGAGCTTGTACGTTTTTGGTTTATGAGGATATCGTTTCTTTCCCCACACTTTGGCTTTTATCTCTTTATCTGTCCAAAGAAACTTTGCGCTTGCACTTTTTTCAATTTTCAAATTGTTGCTGCTAATGAATGTTTTGCATCTTCTGCCATGGCCTCTGTGTTTCTGCTCTTGTGGTCCTCTTAGAACAGTGTGTGGTGACATCACCACCGCTACCATGCATAGGTTATTCATTATATGACTTTTGGTGTTTTTCTTAACTGCTTTCACAGTTTATCTTCAGTTCTGTTCATTTAATTTCTGTTCATGTTATAATATATCTGCTCACTTTAAAAACTGGGTGGTCAGGCACAAAAGGTGTTCTGTGTAATTTAACATGCCTAATTGTAAATACAGTGAAACAGATTTCATGTTTCTATTTTAATCTCAATATCCCAGACTTGTGTGTTTAGCAAAAACAAATTAAAGTGTATATGTGTGTGTGTGTGTGTGCGAATGTGTGTGTGTGTGTTTGTGTGTGTGTGTTTGTGTGTGTGTGTGTGTGTGTGATGTGTAATGTGTGTATACTGTATATACTATGTAACTGTGAACTATGTATTCCATGAAATTTTGTTTGTCTTTCTGCTTAAGCCATATGCCGCAATAGCTGTGGTGATGGCTTCTGTTCCAGACCCAACATGTGCACGTGCCTCACAGGCCAAATTGCACCTTCCTGTGCAGCCAAATCCTGTAAGTTTCAGAGAATAGGTTAAAAATATAAAAAAGGATTTAAGAAAAACAGTCTAAATATTAAACCACAACTGCCTCTTCCATTTTCTTGAATTGTTTTATGGCCATGGCAATAAAAACATTTGTCTTTAAGATAAATATGTTCTACAGGGATCATAAGTTATGTTGAGTTTAAACAGCCTGCAGACAGATTTATATGGCCAAGTTTACAGTGTCTCTCTTTCTTTCTGTCCTCTAGCCCAGCAGTGTAGTATAAGGTGTATGAATGGAGGAGTGTGTGAGGAGGATCACTGCCAGTGTCAGAAGGGCTACATGGGAGCTTACTGTGGGCAGCGTAAGTAACACCAGAAAATTAACTAGTAGCATAATATGAACACAGTTTAATAAAGGCTTATAAAGGGCGAATGACAGCATCATCATCAATCATTGGGCTAATAAACACAGTCTCCAAAAAATGGGTTCTGTCTTCAAATAAAGTCCCACCAGTTTGTACAACGAGTGTACTGTACATCTAACACTCTGTATGCTTTTTGCACATTTAAACAGGTCAGAATCCATGGATTTCTGAACCATCTTACACGGACGGTTCTGTAGCGCCAATCAGGAGGTTAGCAGCATCTGTTCAGTGTAGCATCTGCAGTGCCATCTGTATTCCTCTAATAGTCAAAAGGCCCCAGGCGTTCAGCAGGTATAAATCACTTTGAGAAGCAGCAGCTCTGCATGAATGAGCAGTAGACATAGCTGGAAGGGAGGAATGGCGAGGAGAACCTGCCTTGCTCTCCTGTCATTTGGTTGGAGAAAAATGTGGGAAAGGTCAAGGATCTGCAGTTCTAAATGTCAGTTTCAGTGTGGTCAGGACTCTAAACAGGCCTTTATGGGAATGTCATAGTTTTACAGATTAAACAACTCCTCTGGTTATGTGGCTGAAGGATGGCATATGAAAGATAAAAAGTTTGACCCTATTTTGAATGACAGACTTAATTTGAGAGTGTACCAGTAACGCTGATGTTCAAGTTAAGGCAACAGCAACACTAATTCCTGTAAGAGAAGAGAAGGATTTTTCCATCTGAGATGGTTCACGTGCCTTTTGAAGCTGAGTGGCAAAAAGCGTTTATTAGTTTAACGGCTTTATTCGATATTGCTTTTGAGATTGATGTAATAGGTTAGCTCACCAATGCAATTCATTTTCCTTAACATGTGCACATAAGCAACCAAAAAATGTGTACTACTTAGAAATGCTTTGCTAACAGTGAAAATGACAAATGATTACTTAATATACCTCTCATTAGCAGCCTTGTTTTTTAAACAAATTCAGTGATTTTGATTATTTCATGATCTTTTACTACTACTACTGCTGCTAATAATAATAATAATAATGATAATGATAATGGTAAAAAGAAGAGCAGCTTCAATATTAATAAGAATAATCATCATCATTATGACTAGCATCGTCATTTGAATTAAAATCTAAACTCTAAAATGAAAGACAATGAAGCATAAGCATTATACAAACAAACCCACGGCTCACTGGAATGTCCTGGCCTTAGAAATTCAAAGTACCTGCTCTGCAGTGCAAGTGAACAATTATGCAAATTTCTTGCAAATCTGTGTGAGACTTTGTGGACGGATTTATTGACCAGTTAATGTTAAGACTCCATTCACAATAATGTTGAAACAAGTCCACTATCATGAAAAGGGCTTTAGTTGCTTTTTTGCCTGATTTTACCCTGCAATCCTGCATTATCTGTATTAAAATCTTAATTCACTACCACACATCAATCAAAATGATCCAGTCATAACCATATTATACCATGTATAATATCTAAATATGTATATGTATCTATAGCTCTGTATATGGATATCTTTCCGCGTGTTTTATATATTCTTTCTTTCTTTATTGTTCTTTCTTGTTCAAGAGCCCTGTAACACCCAAATTTCTCATTCGTGGGATAATAAATGATTATTCTGTTCTATACACACTTAATTTAGGACAGGAGTAAGACTTTCGAGCTCTAATGTGAAATATCACCTGTAACATTTAATATGCCTGATGTTCTGGTGCTCTTACAACCCAAAATGCTTTTCTTAGGACAAAGCAAATCCTCAGTGACGTGTCTGTTGCATGGAGCATATTTTGTCCCGTACATTAGGCTTTTACCATTAGGCTTGAGAAAATGACTTTCTAGACCATTTTTTTTGTTTTGTTTCAGCTGTGTGTGAAAAGAAGTGTCAGAATGGTGGGCGCTGCATTGGGCCAAACCGCTGTGCATGTGTGTACGGATTCACAGGCCCTCAGTGTGAAAGAGGTAGGGCACAACTCTCTTTTTTCATTCTCATTTTTGCTCTGCCTCTATATTTGCCTTTTTTCCACTCACTCCTCTCACTCTCTAATGACCACAGGGGAGTGAGAGACTGTGTGAGAGTGATCACATTCTCTGGTTTGTCTCTTCTTTTACCTCTTTACCTTTCTACTGCACATGTGCATTACTTCATCATTTTACACTTACCTTGGGGAAAGGACTCTCTGAAGATGTTTAGAAACTTTACACAATGATCTCATGTGTGTCCTGGTCTGCTGATTCGGCTTTAATCTTCTGATATCCAGTTTCCAGTCATAGATAAGAGATAACACATGTAGACAGAATATTATTATATTTAAACATTCCTGTACCTGAAATATTTTTTTTCATTGAGTTTCATATGTGGTTTAATGTAGCAAGGTTTTTCAGTTTGTACATGTTTGATAAAGGATTAAATAATATCTATGATTGCTTAGATCTCAGACCAAATTGTTATTATTATTATGCTAAATGCTAAAATGCAAATTGTAATTATTATAACTGTCAATTTATTTTTTTTATCTAAACCATGCTTATTTCATCCACATTTAACATGATTTAACTGCAACACATTACATAAAAAAATAATATTTTTAACGCATTTTATTCCTCATCTATAAAACACACAAACACACTTACACACACATTATGTTCATCAGACTGTTAAGTAGGATGTTTCACCAGTGTTGACACTTCCTCAGCAGCATTGTATCAACACCAGTAGTGAAAGTTATATTTGTATTCAGCTGCCCTCTCTGTATGTGCTGGTGTGTGTCTTTGGATAGACATCAGAAGTATGAAGTGAGTGGGAGCAGATGTGGGTTAACTGTGTAGTTTTGAATTTTACAGTACTGGCTGACAGGAAATACAGTGATTTTAGAACTGCTTGATGGTGTGTTAGATAGCCAATGCACTTTGTAATATAGCTGGTGGATGGTAAAATTGGTGTCTAATACAGGTGAAGCATTGTCTAATATCAGTGAAAAGTGCCTTTTTAAAGGAAAACATCTTTTGTTGGCAGGTTTAGAGGAAGGGAAATAGAACACTTTTAAAGTTGGCCAGACTTTCTAAACACATGCAGTGTCTGTCATCAGCTTCTGTAATCAAAGTAGCAAGAATGCTTTTCAAGTCCCACAATGATTGGAACACCACTCTGTGACCATCTCTGGTTTTGCTGTTGCTGACCATCTCACATTATAAGAGCAAGCAAGAAAGTTTTTGGAACAGAGAAGAAGCTATAAGGCTACAGAGGATTGAAGAGAACTTGAAACAAAAGTCAAACATTAGATTAACATTTTCCAATTCAACAGGCAGTTTTTATTGCTGTGCATTTAAGACTTTCTGACCACTTCATGAGTGAAATGAAGCACCCCATGTTCAAAAAGCAATATGGGTTTATATGTACAGGACGAGACTGAAATCTTTAGGCACAACAGGAAAAGAATGACTGTCACTCTGACAATTGCGTTGATGGCTGCAATGTTCTATTTATTTGGGCCCGAGACATTTGGTAGTTTTCCTCACATCTTCCAATGCAGTAAGTCTTCAGCAACCACACTCACTTCAGTGTGAATGATCTGGTAGAGCACCATTCATTACGTTTCAGAATATTTACATTAACCTTTCATGACAACTGATATAAACCTACAGTGCTGTCAGACAGTATTTGTCCCTTTCTGACGTCCACTATTTTGTATTCATTACACTAAATTGTTTCTGACCTCCAAAGAATGTATTATAATACAAAAGACAACCCAAAAAAATGCAACACACGACCTTATCTTAGCATTTATTTATTAATTCATTTTTCGGTCCTTCAAGACCTTAACATGTCACAACATAATTGATTATTTTTTGATTTAATTAGAATATGGCAGTTTAGGTTTTAGAAAATGAAATGAAATGAAAATGAAAAATGATTGCATAGAAGTATGCAATCCAAGAAAAACTAAGCCATTTCAGTACTTTCCCTAGATTTTTTTTTTCAAAACAAAAAGTGTAGTTGGAAACATGGTGTTAACAGATTTGTGTAAGGCCAGAGTGGAATCACTGAATTATAAAAAAACAGTAAGTTTTATGTTCTTTATATGTTTAATTGAAATACGTTTGTGATTGTGTAGAAGTCACGCATAGGTAGTACATTTATATCAAAACATTTAATGAATAAAATAATGCTTACTGGATGTTGAACATCATATAGTATATATTATAGTAGTAGCTTATAGTAATATTTGATCATGTTAGACAATCTTTGAATTTAGCAGTTAAAGTGGTGTCTTTATATGATTACAGATTGATTTTGACCTTACTCTGTTCGTAAAATGTGGCAAATCATCTTGTCACTGGATACATGACAAAAGTATAAGCCCTAAACACCTAAAACATTTACAGGTTTTAAACATAAATGTTTTTGTGGCATAAAATCCGATGTCTATTAAAAAGCTGTTTCTCCTACTCTGGAAAAACATTAATTATAGAGCAGAAACAGAAGAACTTAAGCTCTTAAGATGCTTTTAGGTTCTTCAGAGAGCTCCATGGTAGGTGTAACAGTGTTTCAAGTGCTTGAAGTTGGCAGAGCTAGTGCAGCACATGGTGGAATGGAAGGCCTGCTTTATTTTAATGTAAAACACATGCTGGTGGTTGAAGTTCAACTGTGTTGTGCTGGGCAATGCTGCAGCAATGAATGCACTCAGCAACTGGTATAAATAATTACATTTAGATTTTCACATGGACTGTTCTTTGTAGCTGGGTAACGGAAAGGAAATGTCTTTCGTATGAAGATTTTAACCCAGCAATAAAATATATATACAGTACTGTGCAAAGGTTTTATGCAGGTGTGGAAAAAATGCTGTAAACAAAGAATGCTTTCAGAAATGGAAGTGTTAATCATTTATTTTCATCAATCAACAAAATGCAGTGAATGAACAAAAGAGAAATCTAAATCAAATCAATATTTGGTGTGACCACCCTTTGCCTTCAAAACAGCATCAATTCTTCTAGGTACACTTGTACACAGTTTTTGAAGGAACTCTGCCGGTAGGTTGTTCCAAACATGACTGTGTTTCAACCTCCGTGTGACATTGATGATCATCAGCACCTGTTTGGTAAAACTGGTTGATCACACACCGACTATAATCCTACAGAATCCCTGACTTTGTGCAAGTGTGCCTAGAAGAACTGATGCTGGTTTGAAGGCAAAAGGTAGTAACACCAAATATTGATTTGATTTAGATTTTTCTTTTGTTTGCTCACTTTGCATTTTGTAAATTGATAAAAATAAACAATCATTATTTATATTTCTGAAAGCATTCTTTTTTTGCAGCATTTTTTCACATCTGCCTAAAACTTTTGCACAGTACTGTATATGTGTATATATATGTGTGTGTGTGTGTGTGTGTGTGTGTGTGTGTGTGTGTGTGTGTGTGTGTGTGTGTGTGTGTGTGTGTGTGTGTGGGAAGACAGCAACTTTCGCTTTTTAGCACAACACTAAGGCTTAGGTCTTAGGTCCAAAACTCACTGTCAAGTACAAAATATTGGCATCTCTAGTTAGACGTTTTGTTGAAAATAATAATAAGACAATAGATGCATTGTAGTACTGCTGCGTAGATGAATTTCACAGTTTCTCAAGTGTATAATAATCGAAAAATGGACAGAAATTAAAATAGAAGGTTTTATTCTGACAGCAGCAATATTGGAGAAATGAATGCGGCCTGTTCTATTCTAAAAGAACCACACTCACTCATTTGTGTTAAGCAGTTAAAGCAAATGAGGCTTTTGCTTTTTGGGTCATCTGCATCTGCCAGAGAGCTCCTCTTCCTGGCCTCCAAGGTTTTCTGTAAATGTTTATAAGACCGTTTACAACTGGTCTCATAGTGACAGTGCCTGGACTGTGGAAGAAAGGCTATATCTTCCCCTCACCCATCATGTGTAGAAGTAACAAGAAGCATATGTGAAAGAACATTTGTATTGTTAATATCCTTGTTTATTGTTGTCTGTTCAGCCATGGAGACGAAATTGAGAGAGTAAAAGACATAGACACAAAGGAGAAGTCTTCAAGTGATCCTAAACCAAAGCCAAAGTTAGTCAATGCACAAGCTGTATGCTAGAAGAATGTTCAACCCTGTTCTTTCTGTATATGGAACTTTTTGAGTCTGATAAAACTGGGACAGCTTATTCATCTTTGTGAAC
This sequence comes from Hepsetus odoe, assembly GCA_017165825.1. Lineage (NCBI taxonomy): Eukaryota > Metazoa > Chordata > Actinopteri > Characiformes > Hepsetidae > Hepsetus > Hepsetus odoe. The sequence continues at coordinate 16,328,941 of CM029383.1, forward strand.
TAATAATATATGCATAGTTATTTGAGATTTAAATCATGCTTTTTATTTATCACCACACAAAGAAACGTCTAAGAAATGCCTCCACTCCTATTCACAGATTACAGAACGGGCCCTTGCTTCTCTCACGTAGTCAACCAAATGTGCCAGGGTCAGGTGAGTGGCATTGTTTGCACCAAGACGCTGTGCTGTGCCACTATTGGTCGAGCCTGGGGTCATCCATGTGAAGAGTGTCCCACACAACCCCAGCCCTGCCGAAGAGGGTTTATCCCCAACATTCGCACTGGAGCCTGCCAAGGTCAGTACTTAAAGAGTATTTTACCATTTTTCTGTTATGGTTTTGTCATTTGAAGTTACAGTTATCACTGGGGATACAAAAACATATAGGGACAACGGTGGCCTAGTGGTTAAGGACTAAGGGCTAAGGACTAAGGACTAAGGACTGGATGGAAAGTACATTTTTTACTCAGTTTTGACTCATTGTCCATTTAAGCAGGATTAAATATACTTTATTTATAATGAAACTTGAATGTAGCCTGCAATAACATTTGAAATGATACACAGAAAGCATATATTTATCACAACAACAGTAAAATATTATCACATTGCCCAAATTATATACTAAATCTTCTGCTTATTACTAACCTAAAACTGTTGTTTATGCAGCTACATGTTAGCCTAATGTGACTAAAGTTTAAGATTTGGAGCATGCAGAGGTTCAGGTAACGGAACATTTTTAACAATATATAATGACGGTAATTGAGACAAAAACTAACAAGCTTTTGTTTTTGACAGTGGCTCAAGACTGAGTTTCCAGAGACTGCTTTAAAGTGAATTAACCAACAAGTAATCAATTAGACAGTATCAAATCATGTGCTTACAGCATTTACTTACTATGCTCCTCTACTTGCAGTATTCAGTTGCATTGAAAGTGTTGTTTATAAAATGCTGTTTATATTCAGGACACTCCACTGCCCAGTCAGAGACAGGAAGCATAATAATGTGGCATCATGGTTTTAAAAGCAGACAGAGGGAAATGGAGAAGACATACAGCATTATTTATACCGTGTGCTTAAGCCAGGAGGATATGGAGTTAAACATACTTTGCGCATTCGGACGGCGCATTCGATTTTATGTTGAGCTTGGGAGTAATATACGGAGTGACCGAGACATTTCTTTCGGACACACTCTGCTCTAAATCTCCTTTTGACTTCAGAGAAGAGGGATTTCTATGAGCTCTGGGTGGATATCCTGTGCCCAGAGCTACTGCAGCACAGACTGGGCTTTGTGAGTCCCCTGTGATTGTGCACAACTGGAGGAGCCAGTTTTCTGGCGTGAGCTTAGACGTCTGTCTGATCTTCTGTTTGCTGGCACCAACAGTAACGCCTCACTGCAATCACTATACACATAACACCTGATACAGAATATAGGCTAGGTTTGTCCTGTGTGATATTTAGCCTTATCAAATCACTGTTCTCTACATATCTCTTTCCAAGCTTGCATTTCTGACTGTAATATTCAAAGATGATTTTCTTTCATCAGAAACTCAAAATATTAAAATATTAAATATTAACCTTCCTGTAATTATATTAACCTTCCTGTAGCTTTTCTTAATATATACTACATTTCCAAAAGTATCCAGACATCCTTTCGAATTACTGGATTCATCTACGTAAAGGTTTACCCGTTGTTGACAGGCATTCATTGCAAACATACTACTTGTACAGGCATTTTGTGTTGTGAAGTTGAAGTTACACCATTGTCTCTAAACATTTAAGTCGTTACATTGTTGGTTTTGAAAGATGAAACAACATTATTTTTCTGTATTACTCATAAAAGACATCTGTCTTGCTTCAACATTATTTTTTAATATGTTATTTTTTGTTTCACATTTTTGCAAGAGCATAAAAATGCCCTCACCTTCATTAAAATAAAAATAAAAGTCACTAGTTGTGACCAGTAGTACACTTATTATAACAGCTTATAATAACTTCTTTCAGCTGAAAGAGATGGGAGTGTAACGCTGGGGAGGTGTGGTAGGTTGTACATGCTGAGCCGTGGATTCTTACACTTGACTTTATTAACTAATAAGATACAGGCAGAAAAACGAAGGCACCACAGTTGCTACGGAGCTAATCTGCTCTGACTCACTGGGGACACCACTGGGGTGGTGCAGGTCTAGTGGTAAGGTACTTGCCTATTGATCAAGAGGTCCCAGGTTCGAATCCCACCTCTGGCACTACCACCACTGGGTCCCTGAGCAAGACCCATAACCCTGAATTGCTCCAGGGTGGACTGTCCCTGTAATTAGGACATGGAAGTCGCTCTGGAAAAGAGCGTCTGCTAAATGCTGCAAATGTAATGTAAATGTATAATGAGCCCAGGTCTGCTCAGTCAGATCAGAGCTCCATCTACCGTGACAGTGAGTTTAGGGACTGGATTGGATGTCTTGTCCTGGATCACAAAGGGTTCAGTTGGGATCTGTGTAACCATATGACAGCTTGATTCTGAAAGACATTTTCAAATATATGTTACAAAAATGCTATCAAAAACACAAAAATCCAAATATATTGCATACCTGTGCTGCACTAAATAAATGCACAGCTGCTACAGAACATCCCATTCTATCAAAAAAAAGGGGTTTCTTCAGAAATGATACCCAGAAAGTGCCAAAATGTCATAACTTTAAATATCACACCTTTTAATGTATAATGTAAAGTATATTTATCAGGCCTTCTTCTAGGTTGTATATTGTAAAGTGTGTTGCTCTCTTTTTACAGCACTTAACTACTGACACTTTTTCTGGTTTGTTTAGATGGGTAACATCTTGATTCTTTTCTTGTGCTGCCCTAGTTTCAGTTACATCACACAAGGCCAAAAGAGTTAGTTTTCTTTGGATGTTCATTTGAGCAAACAAATGAAATCATTGGCAAACTGATTGTGGCTCCATTAGGTTTCAACAAAATGACACATCAAACAGGCTGCATAGTGAGAGCCAGTCTGTTTATACAATGAAATACTGTGTTATACCAGAGATGTTCAATCCTTACAAGTTCTTTTGAAATATACCTCCACTTTTAGAAATCCACTTTTAGACTTGATGTATACTGTCTTTAAATTATGTTCTCCTCCAGCAAGAAGCTTGGATTCAACCATTTAAATGGCCAGGTCTTCAAAGAGGATGCACTGCAAATGCATCTTGGTGAAACCTACACCCTCAATCGACTTAATGTGGAGGAAGATTTTCTTCTCCTCCCTGTCCAAACACATGACAGGAAACTAGGGCATGTTTACATCAGTGTAAAAAGAAGGTGTTTCCAAGTTATATACAGCTTATCAACAAAGCAAGGAGTGAGAAAGACCTGACAGTGACTGGCAGGATGTAGTGAAGTAGTACCACACCCAGGAGACATTAAAAGAAAATGTACAAGCTACTACAATAGCATCTGTATCCATTTTACAACCTGTACCTTCCCAATATCATTGCAAAGCTTGGAGAAAGGAATTGTCACTTGTCACTTGTGACATTGTCACTGTCACTATTTTGTTACATTCCAAACTGTGATTTAAATGTTTCTTAATCTTATTTTAAGATAAAAAAAATGGTTTAAGTTCATGAAGTGAAATGAGAAAAAAAAAAAAAAGAAAATTGGCATGTGCATATGTATTCACCCCAACCCAGCCACTAAGGATGCACAAGCCAGTGTATTTCTTTGTGTCGGTCCCAAGCTTGGATAAATGGGTAGGGTTATGTCAGGAAGTTCATCCGGTGTTGAACTTTGGCAAATCAATATGCAGACAACGAACAGAATTCCATATTGGATCGGTCGAGGGCAGGTTTATAATGACCACCACCAGTGTTAGCCTACAGGATGCTGGTGGAAATTGGACTTCTTTTGATCAAGGGAAAAGAAGAAGAAGAGGAGGAAGCCATGTCCAGTGGGAGAAGGAGAGAAATAAGGAGAGGAGACTGAAAGTGAGGGTAGGGACTTTGAATGTTGGCAGCATGACTGGTAAAGGTAGAGAATTAGCTGATATGATGGAGAGAAGAAAAGTTGACATTTTGTGTTCAACAGACTAGATGGAAGGAAAGTAAAAACGGGGTTTATTGGAGGGTTTAAATTGGTGGTGGTGGTCTAGTGGTAGGGTAGTTGCCTATGGACCAATGGCTCAAGAGGTCCCAGTTTCAAATCCCACCTCTGGCACTACCACCACTGGGACCCTGAGCAAGACCCTTAACCCTGAGTTATTCCAGGGACTGTCCCTGTAATCAGGATATCTGGATAAGAGCGTCTGCTAAATGCTGTAAATGTAATTGTTTTACCATGGTGTTGATGGAAGTAGGAATGGGAAGAGTGTTATCCTGAAGGAAGAGTATGTGGAGAGTGTTTTGGAGATGAAGAGGGTGTCAGGGAGGGTGATGAGTTTGAAGCTGGAAGTTGAAGGTGTGATAATGAATGGTGTTAGTGCTTATGCCTCACAAGTTGGTTGTGATATGGAGAAGAAAGCTGAATTCTGGAGTGAGTTAGATGACGTGTTAGAGAGTGTACCTAGGGGAGAGAGAGTGGTGATTGGTTAAGATTTTAATGGTCATGTTGGTGAAGGGAACAGAGGCGATGAGGAGGTGATGGGTAGGTATGGTATCAAGGAGAGGAATGCTGAAGGTCAGATGGTTGTAGATTTTGCAAAAATTATGGAAATGGTTGTAGTTAATACTTATTTTAAGAAGAGGGAGGAGCACAGGGTGACGTATATGAGGAAGATGTTCACAGGTGGATTATATCCTTTGCAGGAGGGTCAGTCTGAAGGAGATTGGAGACTGCAAATTAGTGACAGGGGAGAGTGTAGCTAAACAGCATAGGGTGGTGGTCTGTAGTATGACCTTGGAGGTCAAGAAGAGGAGAAAAGTGAGAGCAGAGTCGAGAATCAAGTGGTAGAAGCTGAAGGAGGAGGACTGCAAGGTGGAATTCAGGCAGGAGTTAACACGGGCACTGGGAGGTGTTGAAGAGCTACTGGATTGCTGAAAAACTACTGCAGAAGTGATAAGGCAGGCAGCTAGAAATGTACGTGGTGTGAAAGCTGGAAGGAAGAAGGAGGATAAGGAAACCTGGTGGTGGAACCAAGAAGTACAGGAGTGTATACAGAAGATGCGGGAGGCAAAGAAGAAGTGGGAAAGTGAGAGAGATGAAGAAAGTAGACAGGAGTATAAGGAGATGAACTGCAGGGCAAAGAAAGCAGTTGCAAAGGCCAAAGATAAGGTGTTTGGTGAATTGTATGAGAGGTTGGACAGTCAAGAGGGATAAAAGGACATTTACTGATTGGCTAGACAGACAGACAGAGCTGGGAAAGATGTGCTACAGGTCAGGGCAATCAAAGATAGAAATGAAAACGTACTCACAGGTGAACAGAGTGTGTTGAGCAGATGGAAGGAGTACTTTGAGGGGCTGATGAATGAAGAAAATGAGAGAGAGAAGCAAGAAGCAAGAAGATAAGCAAGATGGAAGTACGATGGAAGCGATGAAGAGGATGAAGAATGGAAAGGCTGTTGGACCAGATGACATAGCAATGGAAGCATGGAGTTGTTTAGGGGAGATGGCAGTTGAGTTTTTGACCAGATTGTTTAACACAATCTTGGAAAGTGAGAGGATGCCTGAGGAGTGGAGATAAAGTGTACTGGTACCAATTTCTAAGAATAAGGGTGATGCAGAGAGCTGTAGTAACTATAAAGTGATACAGTTGATCAGCCACAGCATGACGTTATGTGAGAGAATAGTGGAAAATAGGTCAAGAAAAGAGGTGAGGATTAGTGAACAGCAGTATGGTTTTATGCAGAGAAAGAGCACTGCAGATGCAATGTTTGCTCTGAGGGTGTGGATGGAGAAGTACAGAGAAGGTCAGAAGGAGTTACATTGTGCCTTTGTGGACTTGGAGAAAGCAGAGTAGTTCAGGATATATATGATGGCAGTGTAACAGTGGTGAGATCTGCAGTGGGAGTAACAGATGCATTTAAGGTAAAGGTTGGATTACATCAGGAATCAGAGCCATGGATCAGATGGAGACGGTGGCACTGACGATGAGACAGGAGGCAGAGCTGGAGGTATCATTTACATTTACATTTACATTTACATTTACGGCATGTAGCAGACGCTCTTATCCAGAGCTACTTACATGTCCTAATTACAGGGACAGTCCCCCTGAAGCAACTCAGGGTTAAGGGTCTTGCTCAGGGACCCAGTGGTGGTAGTGCTGGAGGTGGGATTCAAACCTGGGACCTCTTGTATCAGAGTTAAACAGGCTGAGATTTTTCTTTGGATGTGACAAGGATGGACAGGATGTGACAGGATGGACAGGATATACTAGAAATTAGTATATTAGAGGGACAGCCCAGGTTAGATGTTTTGGAGACAAAGTTAGAGAACAAGGTTGCATTGGTTTGGACATGTCCAGAGGAGAGATGAGGATATTGGAAGGAGCATGTTGAAGATGGAGCTGCCAGGAAAGACCAAAGAGGAGGTGTGGTGAGAGAGGACATGCATGTGGTTGGTTTTAAGCAGGAAGATGCAGAGGACCGGAAGAAATGGAGACAGTTGATCCACTGTGGTGACCCCTAAACAGGAGCAGCTGAAAGAAAAAGAAGAAAAGAAGAAGATATGTATTCACCCCTTTTGCCATGAAGCTCCTAAAAAGTCCTGGTACAACCAATTACCTTCAAAAGTCACATCATTAGTGAAATGAAGTCCACCTGTGTGCAATCTAAGTGTAACATGATCTGCCAGACTAAACACACCTTTTCTGAAAGGCCCCAGAGGCTGCAACACCACTAAGCAAAAGGCATCACACCATGAAGACCAAGGAGCTCTCCAAACAAGTCAGGGATAAAGTTGTTGAGAAGTACAAGTCAGGGTTGGGTTATAAAAAAATATCCAAATCTCTGATGAATCCCCGGAGCACCATCAGATCTGTCATCTTCAAATAGAAAGAACTTGGTACCACAACAAACCTGCCAAGAGAGGGCCACTCACAGACAAGGCAAGGAGGGCATTAATCAGAGAGGCAGCACAGAGACCAAATGTAACCCTGAAGGAGTTGCAGAGTTCCACAGCAGAGACTGGAGTATCTGTCCATAGGGCCACAATAAGCCATACACTCGAGAGAGCTGGGCTTTATGGAAGAGTGGCCATTGCTTAATGTTAAAAATAAGAAAACATGTTTCAGAGTTTGCCAAAAGGCATGTGGGCAACTCCCCAAATGTATGGATGAAGGTTCTCTGGTCAGATTGAACTTTTCAGCCACCAAGGAAAATGCCATGTCTGGCACAAACCCAACACATCCCTTCACCCCAAGAACACCAACGCCACAGTGAAACATGGTGGTGGAAGCATCATGCTGTGGAAATGTTTTCAGTAGCAGGGACTGGGAAACTGGTAGAGGGAAAGATGGATGCTGCTAAATACAGGGATGTTTTTGAGTAAAACCTGTGCCAGTCTGCCTGTAATTTGAGACAGGGACGGAGGTTCCCTTCCAGCAGGACAATGACCTGAAGCATACTGCTAAAGCAACACTCAAGTGGTTTAAGGGGAAACATTTAAATGTGTTGGAGTGGCCCAGTCAAAGTCCAGACCTCAATCCAGTTGAGAATCTGTGGTCAGACTTGAAAATTGCTGTTCACAAGCGAAAACAATCCAGTATGAATGAGCTGGAGCAGTTTTGCCTTGAGTAATGGGCAATCCCAGTGGCAAGATGTGGCAAGCTCATAGAGACTTATCCAAAGTGACTTGAAAGAAAAAGGGAAAGTGACTATCCTTGTCATTGTGAAACACAGCACAACACAATGAAATTCAACCTCTGCGTTTCACCCAAACACACACACATGTGCATATGGGGCAGCTAATGAAAGTGCCCGGGGATGGGGACAGTACCTTGCTCAAGGTTACCTCAAGAGAACCTACTTGAAGGGAATTGAACCCACAATCTTCCGATCTGGGACTAACTCACTAATCACAAACCCATGCAGCTGTAATTCCTGCAAAAGGTAGCTCTACAAAGTACTGACTTTAGGTTATGCACGCTGTTTTCTCTTATTTTGTCCTATTTGTTGTTTGCTTCAGAATATTTAAAAAATGCATCTTCAAAGTTGTAGGCATGTTCTGTAAACGAAATGGTGCAAACTCTCAAACAATGCATTTTAATTCCAGGTTCAGAGGCAACAAAACATGAAAAATAACCTTACTTTTACAAGGCACTGTATGATGCAGCTTTAGTCATGACCCTTCATACGGTCCAAAAACATTGTCATGTTTGTGTGCAAGAGCAGACAGGTGTTTGGGAGATCATAGTGTCAGTCCCTGGTGAAAGAAAAATCCTCCCACAGTGATCAGAGAAGGGAAGCTATCCCTCTTGACTTGGGAAAGTATAGAGAAGCGGTTACTCTGCACTGCTGTCTAATTTCGACAAAGGGCTCAGATACCCAGCACAGTACCAACAGCACAGAGACCTGACCCCACCCTGCTGTCATCTAACCAAAAAAAGGATCATCATAGATCCTTTTTTTGACATTACCATGTTATGGGAAGAAGAACTTACCATGTTATGGGAAGAGAGCTGTAAAGAAGGAAATGAACAAAGAATGATGTCATGATGGGCAACTGCAAACAGCAAGGCCAGCTTTTTTTTTTTTTTTTGCAGGTGTGATGGCGTTCAGTTTGATTGATATTTAGTGTACCAAGCAGGGACAAGAGCAAGGGAGACAGCAGTAAAGAAGATCTCTGTGGCTACAGAACAAGCATCCTGTTGAGTGTATTTCAGGAGGGAGGATGAAAACTGGAAACACACCAGCAGCAGGCGGTGACCTGTCACCACTGCTGACCTCCATTTTGAGAGTGTTTTGAGCAAGAGGCCAGAATATTTGACGTCAGATGGTCTCAGCTGAGGATTATGTTGAAGCAGCACAAATATCTGTCACTGTCATAACTATCATTACACTATCATTACACTATCATTAATAAGGGTTTAAATCTGTCAATTTTGCTTTCCAACCGCCTGAAGAAAACAAATATTTCTTCACTCATGAAATGATGATTCATAAAGAACTCTTTCTAAAACTCTCGAGAGTCGATTTCAATTTAGAAGCAGTTGAATAGCAGGAAGTGATTCACTGTGATACATTCCTCCCAGAACTACTCACTTATCCTTCATGTTTAAGCGTAGTTTGGAGTCATACATTTTGATCTTGCTCTTATTTTCCTCCCTTATATTTCTCCCAGTAGAGCTGACTTGCTTTTCTAGTGATCTCACCTGGCTCATTTTTCTTTTGGACTGAAGTGTGGCCTTGTTCCTGGGCAGCACGACCTAGTGGAGCCTTGCCTTGTGCACAGCTTAACACCCAGATACTCTTTCATATCCTCGACTTTCTTGCTCAGAAGACCTGCAGACCTACTGTGGTGATTCGCTGCCGGATCTTTACTAATGGTCTCCAAGGTTTTTGTACAAGAGGCCCTTCTTTATAGGGCATGGGCCGTAGGCGGATCTCACTGCGACATGAATGGCCCTTCTGTCCTAAACAGCATTGTTTCATTGTTACTGTACTTCAAGTAGTTTTTACTGAACAACTTCTTGGAGGTAATTTTCTTGCAGAATGTGGACATAAAAGGTGTGTCAGACCAGAAAAGTAACCCCCCTCTGTAATAAATCTAAATATGATAAATATGAACATTTTGAGTTTTGTTAAAAGATTATGATCAAAACCGATGTTAGGACATTTTCTGGTAGAAAGTTAGGAGCCACATGTGCAAGATTCCAACAAAATGCTGTGGTTTTAGTTTAACATTTCAAAAACATTCCAATATTATGTCTTAAGGCCTTTTCTGGCACAGGTTATTGGCAAGTTTTTTAAGTATGAAGTAATGATAGCTCATTGCAGCTTTTACTTCAGAATTATTTCAAAATCTTCGTTATGCCGTGATTGCTACTAGGTCTGGGTAATTTGATGATATTTATTGTTATTTTTCATTGTGAACACATGATAGCACAACACAACATAATGCTTCCTCTGGATTTATGCCATGTACGCAGTGTAGCCTAGCCCAGGGATCAATGTTGGGAAAAGTACCATGCTCAAGAGTATCCCAGGTTAATCCACTGGTTTAGGACTTGAACCCACTAATCTCAGATCATGAGGTGCCTAACCACTAGGCCACCTCTGTTATTGCTTATGCTTCAAGGCTGCTTCTTTGGAAATATATTTGAAGTGAAAGTGAAGGGAAAGTGACTTGTCATTGTGAAACACAGCACAGCACACACAACAAATCACAACCTCTGATTTTAACCCATACACACTCGTGCAGCAGGGGACAGCTATTTAAAGCATCCGGGGAGCTGTGATGGGGACAGAAACTTGCTCAAGGGTACCTCAGGGCAACCTACATGTCTGGGATTCAAACCCACAACCTTCTGATTCTGGGGGCAACTTCCTAAACCACTAGCCCACCGCTGCCTCTTTTTTGAAGAGCATGGTGTTGTTTACTTTACCTTTTACAGTACATCATTTAATATAAAATCTTAATTTTTTTTGAGAGAGAGAATAGGGTACAGATTTCATTCTTCTTTGCCCAGATGTTGATGAATGCCAGGCTGTGCCAAGCCTATGCCAAGGAGGGAACTGCATCAACACCGTGGGTTCATATGAGTGCAGGTGTCCTGCTGGGTATCGTCTGAATGAAGGCACAAATAAGTGTGAGGGTGAGTAGACAACAACAACAACAACCATAATAATAATAATAATAATAATAATAATACTTTTAATTTAATTTTTAAACCCAAGGTTACTTTCCATAGCTTAATGCAGGCCTAGAAATTCTCCTTTACTTCATGCCTTTTCAGGTATGTGATGAAAGAAAAATCTAAATATATTTGTTTTTTGAGTCTGATACACTTATAAATCAGTTTTTGTTGGGCATAGATAAAGGTCACTCATGACAGTAAATGTCTAGGAGCAGAAAGCAAAATACATGCATTTATGGGTTAAGATGTGTCATATTGTGGGCCAGTGTACTTTCCTAAGTGAGCGTTAGATTACTATGGCACCAAATAAACAAGCACTGAAGAAACTGATGGAATGTGGAGCAGATTATGAGAGTTAAGACTGAAGCACTTTACCTTGATTTTGGACATCACGGTAGGTGGTCATAACCCACTGATACTTGATAAGATCTGGTATAAGACTGAACAGTTGACATGAAGTCCTAAGGGAAATTTCATGTTATATAAATATGTTTGTTTAGTGTGAGCAGTGAGTGAGTGTGAGGTGTGGGAACAGAAACAGGCCTTGAGCAAAACTTTACAGTAATTGCAGCATATGCAGCAAAATGTTATTAAATTTGATCATTACTTGGTTTAGTAACACAAAAGGTATATGTAATGCATTTTCACTTTGCATTTAAGTAGTGCTGGCTTTTCAGTGACACACAAAAAAAAAATCTTTACCTGAAGCTATAGACTCACAGTAACTTCAAAAATATTTACAGCTGAAATCTGCATTCTTCTTGACTCAAGCCTGTCATTTTCCCATTTTCTAGGACTGAACAAATAACATACTCTTACACTTCTAAACTGCCCAGAGCAGAATGCCTCAGAACAAGATGCTTCATTTATGTCTGCTGGTGTTTTGGCAGCCAGATTGTTTTTTTCTTATTTATTATAGAAAAGTAGAGGTAACACTTTTAATAGAGAGGAAGCACCACTAGTGATCTGCTATTTAAAAATCTTTTATTAATGTTTCAAAGTATATATTAATAAGTAGTAGATGCTAGTTTCCATATATTTTCTTTTAATTTCTCCCTAATTTAGTCCTGTCCAATTCCACCTACGAGCTTGATTACATAATAGCATCAATACTAAGAGAGTAAGGACTAGCGTGTTCTCCCTCACAGTCATGTGCAGCATCCTCCACCAGTCCTTTTACATTAGCCAACTTCTTGAATACAATCGAAATACATTCTACATCAGCCAAAAGCTCACCTTTTTAACACTGTATGAATTGTGCATCTTAATATTTTGGATGCAAATTTTAGGCTAAAAGTGAAAGTGACAACCCTTGTCATTGCGAGGTCACGGCACTGCACACATGAACCACAACGAAATTGGACCTCTGCATTTAACCCATACATTTAACCCACTCAAACCCGTGCAGCAGTGGGTAGCTATTGAAAGAGCCCGGGGAGCAGTGACGGGGACGGCACCTTGCTCAAGGGTACCTCAGGGCAACCTATCGGGAAGGGGTTTGAACCCCTGATCTTCCGATCATGCGTCTAATGCCCTAACCACTAGGCCACCACTGCCCCGACCTCTGCGTTTAACCCATGCACACTCAAACCCGTGCAGCAGTGGGCAGCTATTGAAAGCGCCCAGGGAGCAGTGACGGGGACGGTACCTTGCTCAAGAGTACCTCAGGGCAACCTATTGGGAAGGGGTTTGAACCCCCGATCCTCCGATCATGCGGCTAACGCCCTAACCGCTAGGCCACCGCTGCCCCTCAGAACTCATAACTCATTTTAATGAAATAATGTTGTTTATAACTGTTTTCTTTTCAAAGGCAACAAATGAAGCAAAAACACTTTTAACACGTCAACTGTACAAGAGTGTGGTGTCGAGAGAGAACTTGCTGTTGCTTAGTGTGGTTAGATACTTTACTTTCTGGGAAGTGCTCCCCTTTTGGGAAATGCTGCATGTGAGTGCTGCTTAGTTTTAGTTTACTCAGCCAACAGTCAAGCACTGTGAGCACAGTTCACATGACGGAGGCAAACATGGGGCATCACTTTGCTCTCTTGCCAGCCTGCAACCCCAGCCAAGAGCCGGACGGTCACACGTTCTTAACAGAAACAGGCGCAGATTCTGGTTGCTATTTTTTATATCACTGTCAGTAAATCACCAGAACAGTAATATTTTACTTTTTGTATTCACCAGTTGAAAAAGGCCTTTTGCCTTTAAGTGAAGGTTTCATGAAGAGCAATTAAAACAGTCCAAATTAATATACTTTAATGAACATTTATACTTAAGGATGTTAAGAAATTATGAGGTGCTTTTAAAACCTAATTAAGCTTTTCATGCTTAAATGCTTCCTATCCTAGTTCATGTTTACCCATTTCCCCCAATATACTGTTTAATAATACAGTAATTCACTAGATATTGGCTTGATAAGGCTTGATCAGGGCATTATAAATGCTCCAGAATTGTTTTAATTGCATATTCAGATGTTTTTCATTAGTACAATTACTAGTAAGCAGTTAATTACCTACTAGATAAAGCTTAATAAGGGCTTTACAAGGGTATTATAATATCTTATAATATTATAGAAGTCTTTCCCAGTATGTAATAAACTAAGTGTTTACATTGTTACAAGGTGTTCATGGTCTACCTGAAATCCATTTGAAAGCATTGTTGGCAAATGAGCATCAGGATGCTTTACATCCTGCTTGCACTGTGGATTGTATAGTGGCCTTGCCTTTCAAGGTTTTATCAAAACTAACTTTCAGTCACTTTCCAACTTTCCCCAGATGTGGATGAGTGCTCCACCGTTCTGCATATGTGTGAAGGTGGAGAGTGCATCAACTCAATTGGCAGCTTCTCATGTGTGTGTCCATCTGGATACATGCTGTCTGCAGACAAGAGTCGCTGCTTTGGTGAGTACAGATATTATATTGATTCTCTAAGTTCATGCAAACAAATGCAGCAAATCTGAGATTTCAATTGAGTGCAGTTTGCTTGCCAGAATAATCACATTTATTCAATATTTGTTGCTGTGCTTGTTGAAACAAGTTGAGGCCAAAATTATTAGCCCCCCCCCTTATGAAATTAGACTCATAACACTCTTGATTTCTCCATGAACATGTTGAAACAAGAAAGGGCAAAAATGAGACATCCAATATTATTAGCCCCCTGGCCATTAATAGTGAATAGTGTACACTTTCTGAGCCACAACTGACAACAATATCTTAGAGTAGTTTTTTACTTGGTTGGCACAGGTCTCCTGAGGGATTTTGGCCCATTCTTCCATTGAAAATTGTTCTAACTGGTCCAAATTGCATGGTTTCCGAGCATGGACATTCACTTTGATCACCCACCACATATTCTCAATAGGATTGAGGTCTGGGCTCTGTGCGGGCCACTCCAGGATCTTGGTTTTGGTATCCTTGAGAAACTGTTGGACTAATTTCAATGTATGCTTTGGGTCATTGTCTTGTTGGAAGACCCAGCGATGACCTAAGCCTAGACTATGAACAGATTTCTGCATGTTCTCCCTCAAAATGTCAACATAATTTTCTTTATTCATGATGCCATGCACCTGAACAAAGCTGCAAAACAGCTCCACAGCATGATGCTCCCACCACCATGTTTTACTGTGGGAACTGTGTTCCTAGGGTTAAAGGCCTCTGCCTTTCTTCGCCAAAAATAAGCAACATCCATGTGCCCAAACAGTTCAAGTTTAGTCTCATCAGACCAAAGCACAGACTTCCAAAACTCATCTTTACCTTTCAAACGTTCACGGGCAAACCTCAGTCGGGCTGTGATGTGCCGCTCTTTGAGTAAAGGGGTTCTTCTGGGACGATGGCCCTGAAGCCCACCATGATGAAGAGCCCTCACAACTGTGTTCCTTGAAACATCAACTCGAGAAGAGGCCAGGTCAGCAACAATCGTCTTGGCAGATGTCCGGGTCTCCTTGCTGACATCTCTGACTATTTTCCTCTCCAGAGTTCTTGAAATCTTGTGCTTACGGCCACGGACAGGTTCATTTCTTACAGAATTTGTCTCCTACTTGGCAATGACGCAACGTACAGCGGTTCTAGACACTGTGAATCGCTTGGAAATGGCAGTGTAGCCTTCCCCCTTATCATGAGCCTCTACTATCTTCTTTCTGAGCTCCAGACTGATTTCCTTGGTCTTTGGCATGGTGAGTAACAGTAGTCCCTCCCATGTGTTCAAGTGCCCTGTTCCTTGGGGTCTTTTTATGCTGATTGTATGTTGTTAGGAAGCCAGTTGACTGCAGGTGTTGTTAGGAAGCCAATTGATTGCGCAGGTGTGGTTTCATAGCTGATTGGTTAATTACTGTAGGTGTGTTTTGAAAGGAAACATTCACATGGGGCTAATATTTTTGACCCCCCCCATTTTTTACTATATTTGATATAAAGCAAGCCTAAAAATGTATTTTATATTACAAAATGTACCAAAAGCTACTAAATAGCACTGGTGAATTCTTATATCAAGTTTCATCAGTGCTGCAAACATTGGGAAGAAGTTTAGAAAAATGTTCCATAATTCCTGGGGGGCTAATAATTTTGGCCTCAACTGTAAGTAGAACATGATGGAGAGATCACATAGTGTCAGCAGCTGCAGTTCAGTATTCAGTTACACCCCTCAACACCTACGTTACCCAGGGAGCATTTAACCCATCGCACTGAAGTGTAGCAATAGGCATCCATATCCAGCACCCAGGAAGTGGTGATGGGGACAGTACCTTGCTCAATGGGAACCTCTGGGAAATCTATGGGTCTGGGGCTTTATCCCACAACCCAAAACCTTTTGAATTTAATTTTTATGTGTGAAGAAAAAATGCTAGTGTTCCTTCCATAAACTCTGATTGTTTACACCCCGGGTTGTAAGTTAGTTCTCCAAAGCTAAACCATTCATTTTCCATTCCTTCCATTTATTCTTTCTGGCTAACATATTTTTCTCTCTATTCCTCTCAAAGGCCAGCTGTTATTAGAGCCATGATATGCGGTGTAAGATAAAACTTGGCAGGCCAATGCACTGATCTATCAGCCTCCTCAGTCTTAATCTCTTCTGAACTTTACCAGGGGTACTTGTGGGCTGTATTTGGCACAAGGGAAGTCAGGGAGTAGCTTCTGAGGTTCTGTTTAGGCATTGTTTTGAAGGCTAGTCTTCTAGTGCTTCTATTTCAGTTCAACATGTGACTATTTTAAGAAAGCTTCAGGCTTCCCGAGGACCTCAGCCTTTTAAGGACTTTTTCTAACTGGAAGACAGTGCTATATAGTCAGTACTTGAAAAAAAGATGCAGTGACTGGATGCAGTGGCTGCCATGGTACACGTAATATTTTACACTCTGTATGATCATGTGGAGCAGACCAACTGGCATACTTGATAGCATAATGTAATTCAGAAGTATTGGAACAGCAAGACAAATGTAATTTTATTTATTCTTTATCTATTCTTGTCATTGTGGATTGACACCTCTGCATTTTATCCATACAAACGTACACGTGGAGCAGGGGGCACCTTTTGAAAGCACATGGGGGGCAGTGATGTGGACAGTATCTTGCTCAAGAGTGCCTCAGGACAACCTACTGGTCTGGGATTTGAACCCATGCCCTTCTGACCCTAGGTCCAACTCCCTAACCACTAGGCCACCACTTGAAAGATCAAATTTCATCCATGAAGACTGCATTTGTTGTTAAAAAAATCTCCTTGGAAAACAAAGTGCTGTATATGGGGGAAAAGATGGGCCTTCTGCGATGGAGAAAGAGAGAAAACCCATTTGAAACATTTCACAAACATTAAACATAGCCAGAACAACTATTTGGAATGTCTATAAAAAGAAGGAAACCACTTGCTTACTGAGCAAGAAATGAAAGACAAGTTATGAGAGTGGTAAAGAAAAAAGTCACATAAATACTAAAGTGATGGAAAGGCTTAAGTGTGGAGATAGAAATTATATGCTTATAATTCAGTACATAAAGGCTCATCTGTGAAGCACAGTGGAGGAAGTGTCATAGCATTTTACATATAAATAATTGGACCAAATATAATTCTTTTACAGGATAATGATGCCAAGCAATCTTCAAAGCTTGCTTTTTACCATATTCTACTTTTTATTACTTTTTATGTTTCACATTATTTGAAAATGCCAGCTGCAATTCACACTTCACGTGTTAAAAATTCTTGACGAATGGATCTATAGAACTGATCCAAAATTTTTTAGTATCTGGAGTGAGAAGTTAAATTGGGTAACCATCCTTCAATGGCCCTTGTAATTTGAGTTTGAGTGGAATTTGAGCAAAGCTTTGATTTTTAGCCTTTTGTCTTGTCTGAAAGGTCTACAAAACAAAACACCCAATTTTCATGAGCTCATGGAAGCACATGTGCAAACAGCATCACAGGCAACAGATGTCAGATAAAACAGCAGTTTCAGGGTCAGACTGACCTATACTGCAGGAAGCACAGCCATTTTCGGGGGGGGGGGGGGGTTTGGGGGGTGATATCAATACAGTGTATTCACACAAAGTAAAGAGTGCTCAGCTACTCCACCCACTGTCAAGAGTGGAATGTGTGCACTGATGTTGGGAGAGGCCAAATGAGAGACAGCTGATCATGAGAAGATGAGCTGTAGAAGAAGGCATAAACACAAGTCAGATGATGTGATGATGTGATGTTCATACATTTTCCGATGAGCACTGGACTGGATTCTTTTTGAAAATGTCTAAGAATTCACAGGTGTGCTTGAGAGTAGCCCACCACGCTTCTGATGCCAGAGATGGTGCCTAATATTTCATTGTGAAAGAAGAGCACATGCTGTAACTATTTTGGATCAACTAGAGTCAAATCATGCATAAGCAACATGTGGGGGAAAAAATGATTCAGGGTTAGGAGGTTGAAAATAGGTTTCAGGGTCCTTTTCAGGTTTCAACCACTCAAAGTGTTTGGAGCTGCAAATGCTGACCTAAATTTAAACAGTGCTGTTGTGGGGCACTTACCCAAAAAGCTTTTTTCAGCTCCATGCATGTGCAGTATTTGGAGATTTTTAAATAAATGGAAGACTGTTACTGCTGATCATAAAATCAAGCATAAAAAACTGGGAAATATTTGTTTCAGTGTGACAAACAATTAAACTCTCAAAAGCAGCACGGAATATATGTATGCACTCCCTATGTTTTTGATACCAGTTGTGCCATTAAGAAAAAAAGCGATGGCCAAACTGTGTGTGTGTGTGTGTGTGTGTGTGTGTGTGTGTGTGTGTGTGTGTGTGATCTCCTTTAGGCCAGCACACAGGCTCTTGTTTTGTAGCCGTGCTAAGTGGGCGCTGTGCTCAGGAGATGACTGGTCGCCTTACTAAAGCACAATGCTGTTGTGATAGGGGCCGCTGCTGGGCTAGAGGGACAATTCCAGAGATGTGTCCAATTCCCGGAACTGGTAAAGTGTCCACTCTTTCACTGTTTCCACATTCATAACAGGTCAAATTTGGAACCTGCTTTAAGAAGTGCACTGTCCCTGGAGAAATTCCAATACCAGGTCGATGCATGGTTTATAAACCCGATGATTTTTAAATTCTGAACAAACTTAATTCCATGCTATCATACTTTTTTAAAGGAATTACTGAATCTCAGAGAAGAAATCCTATAAAGACTCTTTTAGGATAGTGGTTGGGGAATCAGAAAGAAGAGCAAAGAAAAGAATAACATTAAAGAGCAAAAATCCTATAATTCTAATGTTTTATTTCTTGTAAATTAGGCTGTAGTTAATTGTCACAAAATCAGTTCCAACCAATATTTATCCTTATTCTCTGCTATTTTAATTATTGTACCTGTAATGTATATGCTGTAAAATATGATATATTCAAATGAGCTGATTGGCTGCCCCCTAATGCGCCATATTGAAAATTAACTGGCTTTAAAACTATTGTGTGAATATGCAAATCTAAAATGCTATAGGCTGAATAGATAGATTTATATAAGTATTTTAGTTTTCACAACCTCACACAAACACTGAATTGGGTTTTTCATAAGTGCAAATCTTTCGTGTGGCTCCTGGCTTAACTTTCATTGATTGGCTGAAAGAATAGTATCTTAGACTGCTGCATATATATTGAGAAAACCCTTATGTTTGGTTTTGAATGATATCATTTTTCCAGACAATGCTGCTCATGCTTGTTTACAGTCTGCAGACGAGGTTTCATTATGTTATCAGGGCATTACTTTACAACGAACGCTAATGAAAGCTTCTTTTTCTCTTTTTCTAAATAAAAAAATTAAACAGAAAAGATAAAAAAGAAAGCTCATCATGAGGACTGATTACATAAATGTGCTTTATGAGTAATGACAAGTTTATATCAGTGTTTGGTTTCTGGCGTGTGTAACAGTTGGTCATGACCAGGAAATGTGACTGGTTCACTTTGGTGTATCCCTCAGATGATTTCCGCAGGATGTGTTTAGATGGAGCTGCAGTGGGAGGACATCCAGACACGAGCATTTTAGGGGGCAGAATTCCCCAGCAGCCCAACGGACGTGATCCCACTCTAAATGGCCAAACGCTTCATCCAGTCAATGGGAATGGTCACACATATCCTCAGATTCCACAGATCCCTCACATCCCATACATTCCCATTGATGGAAACGGCAATGGACAAAGACCACAAAGACCTGTTGGTGAGCTGATCATTGCAAATAAACAGTAGGATCAGCAGCAGTAAGAGGAGGAGTTTTCAGGCTGCAGTCTTGGTTGTGAGTTTTGGATTTGAAGGAGATTCTCTGAAAAGGAAAAATCTTCATTTTGGAAAACCTATTTCAATAGTTCAATGAATAAAACATTCTCTGTTAACACTGATATATCAAAACATGTCAAAGGAGCAAGCTAAATAAGAATACAAAAAAAATGACAGTGAATTAATTTTGAAATACATTTTGCTAAAAATGATTATAGGAAATGTTTTAGTAACTTCAAAGAAACTTTCATTTGTTCCCAGATATTTCTAGCTTTTTCAGGCTTTACCTGAATGTTCATAAAGGCTCAAAATTTTACTTATTTTTCAGTTAGTCTAAATGAGACCATCAACAAATGTTTGCTGATTCCCAACCTGTGCCTCAATGGACGATGTATCCCAATGGGGTCCAGTCACCGATGTGAGTGCAACACTGGCTACAGAGTGGACAGTCAGTCAGAGTGCTCAGGTATCCTTTTTTTTTTTTGCTATTTATGATGAATGAATAAGTGAAAACAGGTAACTTCCACGAACAAAAGACATTGAGCACTTGAACCAGAAAAAAGTTAAAATATCTATGTTAATATAGCATAAAAATGGCACGCTCTTCTAATAGTTTTTGTTTCTGGTATGTTTTTTATGCTTTCTGCCATAAAGATTCTATCTAGAACTTTTTATTGTTTAAAAAAGCACCTTTTATTCCTGATTGCAAGAACACCATGCACACCTGCAAACTGAGGCTAACATTTTGTTAATTTGATGGGAATAATAATATGGCGAAAATAAAGGAAATGATCACTGAACAAACAGTATAATTTGTATAATAATGAAGTTTCTTTTTCTATTTATCTTGTTTTGGGGCCCCAGACATAGATGAGTGTGTTTCAGACCCTTGCACAAACGGAGACTGTATGAATACTGCCGGCTCTTATTACTGCAAGTGCCACACAGGCTTTCACAGGCCTCCGGGCAAGCAGGCCTGCTTTGGTGAGTCTCTAGCACTAGAATGCCTGTCAGATTTGCTGTGTTTTGATAGATTAAATAGCTTTTATTAGTACCTTCATAGGAAAGCTCTGGAAATTCCAATTGTGAAAACAAAACTCCCTAAGTACATATAAGTACACTATAAAACAACTCGGTAAGCTTATAATAAACCTTATTGTTTTTAACAAAGATCTGGACAATTGTCTGGACAATTTTTACGTTTATGAGATTAATATATTTGCAGGGTGATATTATATTTGAAAGTCAGGTACATTTTGTCACTGCTTGGATCCTAAGTTTATGTTCATTTGCTTTCTTATCACAATCACAAGCATAGGTATCTTCACAGAATATCATTTTTTAAGGTTGGATTCATTTTAAAAATCCCGTAAGCCTTCACTATAGCCCCACACTGTTGTACTGATGAAGCTGAGGTGATGCTGTATGTCCCCTGGCAGACACTGATGAGTGCCTACAAAATGGCCTGCTTTGTCAGAACGGCCGTTGTCTCAACACGGTGGGCAGCTTCCGGTGCATCTGCAACGCAGGTTTCCAGCTTACACCCGATGGCAAGAACTGCGTGGGTAAGATATGGTCTCCTACTGCTATATCTGCTAAACTCCCTCCTCCTGACAAATGATGTGCTTTTTTTTTAATGAAAATAAGTATACATCTTACTCATGTAACAAACCTACAGTGTTGGAAAGAGATGTTCATCAACACTCACATGGCTGAAAACGTAGCGAGGCATATGTCTTTTTAGACATATTATGACCAAAATAGCCTTCAAAAAGAGAAAAAGAAACACCCCAAAGCAGTTCCACCATTAAAAAATGGCAGAACAATTTAATTTAAATACAAAATAAACATCTGTAAGTTCATACAATTATAAAAATAGCTTGATATTAAACTTTGATATTACATTTTGATATTAAAATTAAAAAATTAAATAGTGTATAACCTGGTTGTAAATGTTTTTTTCCACTTTCCTCTCTGGAAAACATCAATATTTTGTTATCAGCACGTCTGAGATTGTTTTTAAATGCGCTGTAGTTGGGCTGCAGTCACCAGTAGTCCCATTATTGCTTTAATATTCACTCATACAGTAGATGTTACATCTGTATTACCCAAGGCCTTTAATTGAACTAGCTGGGTAAGTGACACATCTTAAAGTAAAGATTTAAAGTAAAGGCAAGGGTATGAAGGAGGAAACATCCTTCAGAACAGTCCTTTTTTTCCATTTGCAGATCACAATGAATGCGCCATAACAAACATGTGTCTGAATGGAATGTGCATCAACGAAGATGGCAGCTTCAAATGTGTGTGCAAACATGGCTTCACATTAGCCTCTAGTGGGCGCTACTGCACAGGTATGGGTTGTTGTCATGTTTTACAAATGTACGCCTGCAGCTCCAACTAACAGAAAAATATTTTTGAGTCACACCCATAAGGTTGAGATGTTTCATGAGTATGGTTTATTGTATGACAGTGTTTGTTGATATTTGTTAGTATGAGTTTTATTAAATGTTACTTCCCTCAGATATTGACGAGTGCCAGACCCCAGGCCTCTGTTTATATGGGCGGTGCATGAACACAGAGGGTTCCTTCAGGTGTGAGTGCTCAGCAGGCCTGGCTGTTGGGCATGATGGACGCTCATGTGTGGGTAAGGATGAATGAAACGTACATTTACTCTCTCTCTCTCTTTTTCTCTCCCGGATTATATCCATGATACAGACACGAGTCTATAGAGATATATACACATAATTTTCTTGGTTTCTAGACCATTAACAGATTGTCCTTTAGTGGCAGAATCCAGTAAGTGTGTTGTAGTTTGGGACCCAGATAAACACTGACTCATCCTGAGAGCCCAAACTTGCATGTTGAGTGGCCCCATATACACACACAGACTCACCAATACACAAATCCTCATAGCTTTTGAAGGGGATGATGTTAAACCCATAAACATGTTTAAGACAGAAGCACACCATAACAAGCACTCACCCACTCAAACCCTTTCCTTCGCTCTCGACAACTCGTGTTTCACATTTAGGCTGGTACACGAGCCAAGAGCTACATTGCTAAACAGAGTCTCTAGCCTTAAATTGTTTGACTCACAGAGAGTCACTGTTCCTGGAACTCTCTCTCTCCTGGTCACAGGGGCATTTCCAGTGAATGGATCAAGAAAGACAATGGCTGAAAGATGTGTCTCCCTAGAGACACTCTCTTAAATTCTTATTGAGTCCATCTGCTCTTTCTGGGCATAGTCAATTTATTGCGTTTAGATTTTAGATTTATATTTTGTTTTAATTTGACTCTGGATAGACTTGACACGAGAGACATATTTGTAGTAATGTGAGCTTTTTTGTTCGTTTTGGTTCTTTTTTTCTACATTTTTACTTCCTACCCCACCCCACTTGATTTGGTGTAGAAAGTCACTTTTGTTTAATGTGTGAATCTTTTTCCCACTAGACACCCACATGCGCAGCACATGCTATGGGGCCATTAAAAAAGGAGTGTGTGTGCAGCCTTTTCTTGGAGCCGTCACCAGGTCGGCATGCTGCTGCGCTAGTGCAGACTACAGCTTTGGCGAGCCATGCCAACCATGTCCTGCCTTAGACTCAGGTACGCCTTAAATTCATGCCAAATTAAAGTTAACACATGTTTACCCCATTTTATAGCCGTCTTGCTTGATTGAGTAATTATATTTGTAGACTGTTTTCTGCCTGGAAAAATGTAGTTGCTTTTTAACTAAGTAGCTTCATTTTCTGAAGAAAAGGTTTCTTTAGGGCTTTCTTTTGAAAGGGTATGTATGAGACCGTTTTTCCACCTTAACCTTCTGTATGCATTCAGACAGGTGCTTGTGTGTGTGTGGGTGTGTGTTGTCTGTGTGAACAGTTTAATGAGGACACAGGATCTAGAGTAATATAGTAGTCTAAAAGTATGAGTTGAAAACTGGGAATGTCTGGCCAGCAAAGCAACTCTGCACTCATCCACCCACTCTAGTTCTGTAATTCTCACTTCAGGAAGGAAAGAAAATTAGACTGACCTTTTTTGCATCAGCTATATTTCTCAGAGTTTCATTTTTCTGCCTGTTTGTTTTTTATTCCACTACTTCATTCAATATCATATTACCTTTATTGCTCATAATGAATTCCAGTCATACATCTTTTTTTTTTTTTTTATCATTTTCTGCTGCTGTTCAGATGGCAAGCTCTTCATGTCTGAGTCTGAAATAAAGAGTTGAGATTGAGTTCAAACGGTAAAATTTTTACCATGTGAAGAGCCCGCAGAAAGCAGACCACACATAATTAGTAATAAGTTAAATGAGTCACATTTTTACCTTTAAAATGTACACAATAAATACTGTTTATTTTTTGGTTTTACAGCTGAATTTAATGCCTTGTGCCGAAGTGGAATCGGTTTTGCAATTGATGGAACAGGTAAATCTTGCATCATTATATATTGTATGCTTCTGATTTGTCACACAGAGGAATTATGAATCCTGGTAGCACTTTATTTGCTTGGTAGACATGTGTGAAATTTTTAATGGAACTGGGGTTTGGCCTACAGACATTAATGAGTGTGCCCTGGACCGTGATATCTGCTCTAATGGAGCATGTGAGAATCTGAGAGGAAGCTACCGCTGTATCTGTAACACAGGCTATGAGACCGACCAGAGTGGCAGGGCCTGCCTTGGTGAGTAGAAAGTTTAAACCACAGCTGATGTATACTTCATGTCTAAAACAGCAGATACACAATACATATCACAAAATGTCACTTATTGAGGTTCAGTTTCTAGAGCAAATATAGTGCATCACTACTATCATATTTAAAAAATAATATTAAAAACTATGATTGTGGCAAAAAAAATTATTCAGCATTTCAGGTATTTTATAGCACTGCATCCCGTTAAACACAGGCCATTGGACTTCAGATATTGTCTAGATTAGGGCTGTCATCATTACTGGATTAAAATTTATTTATCCTAATTTATCCTTAAACATATTTATCCTAATTTTAGTAATTATTTTCCAGTTTTAGAGTGCTTAGTGCATTTACATTTACGGCATTTAGCAGACACTCTTATCCAGAGCGACGTACATGTCCTAATTACAGGGACAGTCCCCCCTGGAGCAGCTCAGGGTTAAGGGTCTTGCTCAGGTAGTGGTAGTGGTAGTGCTTGAGGTGGGACTTGAACCTGGGACCTCTTGAGCCATAGGTCCATAGGCAAGTACCCTACCACTAGACCACCGCCACCCCATTTGAGTTAAACCATAGTGTTGGTTGGTTTCTTTACAAAGGTTTACACAGGTTATCACGTTGAAAATTTCAGGCCCAAGAGCTGCTGAAAAATATACACAAGCTGTCCAATAGCCTTGCCCTTTCTATTCACATTAATGCCAAAAGGGTGTAGGATGCATAGAAGACCGTCTGATAGTTATATTTTTATCTGATGGAGATTCCACAGGATTAACGTACACCTATTCATACGTGCCACCCAGTCCAACGACTGTGTTTGAAGCCGCATCAGAACCTCATTTTCAAACTGTGTTGTCGACCAATTTCATTGATAAATGCAAAAGATGTAGAAAATAATGATCCAGAGCAAGATCAACCCATGCAGTTGTTCTTTCATTGTGAAATACATGAATGCATGCAACTAGCTGACATTTAATGCATACTATACCATACCATGAAGCATCTTCAAAACCTATTTTAATGAAGCCTACAGTAGTTAATTGTATGTTTCCACTGATGAAAGTGAAAACCCTTGTCATTGCAAGGTCACGGCACAGCACACATGAACCACAACGAAATTGGACCTCTGCATTTAACCCATGCACACTCAAACCCGTGCAGCAGTGGGCAGCTATTGAAAGCACCCGGGGAGCAGTGATGGGGATGGTACCTTGCTCAAGGGTACCTCAGGGCAACCTATTGGGAAGGGGTTTGAACCCCCGATCCTCCGATCATGCAGCTAACGCCCTAACCGCTAGGCCACCGCTGCCTGATATCTATGTTCAGATTGTAAATAATTTTTACATTATTTTGTAAGATTGCAATGTCATTCTTTATCGATTTTTTTGTCATTCTTTTTCAGTCAGGTTCAAAACTAATGGCTGAGAAAGTCAATACTTTATTACTGGTCTTAAAACTTTTTCTAATTATTGCATTCATGGGAAACTGCCTGGAATTCACCTTTGTTGTTCGAAGCGAACAGTTCCAACTCTATCTCAAAGAAGTGATGATGCGTTTAGTAATAGTATTTTGTCTTTGGTTTCTCTCCATTTCAAGGAAAACTCAAGACAAGGGATTAAGGTTTGTGCTGAAAAAATGCAGCAGTGTTCCAAAGTTCTGATTTCTAACTTTGTGCAGTCAAAACACTTTCTTGATTTCAGAGAAACGCATGTCCTGCACTCTCTGAGTCTGACTCAGCTCTCTTTTGCCAGCAAGACAAATTGCTTTTCATTCATATTGAAATTACATCATTTCAGGAGCTTGGCAGGGTATGGCGGGTAGGAAGTTAAGATGTAGTACAGTGGACTATGATCAAATGCCAGAATGAGGCGGCCCAGTGGCACAAAACAGAGTGAGAGTAGACAGAAAGAAAGACTGTTCTTTCAATCAATCTGCAACTGCTGGAAACCAAGAAACCAGCGTTTATAAATAAGAGTCATTTCTTATTTGCCCAGCATTACTCAGAACAAGCTGTTTTTCTGTGCATATTAACAGTTAACACATAGTACACACAATAATGTCTAAGAGCATAATAATGTCAAAGAGCTGTTTCTGTTTCAATTTAAGAAGCAAAATTTAAGAATGAAGAACTTTTCATAAATATTTTATTTTGTGATGCTTTTAAAAAGTGGGGAAGAAGAGCATGGAACTGCTCCGTAGCACTGATTTTGATTTTAGAAAGCACAGAGAGGCTGTAAAGTATTAGGGTTTTTTGGTAGATTGATTGAATAGTGTAAGCATCTGTTTTTCATGTCACATTTCTACATTCCTCATCTTTGTGTCTTGAACAAAAGCAAACTCCAAACCTTTAATGACCAGCCATAAATTCCAGAACCATCTTTCTGCTCTCTGGTAATAATTTTGTTGTACTGTAGAAGTGGGCCTGCTGTTTCTTGGCTCTCTCTTACGGTTTCAGGAAAGACAGAATGTGAATTCATTTCGGGTAAATTAGATGATACTTTTGATGGTTGTTTAATACTTTTAATCAAACGCTCTAAGCCTCTGGCACTGGAAACAGTACGAACTTAAAGTTTAGTTAGTATTTGTTTTTTTTTTCTGTTCAAATGCACCACTACTGAAAATATTAAGGAAAGGGATGGGAGGAGAGTATGTGGCATCAACATCTAGGCTTTATCCATACTGTTAAAAGAGTGTGATTTAAATCCATGAGAATACTAAAGTCATCTTTGGCCCATCTCCCCAATCACAAAGGATGCTAACCTACATGGGCATGTATTCGCAAATTTTTTTGTCTTAATGTGTCTCAGAGTAACTATAGTGCATGATGGCTAAAACCCAGCTAACTGCACTTTACTTAAGATTGATATAAAATGCTATAATGTCTGTTGAGTAATCTTAATAGAAGCATTGCAATTGAACTGCAAAAGGACATTCAGATTTTCCTGCGAACTAATGACATCCAACTCAAGCATAATCCTTTCTTCTTCGTAGATGTTGACGAGTGCCTGGTGAACCGGCTCCTCTGTGATAACGGCCTATGCCGAAATGTTCCAGGCAGCTACACCTGTACCTGTCCAAAGGGGTACATCTTCCGACAGGACTCAGAGACTTGTGAAGGTGAGCTGGAGGGGACTTGGTGGAGGGCACCTTTGTACCTCATTTATCATTCAAGTGTATCAGCCAACCAGCCATACATGTTTAGTATCATTGGTTCATGGTTTTCATGGTTTTTACAGAAGCTCAAACAATGAAAACTCAAAACCATGTTAATTAACATCATGAAAACATCACTTTTAAATCCTATACTCAAGTTATTTTAAATACACTTGCTTTTATGGTTTCTTGCCCTGTAAGTCATACTGTTATCTGTAAAGACTGACAAATGTATTTTGACACCAGATTGATGTTTGTGGTGAGTGAGTCCTTCTCGGTAGAAACCACACCTACCTGAATAAGAAATCTAGAAGTCTGCTATTATTGGCTTTGGTGGAGTAGAAGACCACGTTTGCTTTATTATGAGTGTCCTCATGTTCAACTGCCCTTGATCTGTAGTCTCATCATTCAGTCCTTCTAATGTCTAGCTGTGGTCTACCTGAGTCTACGAGTGAGGAAAAGAAGTGTGGCCTGACATTCAGATGTAAAAAGGCTTGTAAACAGTTTAGATTTGGATCCAGCCTCTTTATTGAGTAGTAAATCAGTTTTTGGCCTCCGTGTTGCTGGCTGGTGGACAGGACCCTTTGGAGATCAGGCATGATCTGAATCACCAGGGGGAGACAACCTGATGTTTGTGTGGCTGGAGCAGGGGCAGGTTGGGGAGGCATGTTGGGGCCACAGGCAAAACAGCTGTTTACAGTTTAGGACTGGATGAGGAACAGCTTACTAGGGACACAAGTATGCAGCCATGAATAGTTCTAGAAGCTTTTCTGCCATCAGACTGTATGTTCTCTCTCTCCCTCTCTCTCTCTCTCTCTCTCTCTCTCTCTCTCTCTCTCTCTCTCCTCTCTCTCTCTGCTCTCTCTCTCTCTCCCTCTCTCTCTCTCTCTAGCTCTCTCTCTCTCTCTCTCCCCCTCTCTCTCTCTCTCTCTCCCTACGCTCTCCTGTCTCTCTCTCTCTCTCTCTCTCTCTCTCCCCTCTCTCTCTCCTCTCTCTCTCTCTCTCTCCCTCTCTCTCTCTCCCTCTCTCTCTCACTCTCTCTCTCTCCCTCTCTCTCTCTCTCTCTCTAGCTCTCTTTTTAGCTCTCTAGCTCTCTTTTTCTCTTCATTCATTTATTCATTCTTGCTTTCTTTTTTTCTTTCTTTCTTTGGCTGTCATTTCATTTTCCTTATTACTGTAATTTATTGTTTCATTTTTTTACACTTATGCTTTTTTCTCTCTGACTGTCTTGATTTCTCTCTCACTTGTCTTTATTTCTGTCTGTTTTATTCTCTTCATCTCTTTCATGCACTTTCAATTGCACTGTGTTTTATATTATACCCTTTATCTCACTTTCTGTCGCTCCTTTCACATTCTCTCTTTTGCTCTTTCTTTTCTTTTCTATTCCCTCTCACTCTCTTTTCTCATTTGAAGTTTCACTTTGTTGTTCTTTCTCTTTTTTTCTGTCTTTCAGTTGCTTTCTCTCTCTCTCTCTCTCTCTCTCTCTCTCTCTCTCTCTCTCTCTCTCTCTCTGGCTCTCTCTCTCCCTCTCTGAGTCACAGGTGATTATTATCTTCCACAGTGCTTCCAGTTCAGTTTTAAGGAACTTTAAGCAGAAACACTTTCCAGAACTGCTCCTGAAAAACAGACCCTTATGAGGAATGTTTGAGACTCTGTATATGATTCAGTGATGCCTCGTAGACTCTTCACTATTTACAATAAATCTACTTGAAATGTATTAATGGAGTGTCAAAAAAGGCTTGAACCACATGGCATTCCTGGCTTCTTTTCTGGTTCCTTTTATGGAGGGTGCTATTTTTCCTGCACTTTCAGAGACTAACAGTGTTTCACTGTAAAATCAGATAAAACATTGAGATGTTCTCCAAATAACAAAACTGACCGTTTCTGTCTGGAACGAAGAGAAATGGTTTTGCCAGGAGTATTTCTGCAGAAAGCCATTGTGATATGTTTTCAAATGGCTTACTGTTTATGCCTTTTTCATAGAAACACGCTGTAAATCTGCTTTCTGTATGAGGTCACCTTTGGCATGAGGAAGAACTATGATACATACGAATACAACGGAGATGTGAAATTTGCTACTTCTTATTGCATCTTGATCTCAGTCCATGTGCCGTTCTCCAGCTTGATCTATGTAATACCTGTATAAGCTCCCTCTTTGTTTGTTGCAGACTTGAACGAATGTGAGAGCAGTCCATGTGTTAATGGAGTTTGCAAGAACAATGCTGGCTCTTTTGCTTGTATTTGCTCTCCAGGCAGCAAACTTGATCCAACTGGCCTCATTTGCATTGGTAATTGTGCACAGATGTATTCACACAAACACACACTCACATTCACACTGATAGATAACTATTTCCACTGTGTAATGACTTAAATATGGGGCCTGCTTTTTGCAAGTGTGCTAATTCGTAATATAAAGCCCTCTCCCCAATAAGCAACAATTGTACATGCAGCGTTCCCACATGATGATTTTTTTAAATAGTAGTTGTAAACATTTGTTCATTCCATTTATTGCACAATAACTGATTGTAAACTGCCATCAGGGATATTCCTTCGTTTATGTATTGTTACTCATTTGGTAATAAATTAGTAAATTGAAATTTTGGCACTAACAGCAGGAATGTTTTCTCCACAGATTCTCTGAAAGGGACATGCTGGCTCACTATCCAAGATGGTCGCTGTGAGGTTAATATCAACGGGGGAACACTGAGGTCTGAGTGTTGTGCCACACTCGGGGCAGCATGGGGGAGCCCCTGTGAACCTTGTGAGATTGGTACGTCTACAGTAACATTATCACTGCTTTACTCCAGTGTTTTTTCTGAGAAATGGAGACAATTGATCTGCTGTGGCGACCCCTAAACGGGAGCAGCTGAAAGAAAAAGAAGAAGAAGAAGAAGAAAGTTTTTTTTTATTGCATTAGGCAATAAAACATGTGATAACAGTATTATTTTTTTACAAAAAGTCTTTTGCAGCACCATTGATGTTTGTTGTTAAAATGCTAAGTGTTGAAAGCAAGCTTCCTAAAATCACAAAGCACTTGGGGCAATTCCTTTGACATGATTACTGAGCTCTGTGATAAATGTCTGGGGCCATGGTTTTTACCAGATTTTACAGATTGCTTGAAGTCATTGACTTTACAGTTAAGATTTCTACTGGAATGACTAATACAGAGCAGTAGTTCACCCATACTGCCTGTATTAAAAAGATAATACTTAATACATATATTACTTTATTAACACAGCCCATACATAAAAAAAAATCCCATTATAGTCTTTGAATACTGCTTGCACTGACTGGAGTTTTTTTAAGTGTAAAGTCCTTTTTTGCTGTGGACCTTCATTGGTGAGTAATGAGACTGAGATTCAGTGCTTTCATATTTTCAGCTAGTTAATACTGTAACAATTTAATTGGGCAATTCCACCTTTGTGGTCTTGATGACTGGAAGTGTGATTAAGTGCTTTTTATTTCATGGTGTGATTGACAGGCACTACATATTAATAATAGAATTGCCTTATTGTAACAGAATTAATTGATTATTAGCCATTTTTTACTTCATTTGAAGCTTCATGGATTTGTTGTGTTGGAAAAAAGAATAGGAATAGATTATTTGCCTACACCACTGGAGAATTTTCTTTAAGGAAGTGAAATATCATCTATATTTATAATGGCAGAGATTGTTATCGTTGTTCATCTCTGCTGAAAACATACTTTGTACATTGTCAGGTTACCTTGCAGCAACTCAAACTGACAGTACCTTGGCCTGTTTTGTGTCAGCTGTGAACTACAGCTGCATGCTGTGTTCTAAAATTGAAACTGATAGCATGAGCTGCTGTTATACATGCATTGGATGGCCAATTCTCCTCTCTCATGTATTCTGACTTTATGCCTGTCTCTAAGCACTGTTTGCTTATTTAATCTCCAAATTGGTTTAGACTTGGCCTCCTATCAGAACCTCAGTGTTTCCTCTGGGGCTTTACACTATAGCCTAATGATAGATGATAATTATAACAATACTAGGAGAATCAAGTAATGTAACCAAACAATTAAAACTGAAGAATTTTCAAAATCTTCTGTAAAACGTAATCTCTGCACATGATTAGAACATCGGCACTCAGCATTTTGAAGGTTTGCCCTTAAACCTCAGACATTTAGTTTGGTGCTCCTGACTGTTGAGGTTGGAGTGAACACCATGGTGAGATCAAAAGGCCTATCTGAGGCCTTCAGAAAGAAGATTGTAGCAGCTTATAAGTCTGGTAAGGGAATTAAAAAATCTCAAAAGAATTTTCAATCAGCCATTCCAATGTCCAGAAAATAGTCTACAAGTGGAGAATTTCCAAAACAACTGCCAACATGCCCAGGTCTGTCCATCCAAGCAAGTTCACCCTGAGAGCAGACCGCAAGATACTAAAAGAAGTCTCCAAAAACCCTAAAATATCATCACGGGACCTACAGCAGGCTCTTGCTACTGTTGATGTGAAAGTGCCCCTACAATCAGAAAGACTGCACAACTTCAACTTGCATGGGAGGTGTGCAAAGAGAAAACCTTTGCTCTCTAAGAGAAACATCAAGGCCAGACTGAGGTTTACCAGAGAGAACACAGGATGACAAAGATGAGTCTAAAATTGTATTATTTGGACACCAGAACAAAGGACAGCATTCCAAAAAAAGAACCTCATTCATGGAGGTGGAATTGTCATGGTTTAGGGATGCTTTGCTGCAGCAGGACCTGGCCAGCTCATCATCGTAGAATCCACCATTAAATCTACCGTATATCAGAGGCTGCTCGAGGAACATATGAGAGCATTACAGCTGAAGTGGAACTGGATCCTGCAACACGACAATGACTCAAAACATACCAGTAAATCCACCAAGAACTTGCTGAAAACTAAGAAATGGAGAGTCCTGGAGTGGCCGAGTCAAAGCCCAGATCTTAATCCCTTTGAGATGCTGCAGGTTGGCTTGAAATGGGCTGTACTTGCAAGAAACCCCTCAACCCCTCAAACATCTCAGAATTCTGCATTGTGAAGTGGGACAAACTTTCCTCAGACCTTCAAGAAGTGTCTCACTGCGATTATTTCAGCCAAAGGGGGGGGGGGGGGGGGAACACCAGCTAGAGTACAGTAGAGTAGAGTAGAGTATTCTTTTATTATCCCACGAATGGGAAATTTAGGTGTTACAGGGCTCTTATAAAAGTGACAGATGTAAAAGATATATTAAAAAATCGAGGCATAAGGAAAGAGGAAAGAGGAACAAGTACAGGAGAAGTACAGGAGCTATAAAAAAATAAATAATAAATAATCTATCTATCTATATATCTATATAAATATATATACATATACATATCTACACTGAGAATTAGGTGACCATATATACAGTACACAGTAATAATACACGATAGTAAATAAGTTTTAAATAAGTTATAAATATATATACATAAACAAGTAGCAAGATATAAGTGTAATAATAATAATAATAATAATAATAATAATAATACAGTACAGTAATATATAATGCAGTAATAATATACATTAATAATAATAATATAATATAATATATAATAATTTATAATAATAAAACAAGCAATGTAATGAAATGTAATGTTATGATGTTGAATTGCGAAGTCTTATTGCTGCAGGTAGGAATGACCTGCGGTAGCGTTCTTTCTTACACTGCGGGTGTAAGAGTCTGCTGCTGAACGAGCTGCTCAGTGCTCGTACAGTCTCATGTAGGGGGTGGGAGGTGTTGACCATGATGGATGTTATGGATGTTAGCGTAAAAAACAGCCGACGCTACCACAGAGTCATAAAATGATTAGGTGGTAGGGTGCCCTAACTTTTTCCTCAGTTAGAATATACATTTTTGTTGATATCTTTTGTTTAATGAATAAATCAAGGTTAATTTTTTGTTTACCTGCAATAACATCGCTTTAGTTTCCAGAGATAAATAAAAACAAGATTAAACATCAATAGGTGAAAATTTCTAATAAAGAACTGAGTATTTAATGGGGTGTCCTAATATTTTCACTTGACTGTATATACGCACTTGTAATAACATTTACTTCAAGTAACTTGTTTGTGTATTTATCTGCTCATGACCTGCCTATATTTCTTTAATTCTCACATTATAAAATGCCTGTTTCAAATTTCTATCATTATGTACCTAAAATGTTCACATTTTCAGACACTGTTTGTCAAAGAGGGTTTGCTCGTCCAAAAGGGATCATTTGTGAGGGTAAGAGCAATGTTAACTTTGCTAAATTAACTCTAATTAATAAAAACTCAGAATTAATTTGCATTCACTTACGTTGCTAATCATTTAGATGAATGAATGATAACTTTTAACTTTAAATTGCAGTGCATACAGAATGTTATTACATCCTTTCTAGTTTTACCTGTAAATGGATTGAATTTATTTTTGGGTTTTTCCTAAATTAAATTAAAAATAAAAAGCTGCAATGCCTCATTTAGGTTAATATTCAACACCTTCACATAAAACTTTCTGTCTGTGTCTTTTTTTGTCTCTCATGTTCTGTTTCATAGACGTGAATGAGTGTGAGGTTTTTCCCGGTGTGTGTCTCAATGGACGTTGTGTCAATACAAGAGGCTCCTTTAAGTGCCAGTGCCCTGAAGGCCTCACGCTGGACTCTACTGGACGGCTCTGTGTCGGTGAGTTAGCACACCATGTAAACTAGATTAGGGAATTTCCTCCCTTCTAATAGACATGTAAGAGTTCATCTGAGATTAGCCCTGTGATTCAGTCCTGAATTGAAGTTGTAACTTGTCACCTGACACAGTGTCACTGGGTTACAATAAATTACAATAAATTCTATACCAATACCAAAAATGTGTCATTTTACGTTTTGCAGTTTAAAACAAGTGTGAACTAATATGTGATGTTCGGTAAAATAAAAAGCTTCAACTTTATAGTTTAATGCACAAGGTGAATACAAATGAGAATGCAAACTATGGTTCTTATTGAGGCTGCTATGAAACATTTGGTGAGTTTAATTGTTAAGATATGTAGTTATGAAATTAAAGAGCTTAAATTTTACCTATAGGTCTGTAGATGTTAATGCTAAAGCTGTCCACAAAGCAAAGTTGTCCTTTTTTTTTCTAGACATTCGCTCAGAACACTGCTACTTGACCTATGATGAGGACATGTGTGTCCAACCTGTGGCTGGAAGGTTCCGAATGGACATGTGCTGCTGTACGGTGGGGGCGGCCTGGGGGAAGGAATGTGAGGCATGTCCAGAACCTGGCACACAAGATTATGAAGCACTGTGTCCCAGAGGACCTGGTTTTCCTAACCGTGGGGATCTGCTTACGGGCAGACCTGTATATAAAGGTAAAAGTCAAACGCAGAATAATTTTGCTTTGGTCTCTCATTTCCTGAAAACTCTATATTGACTTAAAGTATAGTTTAATCAGTGAGTGGTGTTACTTGAAAGCTGGTGTTTATTTTGTCAAATATCTTTATGTGGCAGACATCAATGAATGTAAAGTTTTCCCAAGCATTTGTGCTCATGGGACATGTCGGAACACAATTGGCAGCTTCAGATGCCGATGTAATGGGGGGTTTGCCTTGGATACAGAGGAACGCAACTGCACAGGTAACACAGTCTGCTGTTGTGGAATTCAGTACAATGATTTGAAAAATGCAAAAAGATTAACCCCTTTTTGACACCTTTATTCTACAGTGGGCTTGAAAACTGCCATACTTTCATTTGAGTAAAAGTTACTAAGAAAACAGGAAGTGCAGTTAAAGAGGTGTAAAGTATCCAGACAGTATTGTTTTTGTATGTTTGCATTTGCATTTGTGTACATTTGTGTGCATTTGTGTGGATGGGAACAGATATTGATGAGTGCAAGATTTCTCCTGACCTTTGTGGACATGGGACGTGTGTGAACACTGCAGGCAGTTTTGAGTGTGACTGCTTGCCAGGTTATGAGAGTGGTTTCATGATGATGAAGAACTGTATGGGTGAGTGCCACAGCCACCCTTATAAAGGATATACACGAAATACTAATATTAATGAGAACTAATAAGATGCTTATTATAATGTGTGTGTGTGTGTGTGTGTGTGTGTGTTTGCAGATATTGATGAGTGTGAGCGAAACCCTGGACTGTGTCGAGGAGGCTCCTGTGAGAATACAGAAGGAAGTTATCAGTGTTTGTGCCCACCTGGCCACCAGTTATCCACTGACGGGAATGCTTGTGAAGGTGGAACCATGAACATACACTTAAATAAACGCATACGCACACACACACCTCTGCTGTATTCTGAAACCTTGTGCCTTGTCTTTAGTGTTCTAACAGTTCTGCAGCTCAATGCTTCTTGACTGTGCCATACACTTTACTATGAACCTCAGGTAAAAGAGAAAAGGAGCTTAATTGGATTAAGCCAGTGAAGATCAGAAGAAACAGTGGTTTTATGATCTGACAGAGTGATTATTAGCTCAGTGATCCTTAAATCCTGGGTTTCCTGCCCTTACTAATCCACTTGAGTTAACATGACCTGGTTCTTATCATGCGTTTGATTCGTTTTGAGAATGGGAATGTGTACAATCTGGCTGTGTGTCCACTTGTTACAGATGTGAATGAGTGTGAATTGAGTGCCACTCTGTGTAAGAACGGTGAATGTGTGAACGTGGCTGGCACATACCACTGCTCATGTTTCTCTGGATACCAGTCCACCCCTGACAGAAAAGGATGTACAGGTAAACTCTCTACTATAAAGCACGCTCCTAACTCAACAGTAAGGACAACAACAATAACAACAACAAAAATAATGAAACATTAGTAGTGGTAGTGGTAGAAGTATATTATAGTTCTAAAATTACACTGTCTGTCCTGTATTTCAGATATAGATGAATGCACCATTGAGAATGGAGGCTGTGACTTTCTTTGTACTAACTCAGAAGGCAGCTATACCTGCAGTTGTGCCCAAGGCTATGCACTGATGCCAGATCAGAGAACCTGTACAGGTAAGTCCTGTTCATAAAAGCAAGTGCTACAGTTCCATTAGTTGGTTTGAGGCACATTGATTGAAATTAAAAGCAAGAAACGCATGTACTTCAAAATCAGAAAATTATTTCTAACATACAGTGAAAGTGCCAGTTAATGTGCCAAGTAATCTAAACCTTTCTTGATGGACTATAATTCACATTTGTGTTTTATTTTAAACATAAACAACACCTACATCATTCCATGTCATAACACAGAATTAGTTATTAAATAGAAATTGATGGCAAGCAAGATAGCTTATCTGATTGTTTGGCCACTTGTACATTGTACACTTTGGGCTTTGGGCTTGTACTTGTTGCAAAATATGAAAAATAAGGAAAATTGAATTGTTCTCGTCAGTTATTTACTGTCATTAAATCTTTTGGTAAATGTAGGGTTGGGTACATCCTCTTACAGAGGTCTTTTTTGTGTCATTTGAATGAAAAAGACCAGCAGCCTCCAGTGGATTTCGCTTTAGAATTTTATCTTTGAAGGTTAGAAATGAGCATCTTAGAGGGACAGCTCAGGTTAGACGTTTTGGAGACAAAGTTAGAGAAGCAAGGTTGCGCTGGTTTGGACATGTCCAGAGGAAAGACGAGGATTATATTGGGAGGAAGATGTTGAAGATGGAGCTGGGAGGAGCGAGACGGGGACGGCACCTTGCTCAAGAGTACCTCAGGGCAACCTATTGGGAAGGGGTTCGAACCCCCGATCCTCCGATCATAGGGCCAACGCCCGTCTCAAATTATTATTATTATTATTATTAATAATAATATTATTATTATTATTATTATTATTATTGGTTTGGTTTTAAATCAACATTCAGCTTTACAGTTTACAGAATGAGTGAAATGAACTGAGAACTGAGTTTGTCTTTATTAAGAACTATATCAATAATTTAAATGACTTCAAAATAAATGTCTGACCCATACCGATAATTTCAGTAATCCCAACTGCTATTAAAATCATAGATCCTTATTCTTGGTATAATAAATGTTAGTCACTTTAACTGTCAGTGGCATCTTGTGGAAGACTGATGAATATGGTTATGCTCAGTGAAAAATGAGTCAAACAGCATGTTTGGGTGGACGTAAAAAGTAGCACAAATAGTAAGACATTTACGACAGGTAGTGTGCTTCTGAATTGCGTTGAGCAGTTGACTAACGTAGAGTTTGAAGTTTCTCTTAAATATCTTTTAAATATCTTTTTTGATGTTTCAGATATTGATGAATGTGTGGTAAATCCTGGGATTTGTGGTCCAGGCACCTGCTACAACACACTGGGTAACTACACGTGCGTCTGTCCTCAGGAGTACATGCAAGTGAATGGAGGCAATAACTGTATGGGTACGTGGAAGATGCATTTCTATTTTAAAATATTAAAACATTTTGTGGTCCAGCAACTGTACACACCAGTAACTTTCTTTGATTCTAAAGCAAGTTTTTAACCTTTAAACCATGCATACATACATACATACATAAATGACTTGTGTTTTGTGTTTCATAGATATGAGGAAGAGCCTGTGTTTTCGCAACTACAATGGTACCACCTGTGAGAACGAGCTGACCTTCAACATCACACATCGTATCTGCTGCTGCGCCTATAACATGGGGAAAGCGTGGAACAAACCCTGCCAGGCATGCCCTAAACCAGGCACAGGTGAGACCAGATTGGCAGACATTTTAGTACAATCACACAGACAATCATTAAAATTAAATCTCATTTTGTTTTATTTTCAGAGGATTTTCACACCCTTTGTGGAAATATTGTACCTGGATTTGAGATGGACACTGTTACTGGAAAACCAGTGGGTAAGTCTTTTTGTGAAGTTTCGCTTTTTGTGAAGTGATGTGACCTTTATGTGTCATAGTTTGCAGGCATTTTTAGGAAGTTTAATTATTTGCTTTTTGTTCAGATATTGATGAATGTAGGGAGATACCAGGAATCTGCGCCAGTGGTGTGTGCATCAACCAGATTGGAAGCTTTCGCTGTGAATGCCCAAGAGGTTTCAGCTACAATGATGTTCTACTTATATGTGAAGGTTTGGAAGCCCTTTTAACATTTCAAAAGTCACTTTGAACTCATAATTCAAGTATTTGTGGCTATAATACGAGACCAGCAAGCTTTGTTTTGAAGCAAATAAACTCTAAGCTACAAACTGAATTACTGTGTAATAAAATACAATTTTCGGTTCAGTTATATTTTTCAGAATTTATACCAGATGTTTGTTTTAGAACGTTAAATGTAGATCTGTACTTATCAGCCTGATGTCATTTCACATCTGACCTTTTTATATTTCAGTAAAGAGTTTGTAGCCACAATTGTGTGTGCTAAGGATTATAAAACAGCAACAGTTTTAGCCTTTTTTCTCTCTTTTCCAAATATTAACTCCCTGTCTATTGGTGTTCTTTCAAGTCTGCCAACTTTCAGCATTTAAACGCCACAAGTGCTGTATTGTGAGGAAACATTGTTTTCCTTTTTGCATTAACTGCGTGTATAAAAACCATTCTCAGCCAATCAGAACGGGCTGTTTTATACTAAAACAAGCTGTTGTATTTAGCATTATTTATTTAAAAATTCTTGATGTGTTT
This sequence comes from Hepsetus odoe, assembly GCA_017165825.1. Classification (NCBI taxonomy): domain Eukaryota; kingdom Metazoa; phylum Chordata; class Actinopteri; order Characiformes; family Hepsetidae; genus Hepsetus; species Hepsetus odoe. The sequence goes on from CM029383.1 coordinate 16,367,848, forward strand.
TTTAGTGTTGGAATATTTCCTAGCTGGCACTGATAAAGGTCCCCATCATTTGTACATTAATAAAAAGTTTTATAATATGACAATTGTTAGACAAAAGACAGTAACTGAAAGAGTAAATTTTATATTACGTTCATGGTTGTGTGTGTGTGTGTGTGTGTGTGTGTGTGTGTGTGTGTGTGTGTGTGTGTGTGTGTGTGTGTGTGTGTGTGTGCGCACGTGCATGCACCACAGACATCGATGAGTGTAGCAGTTCAGAGAACTTATGCCAGAGGAATGCTGACTGCATTAACAGTCCAGGCAGCTATCGCTGCGAGTGCTCAGAGGGCTTCAAGCTCTCACCTATTGGAGCCTGTATAGGTGAGCCAATCTCATGACTAATTACCACTTTTTGACAACATTTTCATGGAGCTCATTCATGGCCTAAACATAGCAACATAGCAATTGTTTATTATAATTTAAGAATGGTCATATACACTATTAAGCATGTGATGTATTTATGAGAAAGGAGCTGAACATGGATCACCCATACTACTGTAAGTTGTAGTGTCAGTGGGCAGCAGTGGCCTTGCGGATAGGGAATTGGCCTCAGGATTGGAAAGTTGAATTCTGCTGTGTCTCATTGTGTGCTCTGCTATGTTTCACAATGACAATAATATTCACTTTCACTTTCAGTCTCAGACTAACTAGTATATATTTATAGTGGTCTATAGTTCAGTGAAAGTATTTTCATGAGTGTGAGAGCAGCCCTTGTGGCTACTCTCTATTTGTGGAGCCACAGTGGACATGGCAATATCTTACTTTTTTCCATTCTTTCCCAATGCATACATACACACAAATGCTGATGGACAGACCGCAATGAGTGTTTGGAAACCCCCAACCTCTGCAGTCATGGTGAGTGTGTGGATGTCCAAGGCGGCTATATGTGTGCCTGCCACACTGGCTTCAAGGCAACCCCCAACCTCAAGATGTGCATGGGTAATGTAACCACTCTCCATTCACTTTTTAAAAATATGGTCTTGAGCACTAAATTGTAAGGAGGAAAACTCTTACTAGGTCATATATCTCATTTCTTTGTGTCTTGCATTTACATTCTTTTTGTTAGCTTGTAGCTAATTAGATGTGATGGCATTATTTTTCTTCCCCCTACAGACATTGATGAGTGTGTGCGTCAGCCATGTAAGAATGGTACTTGTAAAAACACAGTGGGATCCTACAACTGTTTCTGCCACCCTGGCTTTGAACTGACCCTTAGTAACCAATGCACAGGTAAGATCACACATGAAAGCATCCAACATCTCTTTGTGTGAGCTTTGTAAAAGGTATTAACAGGTTTAAGAAGGATGTTGTAGAATGGGAAACAAGGAAGAAAAAAACATGCCTTACTCACTGTATTCTAGAAAACATGAACTACCAAAAAGATACAATGATAATGGTTATGTGTTACCAAAAACCTTAAACATAAATATCCTGATGGTCTTTTGTTGTCTGTCGTTAGATATTGATGAATGTTCAGGTTCCTATGGTCAGCTGTGCAGGAATGGCCAGTGCATCAATAGCGTGGGCTCCTTCCAGTGTCTTTGTGAGGAAGGCTATGAGCTTGCCCTTGATGGGAAAAACTGCATTGGTCTGTTTTTTTTTTCAGCTTTTTAGTTTTTCCGTTATTTTATAATTCACTTCGCTTTGTATCAATATTTGGTTGTTTTAAAATGACCCCTTCTGTCATCCTTAATGGCTCCAGATGTCAATGAGTGTATAATCCTACCTGGAACGTGTGCTCCTGGAACATGCCAGAACTTGGATGGCTCTTTTCGCTGTCTCTGTCCACAGGGTTATATTGTGCAGAATGATCACTGTGTAGGTATGTGTCTCACTTTTCCTGCCTGTAATGTCCAGCCAACATTACACACACACACACACACTGCTCAGATTCTGCTTTTATCTTTTACGCAAGACACTTCATAACATTCCAAATGTATTTTTTTGTACTGCATACTGTATAGCATGTTCTAAAGCTTTCCTGTCCATTAGGGTTATGTCTAATTATTGCTTTTTTAGTTAGGTCTATTAATCAGATCAGGGTTCACTGGCATTTACATTTTAGGAAAATGTAAGTGTTGAGAGTTTGGAAATATTTCAGCATGTTGTGCTGTGATGGTGCTTTATAGCCCTTTAACCCTTCTTCATTTAATGAACTTATTGAGCTGTCAAACCAAAACCTCATAAATTTAACGTGATTTTTACCAAACTGTTCCTTAAGAATTACGTTTCATTTTTGCTTCTTCTGTAAGCTACCATTTGAGAGATTCAGGGATTTGATATGATAATGAAAATATGTAAACTTACAAACAGTGGCCAACTTTTAAACCTCTTTATCACGTAGTGTGTTCTTGTGTTTACAAATGTTTGTATTCGGACATATATTCTTATATGGTGTGTGTGTGTGTGTGTGTGTGTGTGTTTCTGTACGCTTTTCCCCCGTGTTTCTGTCAGCCCTTCTGTTAGTGATGCTGACATCCAGCCTCTCCCTGCAGTTCATAATCAATTGACATTTTCTCTTTTTCTGTGTCTAGGTCATGTAAATATTCATGTTTTCCCCCCCTCTCCGTTTACATGAGGGCAGAGGGAACTTTTTTCTGTGACAGAATAGTCTAAATAGCTTTCCGTTTGGTTGTGATGACTAGCTGCTCCATTTTCTGACCCTGCCAGATGCGAACGAGTGTGAGGAGGACCCCAACATCTGTCTGTTTGGCTCCTGCTTCAACAACCCAGGCAGCTTTGAGTGTGTGTGCAAACCGGGCTTTGTGCTCTCTGATAGCGGACGCCGCTGTTATGGTAACTACAGCAATTAAATCAGTTTTTTCACTTTCGTATTAGCAAGTTATTTCAGCATGATTTTATGAGAATGATGAACTGTCAAAAACATGCCTATATTTTTATACTGTTTACTGCATGAAACTGTATAACATTAGGGTTGTAGATAGTATAGTGTAGTGCCTAGCGTGTAATATTCATTTAATAAATTAGCTCACAAATGTTTTAAATACCATTTTTTCTTGTATGCACTTACTATTTAGTATTTACTGTATATTGCTACTTACTGTTTTAAGCATTGGAGCAACTCTTGAGGCTTTAATTTTCTTGGGGTTGGGTCAGGTTTAAGGCATGTGTTCATTGTGTTTGAACATCACTATTTCATCACTATTTGAACACTCTCTGCTGCTTTCTTATCAAGACACAAGAGAGAGCTTCTGTTTCACCCGCTTTGAGAATGGCAAATGTTCACTCCCCCAGGCTTTCAACACTACCAAAGCCAAGTGCTGCTGCAGCACCATGCCCAAGGAGGGCTGGGGCTATCCATGTGAGCTCTGCCCTAAAGAACATGATGGTACCTCCTTTTCTTTTTCATACTGCTGTTCTGATGCAACATTACTAGCTGGTATGTAGCATCTACTCACATGCATTTCTTTCTCTTGGTATAGCTGGATTTCGTGACCTTTGTCCTTTTGGATACGGGATCGTACCAGGAAAAGGGGAAACAAGCGTGGGTAAAGTGCCCAGTCTTTTTAAAATACTGCAAAAAATGTGTCCAGCAGATGGAGCTATAGCTTTGAGTCAATGTTTGCTAAAATTAGTCAGAAAAGATTGCTGAATTAGTATTGTAAGCACACATACATCCCATAATTTAATTTGATACTTTTTCACCATGCATCAGCTTAAGCAATCTCAATCAAAGAATTAAGTAACATAGATACTTTAACGTGCAGATGAAAATTAACACTCTTTCTGTCATTTGTGCTCACTGGAAAAACTCAGACCTGAATGAATGTGTGGAGAACCCAGGCATCTGTCACAATGGCCATTGCATCAACACTGATGGCTCATTTCGCTGCGAGTGCCCTACAGGCTACACACTCAACTACACTGGAGTCCACTGTGTTGGTAGGAAGATCTCTCTCTGCTTATTCAGTGTACAGCAGTAAAAATTTGAATCACGTATCTGTTTCAGTGTATATTCCACATTGCCATAGTATATCTGTAGAGGCAAGGAATTGTCTTGTGCAGTATACAGTGCAGCCCAAAAAATGGAAGGACTTGATTCCAAAACAATCAAAGGGAATTCTACATGTAGATTATATATTCATTGACAAAAAATGTCCAGTATTTAAAATACGGTAAGTTTTTGATTACATACAAAGCTGACAGCACAGGTTAGTACTGTTTCAGTTTGAGTTGTCTAACGTTAGAGCAAAACATTGGGTGTGCATTTAACCAAAAGCCAAAAAATATTTTAATATTACAGTGGGTACCATTTATATAAATGTGTATGGTTAAACATGGACCATATGTCTTGATACACTTCAGTTGATTGAGCCAATGAAAAGCATGCAACATTTAGGGTTTACTGGCTTTACATGTACATCAGGTGGTCTCAATAAGCTTGTACTGTCTACACAGTCATGCTGGTTACATTTAGTCACATGATCTAATAAGATTGGACTTAAAGATCATCAACTAAGAAAGTGATATAAACAAATAAAAAACAAGACACATCTCTTGAAAGAGTGATCAAACATTCTAATAATTTGACTGCTTATTTCTGTCCATGCAGATGTTGATGAGTGTGCAGTGGGGAATCCCTGTGGAAATGGCACCTGCACTAATGTGATTGGTGGTTTTGAATGTATCTGTGAAGAGGGTTTTGAACCAGGACCCATGATGACATGTGAAGGTGAGACTCAACAGTTTCTTTGCTCTGTGATTTTATTCTGTAGTACTATTAAATATAGTTATGTTGCTATTTACAGGGTGCATGTTTAGTTTGACTAGTTGAGGAGGTAATGACTAGGAGCTGTAGCATTTTTACAGCAACACAAATGCATAACATAAAGGAAAAGCAAGTTATTGTTAGTGTTTCTGGATTATCTGCACTGTATGTTCAGTAGAAATACTTGTTTATATCATAGTTAAATCGTAGCTCCACATGCCTCTAATAATGGCTAAAAGTATTGTTAAAAGTTAAAAAGCTGCTTCAAAGATCCTAAACTTGTGGAGCATTTCGAATACATATCACTTCTTACTGTTCTGCGTTATTTTCTTCTTTGTGAAAGATATAAATGAATGCGGACAGAATCCATTGCTCTGTGCATTCCGCTGCATCAACACATTCGGGGGATACGAGTGTTCTTGCCCTTCTGGCTACACACTACGAGAGGATGGCAGAATGTGCCAAGGTGAGAAAGCAACACATTGTTTAAGACAAAGACATGAGCTTTATAATGCACAATTATTTACATTAAAATAAATAAAACACAATATTTATTGTACATTGTAACTACACACAAGACCGACTTTTTTCTTTGTTCTCTCACATTCATACTGCAGACCTGGATGAGTGTTTGGAGGGTTTACATGACTGTGACACTAGGGGAATGAACTGTAAGAACCTTATCGGCACCTTCATATGTCTTTGTCCTCCCGGGATGGTGCGCAAGATGGATGAAGAAGTGTGTCAGGGTCAGAGCTTTTTGCCTCATTCACTGGAAGGCATTGATACAGACAGCATATTTCACAGATTTCTGACTTTCTGGAACATTAAATATGTTTTGTATTACTGTTTTGTGTCTCTTTCTCTCCTTAGATGAGAATGAGTGTCGTACAAAGCCTGGTATTTGTGAGAATGGTCGCTGTGTGAACACTATAGGCAGCTACATGTGTGAGTGTGGAGAAGGCTTCCAGCCTGACTCTACACACACGCAGTGCCTTGGTAAGCTTTTCTCTCCTTTTACACACAGTGCTGAGGATGAGTGGATAGGTGTGTGTGTGTGTGTGTGTGTGTGTGTGTGTTTGCCTGTGTGCGTGTGGGTGTGTTTATGTGTGTATATCGGCAGAGATAAAATCAGTAGAGATAAAATTCTAAAAGCTATTTTGAAAATGATACAATATATCATGACATCTCAAATGTCTCATTGAAGTTTGTTTTAGTTATTTTGGCGCAATGTACATTTTTGACATTTACTTTCAAAAATATGATTGCCTTTTTGAAAATTATTATACTTCATTTTAGTCTCGTTATATAGTTTGAACCTGCAGGTTTACATGCATTTTCAGTTCCCTTACAGTATGAGATGCATAAACCCCAAACAAAATGTTACCTACTGTCAGTCTTTTTGAATCGTGTCTCTTCATTGCTTTTTCTAGACTACAGGCAAGGATTCTGTTTCACAGAGGTCCTGCAGACCATGTGTCAGATGTCTTCTAGCAGCCGAAAACCCACGACAAAATCCCAGTGCTGCTGTGATGGTGGCCGTGGTTGGGGGAACCAATGTGAGCTGTGCCCTCTACCTGGCACTGCCAAATACAAAAAACTGTGCCCACACGGCCCCGGTTATGCCACAGATGGCACAGGTCAGCAGATCTTGGCTACACAACTCACTTACACATCATTTAAGTTAGATAATGAGCTTCATAAGCCTCAGTCATCAAACACTTCCTTCAAATGTTAAAATAGTAGTAATATAATTTTATGTTGCATTCTTTAAATAAGGACAGATCTAAAGATATATGAAGTTTGAATTTTATTTTGTTATGTTTTCAGGTATGTTTACTAATAATGGACATTATATTACTATTTCTAATGCTAATGATGAACTTCTCCATTAACAGATATAGATGAGTGTAAGGTGATCCCAGATGTATGTAAGAATGGCAGGTGTATTAACACTATGGGCTCCTACAGGTGCCATTGTAAACCAGGATTTACAGCCAGTATTACAGGAATTGCTTGTGTGGGTGAGTCTTTTTATTCACGCACGCAGACGCATGCACACGCACACACACAATTTCTCTTTCCTATCACAAACTCAGTCTCTGACACACAGTATGATAAAACTGTTTAACAAACGTTTCATTATTAGGTTGTAAATATGCAATCAGCTCATGGTTCGAATTGATTCACAATACTAGATATTCAGAGGATATTTTTAGCAAAATTTGAAAAATATCTTATTTGTTGCACAATTAAACAATATAATTTAAGTTGAAAAAGAACAGTGAATATGACATGCTTGCTTGACAGGATTGTTTATAAAACATTTTTATTTTAATAAATGATTATAAAAATATGGAATCATAACTACTGCCTGTGGCATACCAAGATGTTTAAGGCATTGCTACTCCTTTACTCACTATATACATTTGTGAACCCTTTCGAAGTTTATCTGCGTAAGTGTGGCATAAAAGATGTGTGTTATGGTATGAACAAAGGACATTTCAGATCATCTCAGAAGAAGAGTGGTTGATAAGGCTTTAAAAAATTACTGTACCATCTTTAAAGAGTTTGTGCGTTACCAGTCCACAATCAGGCAGACTGTGTACAAAAAGAGGAAACTGAAGACCATCTTCCCAAGAAACGGTCGACCAACAAAGATCACTCCAAAAGCAAAAGAGTTTTATAGTCCATGAGGTTACAAAAGAACCAAAGCTCAAGATCAAGATCATGTTAGCAAGCCAGATTACTTTTGGAAAAATGAGAGCAATATTCAACCATTTGGTGTAAATGTGTTTGGAGAATAGAAAACATTCCATTAAAGCATAAAAACTGTCACATGTGTGAAGTCTGTTTGGCTGTATTTGGGCCAGTATATACATCTGTAGACCTTCTTACAGCAGCAAATTCTGTATGTGAACTAAATTTTAAGATGATCCTAAGTATGTTAGTTGTTCTACTGAAACAGTCAAAGTAAACGTAATATTTTGGAATGACCGAGTCAAAGTCCAGACCTTAGAAATGTTGTGGAAAGACCTGAAGTGAGCTGTTTATGAACCAAAAAAGTTGTAGCTATTCTGTTTTTGTATGGACTACAAATTCCTCCAATTGTAGTCCTTATCTTTTTGTACTTATAGCCACACCACATACTGAAAGCTTAAGTTTCCAAACTTTTTCCAGTCACATATTGAATACTGGATGCATTTTCTCACTAAATGAAGTAGTATAATAGCTTTGAATCAATAATGTAATCGAAATCTCTTCATTTACTTAAAAAAATCTAATGATGTTTTAGGACAAATTAAAAAATACAAAGTTATAGCAGCACCACTGTAATGGCCCCTCTGTGTTTGTGTTTATTTTTTCAGATCTGGATGAATGTATAATGTCTCCAAAACCTTGCAACTTTATCTGTAAGAACATAGAAGGCAGCTATGTTTGCTCCTGTCCACGTGGCTATGTCCTCCAAGAGGACGGCAGGACATGTAAAGGTAGGTTATGTACTGACCTCTCTTTTTCCACAGATTTTAATTAAGCTAGACTGTAAGTCTTTTTTGGTCATTCAGTCTAGTGATCATATGATTGCATTCCCATGTAGTAGCCCTAGATAGTGATTAGCTGTTATTGCTGGGTGAAGAAAGAGCGTTTATTATCACAGTAACCAGCTTGTCCTTCCCTGTCACATGAGAGGACATTTCATAAAGCATACCAGTACCAGTGGACCCACAATTCATAGTCCTATGGCAAAATAACCATGGTTTTATTCATAAAAAGCTCATTTTTTATTTTTTATGTTTTAGCAAAGTTGTTTAGATTGAGTAAAATTCTTATGACTGAATTTCAGCTGTAACTAAAGGGGTTCTAGTCCTACCAGGAGAAAAATAAAAAAATTAATTAAATACAGCTTTTAAACATGAACATATATCCTGTTCAAAGGTACATGGAACATTTAAATTTATGTTGAATATTTTTCCAATATGTTAAATTTAATGTTAATAAATAGAAAATGTGCACTGCAACTTTCAGGAGAATGCCATCGTATTTTTTCCTTTAGAACATGAGAATGCTTATTTCAAACCAGGGTCACAGGGATTGCTGGAGCCAATCCAAAAAGACAAGATAAAACATGGAGAAACATCCAAGACAAGCTGCCAGAATAAAGCAGGGACCACGCACACAGATAGACACACTGTCACAAAAATGCACAGCTAATTTCGAATCTCTGGTTCACCTGACATTTAAGTCTTTGGATTGTTAGAGGAAATCTGAGCTGCTCCAAAACAGAGATTCAAAATGCATCAATCCAGACAAGCTTCAGAATGGCCCATCACCCAAGTGAAATCCTGACAGAGAACCTGAACCAAGCAATAGGTCACAGAGTTCAAGCACTTTTAATGGTGTGAGAGGTATTATGGTCCACAACAGTGATGTGATGTGACTAAAGGGTATATTAAGGGTTTGGTTGCATGATTTAGTGCAATCAGTGAGCAAAGGCAAGCGATTTTTCACACCTAAATGTTGTGTTTGCATGTTAATACATATATGTACTGTTCAATCATTCTTCCTCATGTAGCTTTCTGCAAATACATCATTAGGATCTGTTGGATTTGTTAAGGATCTGATAACCTTCAAAACATGCAGAACAAAAAAATTGAGTCGAAGCAAATAACTTGCCCTGTATGTATTTGAAAGTGAGAGTGAATAGGGGATTAATGTGAAGAGTTTAATTTTGCTTTCTTGCCCTGAAGATTTGGATGAATGCCAGGTGAAGAGACATAACTGCCAGTTTATGTGTGTTAACACTATTGGTGGCTTCACATGCAAGTGCCCTCAAGGTTTCACACAACACCACACAGCCTGTATAGGTGAGTGCATTACAGTTTAATATTTTAATTCTAAGATAAGATTGTAGGATATCCTGTGCCATATTTTTTGGGTGTTTTCTTTCCCAGATAAAAATGAGTGTGCTGCAGAGACAGGCCTCTGTGGAGTTAAGGGTATCTGCCAGAACTCACCAGGCAGCTTCAGCTGTGAGTGTCAACAAGGATTCAGCCTGGACTCCACTGGCCTGCACTGTGAAGGTAGTCTAATCTTTCTGTGTTTGAGCGTGACAATAACAAATGCTGAGTTATGTAGATATGAGAGAAACTATGATTTACTGCGGCCTTGGTCAGGTGAAAGGTTTTTAAGAGACAAACAAGACTGTTGGTATTGTAGCAGTAAAGTCAAACAAGCTTCAGCATGACGATCATATGAATCCGGATATGGCCAAAAGCCAGGTCAGATATATCCCATTTACATGGCTCAGTGCACCTTAGAGGTCAGTGGGCCAGTACAGTGAGGTGTTGTTCTTGTGCTCACACTGCCCTGGTAACTTTCTCATGCATGAAAACAACATTTTTCCCTGAGATCTGAAACTTGATTCAATCCTGCTCATTAAAAGCATGTGACAGGGGATCCAGTATGAGAATTACAGTGGCTGTAGAGCTGCTTCTTCTAGTACTTTCAAATTTTGCATACAGTGAAAAGATCTAACGAATCAATATGCTGGGAATTCAATAAAAGGTCATAGCTGACATATTAGTTAAATAAGCATTTACTTTATATTTGTTATATGTGTTCTAAGCACTTGTGTTTTTACCTTTTGATTAATTTAGTCATGGACATTTTAGAAGAAACTAGCAGTGTTTGTAGGGTCTGCTGTAATATTGACCGTCCAGTAAAACAGTTTTTAATATTTTTATTGAAGACAGAATAATTATATATATATAATTATATATTATATATATAATTTCAATATAATGATAACATCTATATAATTGTATGATTTCTTATAAGCCACAATAAATTTATCTAGCCATGTTTTTCCCACTGTCACCATAAGCTGTCTTTCACATTCTTATTAGACATGAGATCCTGCATTTTGAGGGATTTTTTTTGTGTTCTGCTCACCACAGCAGCCCTTAACCTCTCCAAACAGTGCCCTCATGGCTACTCACACTAAGCAACTCACTTCAGTCCAGTAGGAAAGTTTTTAATCTGCGGTTACAAGCACTGAGGCTGTGTGGTGCCATGGTTAGAGCCTTTGGCTCCAACATGGCTCAGTTCTCAGATATTGCACAGGCTTTGTTTCAGTCACCTTTAGATGGAATGGGAATGTGCTTTTGGCTTAAATCCTATACAATTATGTATTGTAATAACTCATCTTAAATCATATAGCTGCCCATTTACAGATATAGGGCTAGACATGCAACTGTAGACACTAGAGAGCATTAACTATAAAGAAGAATGAACTGTTTAGCTGCAAGAGGTCTTTCGTTCTCCATTGAAAACTGCTGTACTGTCAAACTGCCAGCTCATCATGAGCCAGAGAATCAGGTTCACATTAATAGACTGCTACAGAACTGGCTCATTTATTCATGGAAATTGTATTTCTTTTAGGATGTGAATGTAAAAGGCCATTTTAAATTCCCAGAGATCGTTTTAAGTTTCTCATTAAGTTAAAATGAAGCCGTTACAATACCACAAGAGCATCTGGGAGATCAGGGAAGGAAACAGTGCTACCACATCAAACACTAGGCAATCGGGTCCACAATGCAAGCATGGTGCATTAAAAGATATACCGAAATATAATAGCACTAATGACGTTAAAAAATGTGTAAAGTGGATTATGAGGAATTCAATCTCTAAAGCATAGGTTAAAGATGACCCCTCCCTTTCCATTTCTAGATTACTTCTTGTTGATGGTGGGGTTAGATGGCATGCAGAGGCTGGAGTGAACCAACAAATCCAGAAACAAACGTGCTTTCTTATATTTTTCTATTCAAGATTTTTTTCTGAAAAACAAACAACATTGAATCTTTTACTGTATTTGACAAACGATCTTATTACTTTGGCTGGCAAAGTCAAGAGGTTGAAAAGGGTCATGTTGGAATGAACAATGATTGTTCTGTACATAAAACAGCACAAATGCACTGAGTGGTCATCAGGTAATATAAACATAGATATGGGCCCTTCAGACTGTTTTCAGGGCAGCAAAGGTGTGCTTATTCTGCTGCAGCTTCTATTGTTTCTTAACCTTTTGCATTAAATGACAGGAATGTTTAATATTTCTTTTCTCTCTGTAGATGTTGATGAGTGTGGCAGTAATCACAAATGTCAGTTTGGCTGTGAAAACATGCTGGGGGGCTTTCGCTGCAGCTGTCCACAGGGATACACCCAGCACTACCAGTGGAACCAGTGTGTTGGTGAGTTGGTAAATACATAAATGCACAAAGTATTTCCAGTTATTCATGTACATATATGTAGATGTTTAACTGGAAGTTGCAGATGTGTACAGTTACCAACATTTATTTTCATATTATGGTCTTACTGGATGGTCCTGTATATAAAAAATAAATAAATATATATATATATATATTTAGTTATGCTGCTAAATGTTTTTTGCAGAACACAGACAGCCACAAATATTTCAGTTAATCACTGGTTTTCACATTGCATTCCTTATAGCTGGAGCTTTTAAAACTTTATTTGCACATAGTACAGATATCTTGCCAACCATAGCAGTGTTTACGAGGCTCTTTAAGCAATAATTAGAGATGTTTGTTTTCTTACTGAAGAGAAATGTTTTGTAAGCTGGACCGTAGAACAACAGCACCCTCTATGGCACAAGAAAAAGCATTGTTATAATCTAATATTCACAATGATCAATTATGAAAACTTAATACTCCATCAACAATGTGTTATTTTCTGACAATATTTCTTTCACTACATTAATTGACCAAAGTACACTAAATAATACACAGTTGTGTGGAATAATGATGCAAACAGTTATCTGAAACCGCACACAGCTGAATCCTAACCCTTGGTGAGTTTGTGCTGCAGATGAAAATGAATGCTCCACTCCTGGAACCTGTGGCAGTGCGTCGTGCTACAACACGCTAGGCAGCTTCAAGTGTGCCTGTCCCTCAGGCTTCACCTTCGAGCAGCTCTCCAGCAGTTGCCAGGATGTGAATGAGTGCAGTTCCTTCAAGAACCCCTGCAACTATGGCTGCTCCAACACGCAGGGAGGCTATCTGTGTGGCTGCCCTCCTGGATACTACAGGGTGGGCCAAGGGTGAGAAGGGGAGAGGTGGGCTGTTTAGAGGGAGCCAGTGAGAATGTTATGATGCACAGAGGTACAGTGCTGTCCACAGTTTCAGATACGGCATCACATTCTTCACCAGTTAGATTAGCTTCTCTCTATTGTTCTCTGTATTGTCATGTAAAGTCCACTTTGATGCTTTTAACTTTTAGGTAGTCAAGGACTGAGTTTGCTTCTGTTGTGGTTCTGTGTTTGCAGCCACTGTGTGTCTGGCCTCAGCTTTGGAAAGAACCGACTGGGACCTGTTGCAGCTGGAGCCATTGAGGATAACAGCTTCTCTCCAGAAGGCTGCTATGAGTGCAGCGGTCACAAGAGAGGAGCCAGGAAGAGACGGTCTACCAACCAAACTGAGCCTCAAGAGGTGAGAGAAGTGACAGCATACCAAAATAATCTAAGCCGGATAGCTCCAGCATAAAACCAGGGAAGAAAACTTTAGACAGTGTGCTTGGCTGCAATCTTGGCTGATGGAAAACTTTCAGCATAAAATGTGTTTACATTTTTTATTTTTTATATATTCTACAGTTTCTTTAAAACATAAATGCAATGCATTTGATTAACGATGTTGACTTTAAGATTTTTCCCACAGACACCAAGGTCATGCAGTCTGAGACTGAGCATTAACCCCATGCTACAATATACAGATGTGGACAGATTTTTTAGTATCCTTCCATGAAAAAAACCCACAGAGAAATTGAATAACTTGAATTGGCAAAGGTTAATGGCATTAATTATTATTTATTCCATGTTTAAAATAAATCAGACTCAGCTTTTTATTTTACGGTAGGTTTGATGTTTTACAGAGCTGCTCTAACTGGTCAAAAAAGACCTTGTCAGTCTCATCACTCTAAAGGACATTCTCCCAGAAACTTTGCTGCTTGTCAACATGCATTTTGAGATATTCCAGTCTGGCTTTTTGATGTTTTTCTTCCCATATTGAAGTCCAGGGTCTTCATTCATTGAGCTTGTTGTTGTTCATGGTGTGATAAGGCAGGGACATACCTTAACCTTGGAGTTCGCCTTCAGTGTCTTTGGATATTTTTCTTGGCACTTTGCCTGCCCTCCAAATCGTCCTTTTAATCAACCTGGGGTTACATTTCCTCTTGTGGCCACATCTTGGGAGGTTGGCTAGAATGCCATGGACCTTATACTTCTTAATTATACTCACAACTGTAATTACACGAACATGAAGCTGGCGATGGTCTTATAACCTTTACCTTTGACATGCTTATCTATAATTTTTTTTTATGAGCTGCTTAGACAACTCTCTCCTCGCTTTTTCTCAGCCAAGTTCAGTGTTGGGCACGCAATGATTTCAAACCACCCAATGGCAAGTGTCTCCACGTAAATAGGCTGAATGGCTGATAAAGAGATTGAAGTTACCTGTGATACTTATAATGGTTAAAACAGTTTGAAACATGACTCTAATGCAGTGATTAATAATCACTTTAGGGTGGTGCTTTGCACCGGCGAGAAATCAAAATCAGGACACTGTTGATACTGTCAAGAAATATATTATGATAGGGAAAAAGAGAAGTTTCTTAAGCTGGAGCTCCAAAGAACAGAAAGTAATGTGTAAGACATCACACTGATGACTCTTCATCTACAGAACAAGTTGAAGAAGCAGGTTTATTAAACCATTCTGAGGTTAATCTGTCTCATGACCAGGGTGTGAACAGTTTGAATTTTCTTCTGATGTAATGGCCTTGAAACAGTGATTTTAGCTTCAGCTTATCTTACAGTGGAGTGTGTGCAGTTTTCAGGCAGATTGTAGCTAAATAAATAATATGACTGAATCAGAAATACAATAGTGTTCATGAATAATGTTCATTATCTCAAACATGATGAAAAAATTATACAGTGACAATATCAAAGGACTTCAGCTAAACAAGTGTACTAAAACGTTTGTCCAGTCTATTTTAGAATATCTTTATTATAAAAAAAAACTAAACCATTTTAAATTGTTTATCACTTACTAAAATGAGACAGTGGCTATAAATTGAATCTGTTTTCACAAGCAAAGAAGCATTGTACTGTGAGAGAACTAAAGAAATTATTCCTGTCTGTAATTTCTTTCCTGTGCAGGAAGCTCCAGTCAGCCTGGCCAGTGTGGACATGGAGCAGCCACTGACTCTAGTGCTCAGCCTATCTCAGTGCAGTCCTGAAGAACACATCCTTGAACTGGTGCCTGCCATCAAACCCCTCAATCAGCATGTCTCTTACTTCATCAGAGCAGGAAATGGAGCAGGAGTGTTCCAGCTCCACCATCGCCAGGGCCTCAACTACCTGCACTGCATAAAGGAAAAAGCTTCTTCAGGAGATTATCTGCTGGAGATCAGCAGCTCTCCACTTTATGATGGTGCAGAGCTTCGTGAACTGGAAGATGGCAGGGACAGAGACTATCTCTCCGGAGAGCTGGGCCAGGACCTGCACATGAATCTGCACATTACACTGCAATAGATTGCCACTGTGTGGCCCTAGAGACTCCAATGTGAAGCCCACTCACAAACCAGTCTTCCAGCTCTCTTTTATAATGATGGGTGCTACATATTAGCTTCATAAGCCATTTTAACCACAACATCAAAATCAAAGGTTTACAGTTTTTCTTAAACTCCAAATGTAGTGGCTTAGCTACACGGACATCAGACACCACATGAAAACCACTAACAGGACGTGAATAACAATCGTCTGTTCGATCACCTCTGCTGATAGTTGAGATGTTAGGCAGGAAGTTAACAGTCAGTTCTTAAAGTCAATGTGTAGGAAGCAAGAAAAATGACCATGCTAGTTTTTTGGGGTTTGTTTCCATACACTGATTAGTACAGAAAGTGCTGCCAGGACCGCTGAGTGGATTTGCATTGTTTATCCGGGGAAGAGATGGAAACGGGATCCACTTTGGGCAATGTTCTGCTGGACCTTGCAAAACCTTAAATCCTGGCGTTGATGTAGATTTCAACAAATTACACTTGTAGACGTTGACACACACAGAACACTCCTTTATGGTGACGGTATTCCCTAATGGCAACGGCCACTTTCAGCAGGATAAAGCACCTTTCCCGCACTTCAAAAATTTGTTAGGAAAGGTTTTAAGAACATGAGAAAGAATTTTTGGCCTCCAAATTCTTCCCATCTCAATTTAATCTGGCGTCTGTGGGATGTGCTGGAAAACTAGTCTGATCCCTGGAGGGCCCACTTCCCAGCTTTCATGACTCAAAGGATCTGCTGTTAATATTTTGGCCCAGATACCACAGCACACCTTCAGAGGTCTAGTGGAGTTCATGCCTTGATGAGCCAAAGTTTTTTGGTTCCATGAGGCCTTTCACAATATTAAGCAGATGGTTTTAATGTCACGATTAGCTGGTGTGTATGGTATGATACCACTGTCTGAAAATCCAGACAAATTTTGTTCTGATAGGGGCCGTTAATGTTTTTTGCTTTGCAGCCTACATTTGTCCTTTTAACGAATGTCATACTTTGTCAGAAACTCCCTGAAAAATATGTGATGATTTAGGACACAATTCTTTATGATCTGTTCGCTACATAAGCTGTTAGCTACAGTACAAAACCACAGTAGTCAACTGTGGGCCCAGCATGTCTTGTCTGATTGTCTACATTTGGTGTATAAGAAAAATTATTTAAATTTGATTTTGGTTGTAAATCATTGTAAGCATTCTATCAAATCCACTGGTCAACCTCCATAAACACACCAGGACTAAGCTTAAATATGTTTTTTGTAAAACTGATTATCGCATGTTTTTATGTGTCCATGAAAGCCTACAGTATTTCTGAATGGTGCTGTATGTAATGTACCTCTCATTAGAAGCCATGTTTCCCTGAGAAAGGACCAAAGCTACAACTCTAGACATGTTGTCAACCAAAAGGCTTTCTTCCACAGCTTCAGTGACCTCTGCTCTTAACAAATTTAGTAAAAGGCATTTTCCAAACGGGCTCTATTCTCTTTCGCAGTGATTGTGGTAGTTGTGGTGATTAAATGCAGTGCTGTTTTAATTGAGACGGACCGGATGGATGCCACCACGGTGTTTTTATATTTTTCAAACACTTCTATTATTGAAATCTGAACACTACCAAATACCATTTGTGTAGATTCATACAGGTGTATGTATAATAGCTACTCTTGATTAAACTGACTTTATATTTATTTTCTTCTATTTTGGTAGTTGCTAGCAACAATATGGCAAGATCATGTCAAGCCTAATTGTTGAATGAAGTGATGCCAAATTTATCACCAAACCTAAAAGGAAATGGTTGGAACTGCTTGGTTATGGAAATGTTTTACCATTTTCCAGCTTTATGTTAATATATTTAAAGAATTGCAACTAATCTTATAATATTTCTGCTGAATAAATGATCAGTCATTCAGAGTGGTTTGATGTGAAAAGCTCAATCAAATATCAGATTTAGTTCAGTTTAGTTCAATGAAATTTAGTGCCTCTGAAACTACCTCAAAGAAAGTCATTACATCATATTGTTACAAGCACGGTTTCATGACATGCTGAGGATGTTTTGGCCTAAAACAGTTTTTGAACACATTTTTGGTGAGAGGTGCATGCAGACTGTTCTAAGGCACTGAGTTTATTACATATTTGTTTTTCCCCACTATTTTAGCTGAGGAGACTTGTAGGTTATAAATCATTACAATAAATTATTTCCCATCAAACCACTCTGTTTATTTCTAAATGACTATTGAATTATTGAATAATCAGAAATTTTAAAAATGTAACGCCAACATAAGGGAGTGTGTTTTTCAGTCTTCCAGCATGAAGACATTTTCTTGCAGTTATTCAATGAAATTCAGGAGATTCCCTTTCAGCTAAAGTACTGTATTAAAGGATCCATATCCTGGAAATCAGTTTTTTTTTGTTTGTTTTGTTTGGTTTTTTTTTACATTTTTTCTAACCAGTGCTTTAACACTTAATATATGCAAGCAAACCCCGCCCTCACTGGTTCATAAAGACCATAGACTACAGCAGCCCTACACTCGAGAATGGTTTCAGCCTGGCCTGCTGTTAGAAGGAGACTTAAATAGGACAGCCAATCAGAACTGTCCTGAGTTCTTCCACACATCAGCCTCAAATCCACAGTAACTAAAGACAGATTGTCCAGTTGTAAAAGATGAAGGGGGGCTGGAAAATAGCTACACAAAACTGAACAAAGATGTTTTTGGTGCATAAAACTTCATGAAGGTCATTTGTGGAAATAAATGGAAGTAATGCTGGAAATAAGAGCTTAAACGATGAAATGAATACAACAGACTATTAAACACATTCAAGCTGATGTTTAACTTTGGTGCAAGGCTTTCTTTCAACAATTAATCAAATTTCAGTTGCACTTTCAGACAGTATATTTGGTTAAATTCATGGGCATTGATTTCTGTTTCAGTTGCAAAATGTTACTACTGCTGCCTCTCACAGTTCCTGTAAACTTTATGCAAATATCAGGCAAATTAAGCACAAAGATAAGATGCACTTGTTTGAATAACAATGTATGTAACCAAAAGCAGAAAAATCATGTGAAATTACTTCAGTTCTTTTAAACACTTGAACAGTACAGTTCAGAAAGAATATTTATAGTTTTCTTGGTGGATTGCATTATTTCCCATCATCATGTGTTTTAGTTTCACTCAATGATTTGCATGACCTTCAGGTACAGAACCGCATATTGTTCTAGTTCACTTAGACAGCAATAATAAAAAAATTTTTTAACACGGTTGAAAGATAATATCTGATTGCAACTTGCAGTGAAATCCTGCCTCCTTTACTGACTTGCTTGAGCCAGCATAATAATCATTTAACACTCACGGTGCTCTTTCTTCCCTTTGCAGACTGTAGATCATTGTCTTGGTTCTTGACAAGGTTAGTCCTCTAGTTTTAGGGTGTTTTGCCTCGGTCACCTTGGGTTTGGACCTGGATTCTGTAAAGCTGCTTTGTGACAACAGTCGTAAGAAGTGCTATATAAATAAAACTGTATATAAATAAAACCTTTTTTTTTTTTTTTTGAGGTTTATGGTTCTTTAGGACATGTTGGTGGATTTTTGATGTCTAATTCAGTTTTCATAGTGTTACTGGCCTAAGCAGCCAGAAAATACAACGCTTTAAGTACAATTCAAAAACAAAAGGATTTTTGTTCATGCTGAAAAAAAAAGGTTTTAAAGCAAACGAACAAAAGACTTCAGATCAGCTTCATTGCTCCCACTTATGGTTCACTACTTACCTGACAGGTGAGACACTGTGATCAGTAAAGTTGTTCACCGATGGTGAGGCTCAGCCAATTCGGTTATCCTGACCCCTGCTTATGCCTCAAATGTGAGAATCTTGAGTGTGTAATTTCTGAAAATGGTGAACTGCGTTTGCACTTTCCTCTGATTTTGGTTCCTGAGCAACGGCAACCTAGTAATTACTGACCAGGTCCCATAATCTGAAGGTTCTGTAGGTTGCCCTGAGGTACCCATGACAAGGTACTGTCCCAAACATTGCTCCTCGGGTGCTGGATAAAGCTGCCTGCTACTACAATGTGTGTGTGGGGGTAAAATACTGAGAATGCATGTAGTTGTAGTTCACTGTGTGCTATGCTGTAGTTTCACAAAAACAAAGTCACTTTCACTTCATTTCAAATTGTACATTTCTGCCAGGGAACAAATGGAACTGGATTAATCAATGAAATATGTAACAACAATCATGAATGGAACGCATTAATAAGTCATGTTTAAGGATTTAAAACACTGCTAGGAGCTAGCTCTTCAGTTTTCCAAACATATTGTCTGAAAGCCAAAGCTTCACATGTCTGAGATGGTCTCCTGCTGAAAAGTGTTCTGTGCAATCATCAAGTAAAACTATTCCTCCTTTTCATTGATTGCAGTTTTGTCTCATTCTGATATAAAATTAATTAGAACAAGGCATTTCCACAACTGTGCAAACCCTCAAACTCCTCCACACCCCCAGTCTTGATCAGTGATTCCAGCTCAGAGTCGGGTTCATTTTGGACATGTTTTCTTACTTATTATACAATAATATACCTGGTCCAACTCCACTTCTACTACTACTTCAGAACATGGGTCAGACATTACAGCAACACATCAAACATGGAGAACAGGGGTATACATAGCAAATTTCTCTGCCTTGAGCTACAGGGTGTTATTTTTCATAGCCAGGGCCACCACCAATCTCCGGCTTTAATAAAGAAATGAAGACGCTTCCCTTTGACTCCTACAAAACACTGACATTCAGCAAGAAGCCGCTGTTCCCATCTCAACTGATTCTACAATCGAACTTTCACAGATTCACTAGAAATGGTACTTCACATAATCCTGGTTTTGACAGAGTTCAGTGATGTTCTCTGCCCGGGTAAAGCGACAGAATAAGATGTGCTGAGATGGTTTAAACACTGGGTGGTGTTGTTGCTCCAGTTACTGATGTACTCTTATCTTTAAGTGTCAGTTTACATGGATGTGCATTTGCTGTTTGAAATGTGGTTTGAAGCTCTTATTGAGAAATAATTTCAAAAGGAGTGACTCATTTCTTAGGATTTTTTTAAATTATTTATTGCAATAAAGATGTAGAAAGTATTGGTAACCTTAAATGTTAAAATGTTAGAAAAAAAAAAGCATCTCTGTGACAATTAACAGTACAGTATATCAAAACATTCCTCTTCCAATCGGATCAATTAGACCCTTAGACCACCCTTATGCTTGAGTAGATGTCAAACTCACTTGTCAACATAGCTTTTCTTTAAAAGGTATATAAAAGATAGAAATGTACAGTGGAGAAACAAAGTGTAACAGTAATCAAAAGGGAACAAAATCAACATGCAATTCAAAAAAAAAAAAAAAAAGGAAACTGGAGAAATCTAGACTAAAATAAATATTTAATATTTCTCCATATTAATTTGCCATTATTATTCCACTCCCTTAATTTATCTGGTTAGACTAGAAGATATTTACAGGTTAGTTAGAATTACAGTGTGAACTAGAGATGGGAGAAACACGGCTGACTGTTTTTGTCATCCTTCATTACGGCTCTCTGTTCTGATGGAGTGAGAGGATCTGGGCTTTGGCTACATGAGCGAGAAGGTCGAAGAATTAAAAAAAAAAAAAAAAAAAAAAAAAAAAAAAAAGATGGGAGAAGCATCTGATCTTACACAGAATACAACAGCTTTTGGAGGCACTTTGGAAGTACCTTGTGAAACCCAGGATACAGTAGCCTCTGATGTCACTTATGAAGAACACACACTTACACATTTATAGTAAATTTCCTTGATGTCTAAATATTTCTCCCAATTTTTACTAAGTTTAAATATATATTTATATATATCTTAATAATTTAAGATAACAGGTGATGGTTAATTGCTCGATTATTTTGCACTTCGTAAGGGAATTTCAGGGTTTTACAGCCACACACCCACACTCGCTGTACATACAACAGATCTTAAAAGAAATAAAACTGTACCCTCTGAAGTCAAAAGCGCTTCACACAATGCCCACCGTCTTGAAAACAAAACGTAAACTACTTGTCCCACAGACCAAGTTTTTTTTGTTTTTTTTGTTTTAAATACACTAGAGCATATATAGAGCAAGCTATAAATATGAATATATTCATGGCATATTTCTCACATTGTGATTGGTGATGAACATGTATTGTCCTGATGCAGTCATGTGCGTATTTATTACACAGAGCCTGACAACACATCATAGCGTTAAGCTTGCATGTGGGCAACTCTGGTTAAACAAGTTGAAAAGAAAAAAAAAATCCCCAAAAAAACGATCAAATGACTTTCAGCGATGGTGTTTACATTCAAACAACATTTAATTTAAAGCAGTATCACATTATGAAGAACTGCACAGAGAGTGCAGAAAGGTGGGAAAGTCGTGTGTGGACCTAAACCAGTTCATTGTAGATTTCATCTTAAGGCAAGTTGAGTCGATTCACTTTATGTCAAGCTTGACAAGAAATGAAATCAAACCCTCACATTAAACGCTTGTCTAGCTCAGGCTAGAAAAACTTTGCTAAACCATACCTCTGTGGCCACCAGCATGTTCAACTGGGACAGGAAAAAGCACTGCAGGCAGGAAAGATCCAATCCTGAGGTTTTGTTTTTTTTTTTCCTTTTTTTTTTTTTTTGGATGAGTGACTTTTTTATTACCATCATTTAAAAGGGAGGGAAATGAGTAGTGCTCATCTCAGTTCACCTGCATAGAGGTATATGTGCATCTCATACAACAAAACCACAGACAACAACATTCTTAGGACCAGCTTCAATCAACATATCAAGACATCCTGTAATCTGTGGCATGACCCACAACAACTGCTGCAATACCTGAACAGGCCTAAAGGGAAGCCCCACAATTTAACAGGCAAAGAAGGAAAATAACTGGCTACTATGTAACAGTCCAAAACATGAACAAAAACCGAGATGATGCTTTATGTTAAAGTCCTAACACCGCTGACATTGTAGCTACAAGTGGACGGCTTTGCAAACAAGACCGCCCACTATTAGTACAGATGGGAGAGTCATGAAAATGTAATTACATTAAAAACATCATAACTGACATTACATTCTATTTTTATGCATCTATTTTTCTGTCTATGTCTGCGTTTACCTGCTAATCAATCAACCAGCCAGTATGGCTTATAAGATAGAAGTCAACAATCATTACTTCTGCTTTTAAGGCAAAGTCATCCTCTACACCAAGACATGCAGGCTTGCAGAACTACATAAATTCAAGAAGTCACATCATATTTGGTTGATTGTTCTTTTTGTATCCATCGTATTATAGCAGCTTTGACGTGCCACTCTTTTGATACACCTTTTTAGACAAGAACCAGTCATCACATCTTCAAGCCACAGATTGTTCATCTGCACTCAAGAGATCCAGCACTCTGTTCAGACTGCCCTTCAAGCTCTGTACAAATGAATTAACCTTCTAGCTTCTATGACCGTAACATCCCGGATTAGGGTGCTGTACTAGGAACACTAAAATCCCTTCACAGTTTAAAGGAAGACTGAAATCTGTAAAAGAAAGGAACAGGTCAAAAGATGGAAAATTACTTCAAGGTGGGGGCACTTTTTAGGCTAAGAATTGGAAACCTTTGCCAAAACCAGTCCACTCGCATAAAATTCTTAATTTTTAGTACTTTTAAAATCCAATTTAAAAATGGTCTACTAACTCTACAGATATTTAAGCATCATGGCAATGTTTTACAATTTAATTTGATTGAACTGGAAGGCACATCTATAAGGCTATCAAAGGTGTTGCAAAGCATTCTGCATGGTTTTCTCCCACATGAGGAAAAGTAGGAAAACAAAGTGATTATTGCTGCTTCAAATAGCAAAAACAAAAGGAAAAAAGTTCACAATTTAATTGTTACAATTATAATAATGATAATGATAATCAGAACAATGCTTTATGCTCAGATGCCTGTGAACCAAAGAAAACACTGACCAATGAATTATTGAACATGTTCTCATCCTCTCCCCTATTGTCTGGAACATTCTGGAAATAAACCCTGTGCATTCACAACTTTAACTTCCAGGAAGTGTGTCAGCAGCAGGGATTACTGAGCTACAGAAAC
Organism: Hepsetus odoe; assembly: GCA_017165825.1. NCBI lineage: Eukaryota > Metazoa > Chordata > Actinopteri > Characiformes > Hepsetidae > Hepsetus > Hepsetus odoe. The sequence goes on from CM029383.1 coordinate 16,391,339, forward strand.
AAAAAGTTTCTCAGGAGATGGTACTTGTCTATACATCGTCCTCTCCACCATCACCATCATTACTATCCTTGCAGTCACATATGATCTATCACGTGTTGGTGTGGGCACATTTGTCTTTAGTGTCAGTGTATCAGTGAGGTGTGCTTCACGGGGATCTGTGATCATCAGTTCACTTAAGAGTAGAAAGTGAGGACACTCTGGTGGTTGCCACGAACTAATAGGATAGGCGGGAGGTCCTTGGAAAGAGTGTCCAACCAGGACATATACAGAGCACTGGACACTGCCCCCTTCCTTGCCAGTGGCATACTCCTATTGGGCAGAGAAAGAAAGCATTATTTGTCAAATACTGTGGGATGCACAGATGAAAACTGTGGTTCAAAGCCCAGAAATAGCCAATTTCAACATTTTACAGTTTAACAACTCTTTACTCAGAGGATGAATCACAGAATGAGCCAACAGAAACCAATAAAAAAATAAGTTATAAAATGCTGCTCTTGACATGCTACAGTGCTACAGCTTGTTTCTGGAGACCACAAGACTCCCCATAAGGTGCAGTAATGAAAAATAATAATGAAACTATTATTTTGCATTACTTTTGCAATTAGTTACTATTTGAATAATTTGTATTTCATAATTTGCAACACTGATTATGACGCATAAAATAAAAAGGACAGCACAAACTTAATAATGCTGGGGGAAAGCCCAGAGTGTGCCGTGTTCAGCCTGAAGCCTTAGAGTACCTTCTCAGGTTACCTTGGAACACTGCTTATTCATTTACAGTCCTTAGTGATGGAAAGAGGACTCTTCCCTTACACACGCAAATACACACATACAAAAAGGCCCAAAAAAAATAAGCAGATGTTATATGTACCACTGTTGATGTCATCTTTTAATCTGAGTCAAAGCTACTTACATGACAATGAGGTTGGCAGTGCTTGAGTGTTCCTTCAACAGCTCATTTAGTCTGATCTGACGATTACTCTGAAGTACAAACACACGCACACACGAAGGTTAGTGTAATGTTTTATTGAACGCAGACAGCCCATAATTTTGACCTTTCCTTAAGAAGAAAAAAAAAAACAAACAAAAAAAAAAAACAGGCTCCACCTTCTCCAGCTCCCCCCAATACCAAAAGTACAACTCAATTTCTTGTCTTTTGAAATAAGAATAGAATTCTAATTACTCTCATTAAAAGAGATCAGTCCAGTTATGGAAGCTGATATGGCTCTCAGAACTACAATAAAATCCTCCATATATGAGAGTATAGTTAATAGGCTTTCATTGTTGCATGCATGGTGCCAGTATTTCATTAAATATAGTTCATTTTGTCATCTAAGAGACTGAGGAGAACCAGGCTGCAATGGAAGCTATTAGAGTTGTCGGAGAAACAGGCTTATGCTCACCTTGGCCTTGTAGAGCTCCAGCTCATTGTCAGTGATTCGCCAGGGCTCATCCGCCTTCAGCTTTTCTGCTGCCTCCTGATCCATGTCGTCCTCTCGCAGCTTATAGGGCTCTATCATCTTTGCAAAGGCTGCCAAACTGGGGGAAAAGAAAGAAAGAAAGAAAAAAAAAAAAAATTATTATATATTAATATATATATATATATATATATATATATATATATATATATATACAGATATATATATATATATATATATATATATATATATATATATATATATACACACACGCAGTGAATAAAGCAAGTACACAAACATAATAAAGGAAGTGAAGACCTGAAATTGACAAATGGTGGGAAAGTGTCTTGCAACAACTCTAATTCATCTTAACCTTGGATTACATATACAAAGTAATGTGCAAAAGTCTTGAGCTACTCTTCATTTATTCATAATTTGCTTAACAAGAGCCAGTCATGGTTTGTTTTTTTGTTTTTTTTAAATGTAATGTTGAGGAATAGCTTACAAGGCTTTCTGAAGGACTTTCAAAGTTTTAGGTTCTCATTTTCAATTTAGCCCCTGTACCAGACTAGTTTCAGTGGGAGAATCAGTGTGGTATCATCATACGTTATTCAGAAGGATGAAATGTTTCACATGTTCAAAAAGAAGACATTTCTTTTATGTATTCTTTGTGGAGGGTCAGTTCATCATCTTAAGACAACCTCCAGTCATTAAGCAAGTTGGGATGGTTTTTGCAATATGTATGATTCCTAAATTAAATGTATGTCTATGGAGATGCCATTCAAAGCAGGATAAGCACTATAATCCAACACTCATTTAAAATTTTAATCATTACAGCCACTGACCAACAAGACACAAGCAAAATAGAGGCAACAAATGACAAAATGAATAATTCAGAAAGCCTTGTTTTTGACACTGCAATCATAAGGCCTTTGGGAAATCCACTCAAAGTAACTGCACAATTACAGAGATGTTTACAGGAAATCACTAAATGCTAGTACTCATCACACAAGGGCTGAGATAATAGGTGCTGGTAATGCTCATCCTACCTCTCAGACTTAGGTTTTGTATTGATGTCTCCCAGAACAGTGATGTCGGAGAAATCTATTCTGAACTTGCTGAGCAATGTAGCCATTCTGAGAAAAGAACAAAAGAATGAAAATGGGTTACAGAACAGCAACAAATCCATTTTGATTAGGAATGTGTTTAAAAAAACAACACTGAAATTTACTCTGGTGCCACTGTAATGTTATAAAAAAGTCAAGTACTGAAAGAATTGCTGTGGCAGGTTCTGCGGATTTAAGGCTCTGGACTGTTAAAATTACCTGTGGATTTGAGAGATACCAGCCACAAGGCTGCTCTCTGAATAGTAATTTCCTCAGGACTTGCCTTCAAAGGAAGAAAAACTTCAAAGAGCAAAAAACAGCAGCAGTTGGTTTCATTCAGCTAAAGGCTTTGTTATTTTATGTGTGATCAGAGTCTCATAGGATAATTAGAAGTCCTCAAAAGAGGTATTCTACCAGGTGTGATTTTTAAAAATAAATGTTAAAAAGTTACTGTAACAAAAACTGAATGATCCTCAGTAAGATGAGATATGACTATAAAAACACTGTGCTACTTTTGCCTCTAAAAAGCTCATTACATTAGAATCTAATGATTAGATGTAGCTAAAAATTAATCAATATCTCTGAAATAAGTCCATAATCATGTTATACTATACAATCATCCACTTAACAACATAACATAATCTCAAACAGACTGATAAGCAATTGTATATACTGCGCAGTGTTGCTTGAAACCCAGGGACTTCCACATTAGCTTCACTTTGTAAAAGGAACAAGCGCTGGCACAGTGCTAAATTTAGCAAACAAAAGAGCAGCAGGCAGCTGCAAAGGACAATGGGAAACATTTGTGTTGGACAATACCGCCATGTGGGTTCCAATGAGAAAAAAAAAAAAAAAATAGGGGGAGAGAGACAGACAAATGTAGAGAGGCACACAGAGATACAGAGAGAGAGAACAATAGTAGAGGGAAGCCATGCATCAAGTAATTTAGGTAAAAAAATAAATAATATATAAATCTAATATATAAATAATAAATAAATAAATAAAATAATAATATTGAGCCTCACAGCAGATGTTTAAAGCTGTAGACATATGAATTTGTCTTGGCCAAGTTGCATTTTCAAAAACAGGAACTACAGCATGTAGAAATCAGCACAACACCTTTCAGAATATCCTAAGTAGTTTCTTGTTGTGCAACTGTGATGTATCTGAATTAAAAAAAAAAAAAAAAAAAAAAAAAAAAAAAAAAGTATTAATCGGCTCTATACATTTGTTTTTTTTATAGATATCATACACGGTCAAACTGCATATCTGTTTAAGATGGCAGACATGTGCTTCTGCTGTATTATGTACAACGAACAAAACATTTAATGTATTTATAAATATTTGAAACGCTGAGTATTGAGACATGACACTATAATATATAACACTGCATTGTAGTATCATGTATAGGTTACCCTCATATGTAATGTGTAACATTGTATGTAGTATGTGAATACAAAATAGGCATGGGTGATGAAATATATCAAGTGGGAAAATACCCATACATTTTCACCACATACATGCTTAAAGAGGGACATGAAACGGTTGTCATGGGAAAAACTTGTTCATCACAATCAAGGTAAAAAAAAGTCAGTTTGTTTGTAAATAAAGCTTATGATGGACATACATATTAAAAATAATATCAAAAGCCTCTCTGTACCATTTTTATCTAGCTTTGTGATCCACATTATTTAATTAAAGAAAATGTATATGTTTGCCAGACATTTAGATAATGTTGTCTGAAATGATTAAACAAAAACAACTAAAACACACTCCAGATGAAAATTAAGATACTAACGCTCTGCGGTCATGATCAATCCTGTTGATCTTGCCCCCAATGAAGACACGAATCTTACAGTCCTTCCACTTCTTTTTGTTGGTGATTAAATATGGGATGAGAAGAGTCAAGCCTGGTTTGGACAAAATACACTGACTATTTATCATCATTGAATTTTCTTTTTTTTTTTCTTCTTAAACATAAAAAGAAAAAACTTACAAATTTACACACGTGTAACTATGCAGTGCATGCTGCTAAACTGCTTGATGGGAAAATACATAAATAAACAAAATGTAGAATGGCTGTAACATACCACCATCATCAAATAGCCACCAGACATCTACTGTCCCTTTGCCCTGCTTCTTCTGAAACTGCTGACTGGCCTCCAACAGTTTTTGATCAGCCACATTTAGTGGCATAGTTGGGCTGGTTTTATCTAGAATATACACAAACAAATACACATAATTCAGGAAAGCAGTTCATCAGACAGCAAAGGTTTCACAAAAAGCTACACTCTTATTAAAGTCTGACAGTAGAGGGGTGCATATAAAATACATTTTAGGAAGGAAAACTCAAGTTCAGTAGTTATATCCCTATGCACAATCACACAATGAAGTCCCAGGGGAGCACTTGGAATATAAACACAGCTTCTTAGAAGAAACTTTAAGTTACGACCCACCAAATAAACACAAATAAAAGACTTTTAGCACTAAATAAAGCAGAAGTAGTAGTAGTCCAGGAGAGAATTAGGATAAAGAAAGGCATGTTATCAAAGCACACCACACAGAGACAGGTTCCCCAAGTATAATGGAGGGCACAGTACCACAGGTAGGCTTGAGGCCACAGGAAACCAAAAGCAGAGGTTTAGAAGGCGGCCAGCAGAAAAAAGCAACATGAAAATTGAAGTAAGTGGATAGTTATTCTTAAATGAGAGAGAGAGAGAGAGAGAGAGAGAGAGAGAGAGAGAGAGACACAAGATGGACTGCCTGCCTTTTTTCAACAGGGGCTGTGTGGGTGCTTTTCCATCGTCCTCGTCATCTGGATAAAGTTCACCAAAAAAAAAAAAAATGTAGAAAAGGAGAGGGGAGAAAAGAGAGGAGGGTTAATGCTCGCTGCTGTCATGATGTGAAACACATGCGTCAACAGTGAGGTACAATGAGGGGTCTGTTCTGTTAACACTGCATTAGAAGTTGCTCCAAATGAAACGAACTGCACTCTGTGGGGAGAAAATAAATAAATAATATAATATAAAAAAACACATGCTCAATTTCAATCTCATCAAGTCTCTTAGGAGAACATGATCCTTCAGTTCAAAACAACATACACTGCCCAGAGCATCTCACCCATACAACCCTAAAGTGCACGGTCATGATAGCAGGACAAAATCAGATCATAAGGGGGGAAATAAAAAATAATAATAAATAAATAAAAAATTTATTATATTAATTGTAATTGAGAATGAGAAGCCATCTGATGAGAAGCCATCTGATAACCATAACTCATTCTTTTAACATAATAAGGTTAAAGTTAAAAACATCAGATTTTTCTTCAAACCTCATTAATATAGATCCCTCAGTCGAATACACTTCTGTTCATAGCTCAACAAAATTTTTTTTTAAGAAAAGCAAAATGAATGCCTTAAGTTAGGTAGGGTGCTTGCCTATGGACCTATGGCTCATAGAGGTCCCAGGTTCAAATCCCACCTCTGGTGCTACCTCCACTGGGTCCCTGGGCAAGACCCTTAACCCAGAGTTGTTCCAGGGGGACTGTCCCTGTAATTAGGAAATGGAAGTTGCTCTGGATAACAGCGTCTGCTAAATGCCGTAAATGTAAATAAAGGTTCATACGAGTGTAAAATATGAATAAGGTTAATCAGTGCCTCATCACAAATCCCACACATTTCTTCCAGTCATGAGTCTGGAGCTGTTGAAAAATAGCTTTTAATCAACCAACTGGACACTAAAAATTATTGTCATGTGTCATGCAAATACTCTAGCTCGACCTCGTTCCCAGCCTAACAGCTTCCCGTTTCTGGGAATTCTGTCCCAGCTTGTTTGTCACCCAGCTGTGGGGGTAGATCTCAGATGGCCAGGACATCTGGAATGCGTGTGTGTGTGTGTGTGTGTGTGTGTGTGTGTGTGTGTGTATATAATGTGAAGTGTGTTAAGGACAGGAGCAAAAGGTCCCAGTGGGACAGTCAAGATCAAAGGGTCACGTCACAACACTTCCTGTATCTAAGACATGGTCCACTAAAAAGTAGCATTCACACGAATTCAAGGGATATCCACTGGACCAATTTAAGGCCTAGGGATGTCTAAAATGAGGGAAAACATCAGAAAACTCAATGGATAGCACTAGAAAATATCACAGCACATTATTATGCCATTTAAGGTTTCATTAAATCTAATTAATATAAAAATTGCTAACCTTTTTGGACAGCTGGACTGTTCTGAACACTTGTTGCCTTGGATGAGAGTTTAGAGGAGTCACCGTCGGAGTCTTTGTTCATATCTATAGACACCACAACATCCTTCATACCAGAAGTATCATCTTTGGGGAAAGAAGATTTATAGCATTATTTGCCATGTCTCAGTAAAGGCAATTTCAAATCGAGTTTGATATAAGCAGAGGTTCCCGTTTTGAAAAACCAACTGCATTACAAGACAATTTTCTTATATAAACATAGCCCTGTTACTTAAGCATCAGACCTTAATTAATATAATTGAACAATTCAGGTGCCAAAAAAGCTAAATGTCAAAAAAGGTGCACTTTTAGCATCCTATTTGAGTCATGTGTGCACTTTGTTAGCTACCACTTGGACTCCTTTTAGAGCAGTAAGTTTAGGTTCATAAGAATCTTTCATTTTGGTGCCTTTGGTGCTAATATCGCAACAACTGATGATTTTGCAATGTACCTTGGCCTTGAATGTGGGAAATATCAAGCCCTTCTCCAAGTCGTAGAATGACAGTACCATACTGGAAGTCAAAGGCATCGCTAAAACATACACATGGACACAAAAACAATTAGGTTCTCATGGGAGGATATCAGACATCAAATGGACTGATCCGTGACATGTTTACATTAGAGCAGTACTTTTCCACCAGGTCCAAACAATTACAGTAAATACTTAGACTGCACACACAAACAAGGCTAAGCACATGTTACTCTGAGGGAACAGAACTTACATATGGCAAAAAAAGGTCTACAGCTAACCATGCACAAGAAAGAAAGCTATTTCAATTCAATTCAATTCAATTTATTCTTGTATAGCGCCTTTTACAACAAAGTGATTTCCTCATATTAAGCAACATGGTGCTTTCCCTGAGGGGCATGGCACATATTCACAGCTCCATTTGGCAAAAGGCAAATTAATAATTAATTAATCACAAGTATCATTGTTATTTGCTAGATTGATTTCATCTTTGTCTCTCTGTCTCTCATGTAGTAATTACTATAGCATTGGTGGGACTACTATGTCTGATAAGCACATGAATGCCCACTTTGACAGATTTCGGGAGAGGGCCATTAGAATCTGTTTTCTGAGGGGATAAAAGTAGCAAAACTTTTTAAAAAGCTTTAGAAGTCTCTCCAAAAAATAAAAACTACTATTTGAATTATTCAAACGTGAAGCATAACATTTTCTAATACAATGGAAGGGAATAAACTCACTGTATCAAATTGATGTATGTTTCTGTGTCCTTCATATCTCCGTTTCTCCAGTCATTCTTAAAGCCAAGCACCAGTGTGTTTGGTTTGAGTCTCCCAAGGCCAGCAGCCTTACAGAAACAGTCATGTTAGCTAGTTCTTAAACACAATGGAGCAACAACAGGTACAGTCCCCTAGGAACATGTCTTAGATGATTTCGGTAAGTTATGGATAATGGACTTCTTTTGCCTTAGTTACAGGGCTTATAAGTGTGTTACTTCGCAGGCAAAAAATTAATTAACAGTTGCTGGTATTTAACTAGGTTAAAAGAATGAAGAACAGATGTAGACTAAAAAGCACTGATTTATGTCGCTCTGAATAAGAATGTCTGCAAAATTCTGAAAATGTAAACATGTTAAAGAAAAGCATAGCTGTGCGCGCACATACACACCTGCAAAAGGTATTGGGTGCCCACACGGAGGTCCTCAGCAATCACAGGCGTGTAAAAAGCTTTGGAGTTGTTGTTGAGAAGCCAGCGCTGATAGCGCATAACATCACTGTTAAGCTCCTTAAAGTTAGGCCTGCGAGAACTCTGACAAAGAAATGACAAAGCACCGTTTTCTGCAACAACTCTCATGCCACAAGCCTATAAGTATTACAACCAAACCATAACAGGAGAGAATTGTCCTTAAAAGTACATATGATGCACATTACAATGTCTATCATCGAATTATAATCCATAATAAAGAACTGGAGAACCGGAGGGGGAATTTTCCTCTAGTTTTTGGTTTAATAATTGGCTATGCGGTGCAAGAGAATGGAAGGGTAATATGCTCCTTCGGGTCCAGTTGCGGGAATGTAATGGAACTTGAACTTAGACGATGTGCTTTTGATTACTGTGGTGTGTCGACCCTGGCAGGGAAATTGTTGTAAAGTGTTTTTCACATCCATTACATCACTGTCGTCACTACAATTGGCAGAGAGAAAGCTTTATTGCTCCAGGTAGGACTATTTCAGTGCGCAAATAATCTAGAAAACAAGAAGCTACTGTGCTGAACAATTCAAGTTTACATATCTATTCAATGTACTAAACACTTACAGCTTGCAACAGCCTCTGTAGATTCTAAAACATTTCCTCCCAATATATGGGAAGCTGAATACTGTATATTTTCAAACTGTTGCACATGCAACCAAAACAAATTTGACAGATTCCCAACAGTTTACTATAACAATTGTTGTGAAGAACAATTAAAACAACATGGGCAAAACCTTTTTCAGCCTATAGTTGTAGAATGGATATACACTTTGTGCACAATTATTAGGCAAGTGAGTATTTTGACCATATATGCATATATTCCAGCTTCCAAGCTGTTCAAACTTGAATAATTTTTAGGCAGCTTCTTTTCCTCCTCATGCAAAACGGGCCAAATAAGATATATAACTGATTCTGAAAAGTCAAAAATTATAATATAATATATGTCTTTCACAGGGATGTGGTACTCTTGAAATTGCTAAGATATTGGAGTGTGGTCAAAGAACTATCAAACAGCTTGCTGTAAATAGTTAACAGGGTTGCAAGAAACGTGTTGAAGAAAGGGAGAGAAAAAAAAAAAAGACACAAATTAACTGCAAATTAATTTAAATCCAAAGATTTGAAAAGAATCAAACATGAAGCTATCAGGAAAACATGATCCTCCAGTGCCGTCATATTCCAGAACTGCAACTTACTTGGAGTGTCTAGAAGTACAAAATGTTCAGTGCTAAGAGAAATGGTAAGGCAGGCTAAAACCCGACCACCACTGAACAAGTATACATAATAGTTGAAATGTCAAGACTGGGCCAGGAAATATGTCAAGACTTTTTTATGGACTGATGACTAAGATGAGAGTGACTCTTGACGGACCAGATGGATGGCCCATGGCTGGATCTGTAACAAACACAGAGCTCCACTTAAACTCTGACACCAGCAAGGTGAAGGTGCTGGGGCTGGTATGGGTGGGTATAAGCTGATATAATTAAAGATGAGCTAGATGGACTTTTTTTCAGGTTTTTTTCAGGTCTCAAAATCAACTCCCAAACCTAATGCCAGTTTTTAGAAGACACTTTCTTTAAACAGTGTTTCAGAATAAGTCTGCATCTTTCAAGAAGGCCATGATTTTTATGCAGGACAATGCTCCATCACATGTATCCAAATACTCCACTGCATAGCTAGCCAGTAAAGAATAATGACAAGGCCCCATTCCTCACCTGACCTAAACCCTATTAAGAATTTGTGGAACTTCTTAAAATGGGAGATTTACTGTCCACCTCTCTGTCAGCTTCGTGAACTGTTGAAGATCAACTTTTTGTACAGCAGCACCCACAACCTTCCAGACACTTCAGACCTCATGAATGGAAGGCTTATGACTGTAATTGAAAAGAAGGCTGGCTATATTGGTCACTGTTTTTGGTTTATTTTTTGAAAGTCAAATGTTAAATATTTTTTTCATCTGTTAAAGTGAGAATAAACAAAAAAATGTTAAGGTAATAAGGGAGATGAAAATGCTTGTTTTTTTATTCATTTGCGTAATAATTCTGCACACTAATAGCAGTGTAATAATTGTGCACACATATGTATTCCCCTGAGAATGTTCATGCCCACAATTTCTATGTAAAATATTCAGGTTTCAAGGTAATTAACATTTTGAATGGACTGATAGCACTGTAATTGTTCCCTATTAAAATTAATCCTCAAAAAAAACTCACCTGCCAAATAATTGTTCATATGGTGCAGACTGAACTATTAAAACATGGATATGTATATGGACATGGATAGGTCAACTGGACATTGCTGTAAACTAATAGGAGACAAATTATATTTCCTTTCCTTATCTCTGGGACTTTAAGCCCAAACACAAAAATATCCATTGATCAAACACCTTAAACAGTCTCTATGTTATTAGCCAGCTGCACAATAACCCTAAAACAAAATCTTAAAACACTTGGTGGTACTAAAAACCAGATTTAATAAACAGATCAACTTACAACGCGTATATGGCCGCAGACCATCAGGCCAACATTTTTTGTAAATGCATGAACCAGATTTAGGAGAGCTGGTCGAGAGTTGGGTGCCCCAGTCATCACCAAACACTGTGGCCTATTAAAAAAAAAAAAAAAAAAAAGGAAAGAAAAAAATGTATATAATATATATATTTTTTAAAAATACAGTTATCACAACTAGCAGTCTCAATGATTTGCAATTAGACAGCTTTGTCTTTGCATGACCTTGAAAGTTCATCTCTTTGGTCAGCAACAGAAAATAATTCCAAAGATTAGTGTACTTCAAAGCAAATATGCTAAGAAACAGGGATTATAGCCTAGCTAAGGGTAGCAACTCGTTTGATTATCAAGGTATTAATCAGACACTCCTTAATCCCCCATGGGCTTATTGCCATGGGAACTCTTAAGAGGCCACACTCTGGTCAGACTTTATTCCATTTCAGCTCCTATAAGTCCTTGCTAGCTGTACATTTGTCTGGTGTTACTGAGATTACTGTCATTCTGTATTGAAATCCTAACACTGGAAAATAACCAAATTTAATGTTTTGTGATTTATTTTTATTACCCTATTTGCACCCTCAAGTCACAACCAAATCTAGAAAAAATAAAAACTATTTTTAGTAAGTTTCAGACTGGCCAAATGGCATATGACTAATGAACTTTGCTAGAGGCCATTTTGAGTTTTAATGTCAGCTCAGCAAATATGATCCAATGAGCTGTAGCACTCTCAGTGGGCAGCGTAAGCGATGCTCAGTATTCCTGATTCCATTTCTGAGCTGTTCACCCAGCATGATTACAATGCTGCTTAAAAGAGGACAGAGAGTGTATATACAAGGTAGGCAGGTGCAGCCAACAAATTGCCTTAGCTGTACATGTTGGGGGGAAGGGAGGGGGCACTTTATTCATGTAGTTTTTTATATATATAAAAAAATACATGAATAAAGTTTTTTACCCCCCTTCTAGGGGCATGTGATATGTACACATACAAGGTAGGTAGGTATAATATATATATATATATATATATATATATAAAATTGTTTTTTTTTTTTTTTAAACACACGGTACTGTGCAAAGGTGTGCTTTCAGAAATATAAATAATGATTGTTTATTTTCATCAATTTACAAAATGCAAAGTGAGTGAACAAAAGAAAAATCTAAATCAAATCAATATTTGGTGTTACTACCTTTACAACATTTTTTCACACCTGCCTAAAACCTTTGCACAGTACTGTGTGTGTATATATATATATGTAAACCACTTAACTTGTATCTAAAAAGACTCCCCAACCAATCAAAAATGGCCAGATTTATTTTTTTTAGTTCAATAGTTTATTTAGTTCAATAGCCTTTTAGCTCATATCAACCCCATTTATTGAGGACTAATTCACAATCTAGGGATCTGTTGTCAAGTTTTGATATTATAAGAAAAATGAAAAGTAGACAGGCTCCCCATTAATTGGCACATCTCCAAGTAAGAAGATATTTTATGATTCTGAGGTTGTAATTGGGTATCACCAAGTTACAAAAACAGCCACAAACAACTCTGCCTCATTTAGCTCAGAAAGGTACTGATACTTCAAAGTCATTTTTAAATTTTTACATTTAAGTTTAATTGTTCCAAACACAAACATAATCTGCTTCATTTGAAACATTACACAGCCTCCATTTTCTTGATATTACAAATTGTTCCTGTTTGGCGGTTTATTACTGTAATAAACTGATTACAACAATTATATAAACATCTACAACAAAAACAGGTAATATGACCAAATGGAAAAATCAATCTACCTGAAAGTTTTCACATGGTCTGCAACTCCACAGAGCTGAAGGCTGTGCATCAGGGCCTGGTGGTAGGTCAAAGCCTGGGTGGATGAACCCCAGTTCACATCTGCATATAAAGAATATTTAATTAAGAACACCTTTCAAAGACACCTACTCCCACATGGGGGGTTTACTTTCACCTTAACATCACAAGGCTACAACCATGCATCAGCAGGAAAAAAAAAAAAAAAAAAAAAAAAAAGGAGAAAAACAGCTAATGTAAATTTTACTAAATATATGCCACTGACACAAAGTTAGAGAGGACAATAGCTTAGTGCTGTGCTGGTCTCATTTAAATCTTGTATAACTTTTTAAACAGACTCAATTCAGGAACAGAGATAAATTCAGATGAAATAGTGATTAAGGCTGTAGAAAACAGCATGAAAGAATCCACAGACATGATTACACTGCTGAAGTGTTAAAATTAACACATTTAGAATAAGAGGACTGTAATCTGGTGGAGTTTTTACTTAATGTCTGGCTTCAGTTGATAGTGATTTTAACTGAAGTAAAGGTGTTTTAGTGTGAAAGAAACGTTCTCTTTGAAAACTTGTTTTCATATTGGCCTTCATGCACAGAAAGTTGATCTTGCAGTAAGATAACACCAAAAAGACCAGTCAGTCGACCAAACATGGAAAGTTAAAAGATGTTTTGTGTTCTGGGGTGATCTTAACTGTGATCCTGTAGTGTTGTGGCATTGCACAAAGGGTAGCATGTATACATGAAGTCCACCACTTAGAAAAAGACACTTTATAAAGAGGGAGGGTCCAGTAATACTAGGTCAATATGTGGGACTGATCAAGACAAGTCATTGCCACTCAAAAGAAATACTCCAGTTTCTGAAAACAGGCCTATATACACTTTTACCAAAACATCCATTGTTGGAATACTTTGTTTAAAAAATGTGTTAAAGTGCCATTTGTCTTGTTTATTATGACCCATTGGACACACACACACACACACACAAAACTGTGCAAAAGCCCTTAAAGCAAATTGTTAAAAACAGTTTACCATGGCCAAAAAGTTTGTTTTTATTCATTTGAATAACACAATTCATCACAAATTTTTTTTAAAAAGAGCAGAAATTAATCTTACCAGGCTTTTTGTAGCTGACATAAATGTAGAGAGACAGGACGATGACGTTGGTCAATAGGGCAGCCCACCAGTTAATAACAAACATGACGACACAACAAAGCACAGCTCCAGCTAGGGATACCCACATGTTGTAGTACTTGAAGCTGGGCCTCCATCCTGCCCAACACATACAGTAACCAACTTTCAGATTGAGCAATTTACCTTCCCATAATAATCTATTTTGTTTTATTCTGGAAGAAATAATCAGATCTTCTGAATATTCTAATTATGCTCAAGGACCGCTTCTTCAATCTAGTCAAACTATTACTACTGGCCCACTCTCTACCTAAAAACATTTTGCATTAAAAAAAAAATTATAATAATAATAATAAATAGTATAATAAATAATACATATACTATAACACTCAAGCTATTCTTTCAATGTGGGGCAGGCTTAAACATTTCACTAGTCAGACACAATTTTTACTTTCTCCCCTGACAAACCTGCAGGAGACTAGACTCTCACAAAGATATTTAACTATTTGACATATTTTGGGTATATTTTAGTCCCCCATATCCTCTTCATCCAAACGTGTCAAAAGACCAGGACAACATAATATAATAGTATCACTTATCATGGATACAGACTCGGATTAAAATGAGTTAGCAAGTTAACTGATACATATGAGAGCGGTTAATTTAACTACAGGGGTATCTTAAACAACTAGTACTAGATTAATGGAATTTTAGTGATGTCAATTAATTAAAACGCTGATATGTTACACTGTAAAGCTATAAAGGGTCCATGACATAAAGGGTACATATACCGGTCAGAAAAGTAAGATGCTTGAGGGACAGAGCTAGTTGAACTTCACATATAAATTATTCATCAGAAAAGGAAAATGTACCCTTTATGTGTATGAAATTGTAAACAAATGAATATTATGCACATCACAATAACGAAGATATCTACCTGGTAGTCTTCTAGAGCTTTGGTATTGAAGAAAGAACATATTTCTTTACACAAAGAATACATTTTTACTTAAACATTTCTTAAATATACATTTTAAAATATATAAAACACTACATAAAGAGTACTGCAATCCTGAGTACTAGAAATCCAAAATAAATTCCTGTCAAACTTAAGCTTTCAGGCTTAGTTATCTAAAAAACAAAAAGAATTAACAAGGCATGTTACATAAGGCAGTCCATAAATAAGGGTATAATTAATTATATCCTTTGATTAATTTTTCCAGAATGGTTTATCCAATGCATACAAAAGGTTTTCTAATTTATAAACTCATCTTAAAATGGATCCTATGCTTTTCTTTCCTCTCAAAAAAATCTACTCAAAATAATCCACAATGAAAAACCAAAAGCTGTTTTTTTTTTTTTTTTTTTTTTTACAGAACTCTCTAATTAATTTAATTAAGACCTGTTAAGTAGTACTAGGGGTCACTATCTTGTAGGTAATATACACTTTTTTTTTTTTTTTAATAAATAAAGTTATATAGACTTTTGCCACTACCAGTTTACCAGGCCAATTGCAGAAAACTTCTCCATAGCTTCAAAGCATGATGCTACCACCATGGGTTTGACAGTTGTAAGAGAACCACAATGCTCAGTGTCTAATTTCCTCCACTTACTCATTTGGAATTGTTGACAAAAGCTCAGCCTTCATTTCATCATACCTTTGGATTTTGCTTTTCATAGCCTGAGAGACTTATCGGGACTTCTTGTTAAATTCTAACTGGGCTACCATGAGTCTACCATAAAGGGGTGATTGGTGAAGAGTTACATTAATGACTGTCCTTCTGTAAGGTTCGCTCATCTTTACAAAATAACTCTCATTCATAGATGGTCACTTAGTGGTCACTATGTGTTGTCTTTGAGAGGACATACAGATAATTGTATGCCTTCTGTAATCAGGTCCAGTATATATTTAATTAAGCACAGGAGGATTCCAGGCAAGCGGACACTTACAATGTTTACAAAAGACTACTGATAGAAGTAAAAAGCACCAGACCTCAATTGTAAGTGTCAAAACAAAGGGTATCAATATACATGTAAATAAATACTTATGTGAATACATTAAAAGAGTCTATGAATATACTACTAGCAGTGATAATCGTTTTGTCATTGTGGATTATTGTTCAACTGATGGAAAAAAACATTTTATGAAGAGTCAGAAAAATGTGAAAAAATATCAAAAGGGTCTGGCAACACTGTAAAGATTTGCTATATAGAAACAATTCAGATTATGCATTCCAGCCATTTTAAGGGCTGATCAGTACTCTTCCTACAAATGCATACTTTTATTAAAATGCTTTTGACAAAATATGTACAATATGTAGATTGTTATCCAGTTAAAATAGCATGTTTAAAAAGTCACAAATAGGACAGGTCAGTCATGTTTTAAAAATCAGACAAATTAATCTAAATACACTGTATTATTGGTTTTCAGATGAATGAGAATACAGGTTCATGAAATGTTCTGTGCTTGGGTGGCTGCATAGTTTTTCAATTAAAAGAGAGCCTTACCTGGAGAGTTGGCCAAAGAGGCGTGAAATACAGAAAAATTTATAAGGGCATAGGAGGCCAGGAAGAAGTTGGAAATTATTGGGGCAATTGTATTCAGCTCCGCTGGAGGGGAAAAAAAATCAAATAAAATAAAAAACAGGTTTAAAAAAAATATATTTTTTTAATATATATTTTTTTTTATATTTTTTTTTTTTTACTTAAATATTCTAAAGTATTTAATATAGTTTGGTAAATGTGTGCCTACCAATGAGAATGAATGCAAGGGCAATGCCAAAAGTAAGCAAGTAGCCACGCAGGGGTTCATTGTTCTTGCCATAGCCTCTACCAAAACTAGCAATGCCAGGGTAGATGTTGTCCTTGCATAAAGCCTGAAAACAGAAGTATTAAAAGAAAGTTTGTAATTTTTTTTTATTGGGTACCAAAAGTTAATTTTAAGCATGCTTTTCAATCAGATGAAATGCTCTAAACATGTCATTTGTATAGTACAACATTATTTATTAAAGAAAACTAAGGCTCTCTCAATGTCTGTGTGAAAAATTGTCCCCCATGGTAAATACTTGATTACGTGCTACTTTAGTTCAAATGTCAGATTGTTTTGAAGAAACAATGATCAAATACACACTTCTCACATGTTTGTAACTTTTTCAACCATTTAAATAAAATCCCTATTGGAAATGTATTTTTGTTCTAATAAGAATAAATAATTATACTTATGCATTACATTTTTTATCTAATTTGGCTTATCTTCTAAATACGATATGTGCCATTATTAATATTTGTGCTGTTATTAACGCTATTTGTGCCATTGTGTAATCTGAGGTGGAATGTTTTTCTGCAATGCACGACAACTAGGGCTGTCACTTAAATTATTGATTAAAATCTAAGTTAACCATGAAAAGGCTTAGAGATAAGTTTACAATTTTAATAATATACACTGCATACATTATAAGTTGTTTAGAGGTTTTATCAGCGTTTTTCCCCTGGTTTATAAAACGCTTGCTCCTAGAAGTGTATGAAAAGCATCAGGAATCCCAAAGCTTTTGCTAGAATTTTGCTGAGGTCTACAAAATAAAAATAACCTGACTAATCCTAAAAGTATTGTATAGATTACTTGTCGAGTCAGCCCTACATGAACAAACTCTGAATGAATTTGTTGATAAATGGTCGAATATGCATAACTTAAACATGTGACTGGTTTGACTTAACAAGGGACAGATTACTTTTTTACATTTGATTCTACCAAAGCAAATATGAAAGGGCCTTTTCTCTTTAACTGCATGTACTTGCTCTTGTTTCCATGGTACCGTATTTATACCAATTAAAAATGTAAAAGATTCAAAGCCGGGTAAAAACTAGAAGCAGTGAAGGAAGATGCCCACCTGGAACACTTTGGGGGCACTGACCAGTGAGGCCAGGGCAGAAGACAGTGTTGCAGAGAAAATTCCTGCTGTGATGAGAGGGCTAAAACCTGACACCACGCTCATGATCTTGGGATGAAGGGATTAATATTGTTAAGGTTAATATCAGCAACTTGAGTTTTGGTACTCAGACATTTTGTGAATACTACGGTTCATAAACTTACTTGAAAATTGTTGTGAAGCCCATATTCACACTTGGACTCATATTCACCAACAGGCTGACATGATGAGAAATCATAACCAAAGTGACAGGCAGCACTGTTAATAGTACAGTTCAAAGTGCCAGTGTCATTTCTTTCAATACCAGTGGCATCTCTTACAATGCAGGCTCCTTCAAAATAAAGATAAAAACAAAATCATATGAATGTCAATGCTAATATTTAGGAAAGCAATGGACTCAATAGAAAGAAAGAAAGAAAAAACCAAAACAGAAAAAACAAACCCATTTTACCTGAAGAGATAGCAACTCCCATGTAGACTACACCTGTGATTAGAATGGCCAACAGAGTTCCTCTTGGGATGGCCATTTGTGGATCCTAAAGTGTTTTAAAAATATATTAATGTGTAGGCAGTTCTTTGGCTACAACAATCGCATATTTTATTTCACTACCTTACATCTTATCACTATTTTGTACAACTCACTGCAAGATCGCCCGAGATGTTGGCACCAGCAAGAATACCAGTCGCTGCAGGGAAGAAGATAGAGAAGACGGAGAAAAATGTTTCTCCTCTAAAGTCTGGACCTAAATTTTCCCACATGATGGCAGCTAAAGAAAGAACAATAATAATATTAATAATAATACTAGAAATAGATAAGGAATGATGCAAAATAATCTAATTTTGTATTCATTGTACCATCATAGCCAAAAAATCCAAATTTTTCCTTTGACTCCATGGGGATAAAGGTGCCAATGAAGTAGTTGAAGATAGCACTGATCAAGATTACCAAAAGGAAGATCTGGGCCTGTGGAAATAAAAACAGTATTTTCTACATTTGCCCATTCTTGGCAATGAGGTAGACAAAAATAAAAGTCTTAGGAGAAATTTGACCTTTGCTTCCCACTCCATGCCTGCCACAGAGATGCCAAGTAAGATCAAGACTGTGATGGTTCCAATAATTCTTACATCATTAATTGTATCCAACATTATGAGCTCAGCACCCTAAGAAAAAAAAGCAAACCCATCCTTCTTAGAAGTTACTGTGCAGTATATACACTGAACTGTTTCAGAACAGCCAATTTAATAACTTGGACTGAACTCCTTACCTCAAGTAGTTCAACAACAGTCTCAGCAAAGCCAACAACATACATGGCCACTGCCACTGCATTTGCAAAGGCAAAAATAAGACCAATAGAACCACCAAATTCTGGACCCAAACTTCGAGATATTAAATAATAGGCCCCTCCTGTGGATAAGAAAGAAAGAAAAAAAAAAAAAAAGTTAGGATACAAAAAAGTGGGGGGAAAAAAAAAAAAAAAAAAAAAAAAAAAAAAAATTCCAGCCAACATGTAAAGGACTATAGTTAATAGGACGTTTGCCCTATACTTTCTTTCGCAAGCTAACTTCAGCCAACATGGAAACTATGTGAAACAAAAACCAAGTAGCTTGGCACAAACTTGGTAAATAGATTTAGACCTTCTTTATAGAGCATGTACCATTGCAGAGATGTGAGACATAACTAAAATACCAAAAAAAATATTAGTCTCTTAGGGATTTATAATATTTATGAGCATTATTGTAAGCCATACACGTGGCATGTGAGCACTATCAGCTCTGACACTTAGGTGTACAAGCAATTATGCTACTATGCAGTTTGTTACGCAGTTTGATACAACACTTCATTTGCTGCTTTTCTACAAACTAGTAATCTAAACAGCATTTTCTCTATACAACCACTTACAAAGGTGTGTTTAGAACAACTAAATTAATTAAAAAAACTAATAGTTTTTAATTGCTAGAACTAAATCACATTAATCCTTGTAGGCAAAATACTGTCTAAAAATGAAATTCCAGTTGTGTTTCAATCTCAGCTTGTGACAGAAACGGAGCCTGTTCATACAAGACCTTATTTGCAGAGGTTAGCAAAATACGAACCCCTCTGGAGTAAGGAAATATAAATATCCATGCAGTGATTAAGGCCTCATGCTGAAACAAAACAAAAAACTCCCCCGCCCCCCCCCCCTCTTCAAGTCTTGAGCTGAAGAGTAAGTCCTGTATCCATTTCAGAGTTATACAGCAACTTTGAAATTCTTAGTCACTTGAGCAAAAAGTGCTGGGATATAGGAACTCCCTATTGAATTTTCTGACATGCCGTTACAATTGAGAGCAATGTGTCGAGTGCTTTCCTTCTCCTCCAAGTTATTCATGGGGCCGTTCACTGTGATCTCCAGAGTTAATGTATTCAAGACTGACAAGAGAAGTGAGGTAGAAATAATAAAAGCTGTAGTGACCAGTGGAGTATGCCAGATGAGCCAAGTAAATCTGCAGATTGTAAATAAGAACAAACCTACTCTATAGATGGTATTATCTAACCATCTTGGACAGGTTCCACATGGTCATTAATGGGTTATAATCTATTCTGAGCCATTGCATTGTCTATGAACATCTTATAAAAAAATATCGAATAAGGCACAAA
The DNA here is from genome assembly GCA_017165825.1 of Hepsetus odoe. NCBI lineage: Eukaryota > Metazoa > Chordata > Actinopteri > Characiformes > Hepsetidae > Hepsetus > Hepsetus odoe. The sequence continues at coordinate 16,411,813 of CM029383.1, forward strand.
AAATGGACTGTAAACAACAACAATGCTTATTGTTAGCTTAGTTCATCTACTGGGCTGAGGTAAACGTGTGTAAACGACTTTTGAGAGACATAAATTAGCCTTACCTAAATAGCAAACAAGGTACCTGGCAACTTCTTAAAGATGAAGTAACATTTAGATGGCAGCAGTGAGAAATGTTTATGTTGTCAGTTGGGAGATGCAGCAGGGAATCAAGACAGCTTGCAATTCAGCCAATTTAGTCCACGTCCATGTTTGTACTTTAATGTCAGTTAAAATTTCACAATCATGTAATGAATCACCCCTTTCCAGCTACAGTTTAATCTGAGAATGTTATCAAAGGAGATGGGGGGGGGGGTATCCTACAAATTATTAACCGCTACTGATCATTAAAAAGCAAAAACAGGTGTGTTTTGTCTCTCTGGAAGATGAATAAGCATCTGTTTAACCAAATGCAACAAAGGCCTCTATTCCCTTCTGATGACCTAAACCTTAGTGCAGCGCTGACCAGCTTTAGCCATGACCCGATATACTCTCTTATTACACTGGACATGATTTAAAGAGTGCATTCCCTTCTCTGCCTGAAATCAGTTTTTCTCCCTTTACAATCTCTATACATTTCCTTATCAAAAATAGCTTTTATTCCGATTCAAGAGTTGGTCTCCCCGCGATGCAAAAGTCAATGCAAAAGAATTTTTGTCTGGTTTTATCAAGTAATCTTTAATTAACCACTAAAAGAAGCATCAGCTGCAAATGTACTATTATATTTTATATATAATCAAACAGCACCTAGTGAAGACCTAAATGGAGATTACCTTCACCTACACTTGTCAACTGGCTGAGTATGGGATTTTTTTGAGGGGAATGTGGAGAAGCCTATGCAAAGCCTGCACCCTCAAACGATAAGATCATTAGAATTTAACTTGATTCTAAGGGGGTTTTTTTTTTGTTTTTTTTTTTTAGTGCAACACCATCTTTCCTTTACACAGTTAGAGCTCAGTAGAATCAAAATATCAATAATAATCAAATCTAATCCTGACCTCTAAATTCATAACATGAAAATGCGCACTGTAAAACCCAAGGTTATACTCACTATCATAACCAGTTGTAGTGTTAAACACAGTAAAAATGTACCATGTTCATTTGAAGTTTCCATTAGTTACGCTCCAATTTTGCACCTATTGATAACAACATTTACAATTTGCTTTATGCACGGAGAGCTTACACACCTCCTCGCACAAACCCATTGGTGGCTATCGCAGAGGTGGAACAACCAGTGATGGTGGTCACAACAGTTGCCATGGCAACAATGACGCAGGAATACACTGTAAAATAAAAAATAAAAAAAACACAAATGCAAATAAGAGAAATATTAAAGTGAAATGCTAGTCCTGGTTTACTATCAAGTATCTTAAAAATGTTTAAAATGTTTTTTCTTGTAATATTTATTTATTTTTTTTAAATACTTTTAAATTACATTACTGTCTATTTGCAGCCTGTCAAAGATATAGAACACTTTTGCAGTTCCCAAAAGTTCACCTTCTGTGTCAACAGTTGTAATGATAGTGGAAAATGAGCTTGTGCCTGACAGTTAACTGCAGGTGGCACCTTGCAGTAACATTTAGCACCTGGATAGTGGATGGCAGTGGGGTGACAGGAGGCCTTGGAGGTTGTGTGATTTAAGGCTGTAAATCACATTAACTGCCCAAAATTCTCAAACCTACCAATTCCAGCCTGGCCTACGATCCATGTCATGCGGATGAAGAGCATCACACCCCAAATGTTCAACATGCAGCGGACCTGCACAGAGGAAGGTTGGCAGTTAGGCTTTAAGCAGACTGGAGGAAAACGTTTCCAGTCAGAGCTCATTTCAAACCTGGCCTTAAACCAAATACTTCATGCACTGGAAATCCAAGGCTAAGGGCAAGAGTAAAATATGACCTTCAATTAAAAAAAACTTTAAAACCTGGTTTAAATTCCTGCCAAGCTTTGAAAAACATTTTTAGAGAAAGTGAAATGCAGGATACATCAACATCAAAAGTTATGATGTCAATATGTTCAAATATGTTATCAAAGGAATGACAAAGCTTGTGACATGACAAAACTTTAATGTTTGTCTTAATTTTTCCTTTGCTTAGAACAGGTGTCTGGCTTTCGTTTCAAATGTTAAGAGTGAGTACATGGAAATGAGGACAATGTTAAGAACAAGAGGAAGTATGGCTTGCACATGTCAAAATACAGAAAGAGTGACAAGAACCAGAGATCATCTTTGAACTGTTGCTGCTGCAGCTTTTAAGACAAAATGCAATCAACCCTCACTTAACAAAGGACAAGATTTAGCTGAGAGTACAGTCTGCTCTCTTTCAAAAAAGATGAACACTTTAGGTAGGAGCTTATGAAAATGTTCTCCACAGCCATCAGCTAGTTTGAAGTATCAACAAGTTGATAATAGTACTACAAATTTCTAGCAGCTTGCTGCAATGAGCAGTCTAAGAGTAGAATGGAAAGATGGCCTAATGAGCAGTGCCATTTCCACAAGCAGCCAAAAATGTCAGCTTCATCTGAATGTTGTGCTTCTATTTTGTTGCTGGGAGGTGCAGAGAGCAAGAAAGGGAGAGAGAGAACAAGAGCGAGAGACACCACTCATCCACTTCAACCCAGATAAGGGATACTTTTATCCAGTGTGGTGAGTACTGATAAGAGATCAGACAAGATCCAAGTAAGACGTGACAAAGTTTCCCCAACAAAGCCAAAAATATTTTTTAAAATGTACATGAGAGATAAAAACTTACCAGAACTCCTTTAATCCATCCAAACTTCACAACTCCTTTAGGCTCAGCTGCCTCTTTGGCTGCAGCCTCCTCAGCAGGGGTTAGTTCCTCACCATTGGCAAATCCATCCTCAAAGGGCTCCTTTAAAAACAGAATGGCAATGCCATAAACTGCATAGTAATAAAAAGGTGAATAGTAGAGTTTAATTTGGTATAAAATGTCAGGAGTAAAAATTAAAGCTAAATTCCTTCATTTACAGTATTTTTCTGTAAACAGGGGGCAACAAAAGCATGCAACCATTTTCTCTTTGTGAATACACCACAGCACACAAGCTTTCTCTGCATTAATCCCATACACACAGTGAAGCAGCAGTTACCCATACATCCAACCCCGCAGAGCAGTGTAGTGTCCATGCTCAAGTAAATCTCTATATTATTTAATGTACTTGCAATACGGGACCTAGCTCCTAGCCAAAAAGACTACCACTGCCCACTGTGCATTGACCACTAACATGCTTAATACACAAAAAGGCTTAAAACAGAATGCATTCCTGACTCATTAGAGTTCATGACTTCCTTATTTCAAAGACATTAAAACATTAAAACATTGCCAAGCCAAAATTTCTGTAAATGATATCATATTGATATCAGGACACAATCACCTTCATATGAAAGCATTTAAGTTTAGCTTAAGACAAAAGGGCTTTTAGCTGAGAATTAAGGTTATAGAATGGATGCCCTTAGTTTCCCCATGTGCCTTTAGTGTTTTCATAATTTCTCAAAGATTAAGGTCTTCCACATTCTTCATTTTGTCAGAGCTCCCCTTCACTTGCTCCTTTATTCCTTCATGCTGCTTCCCTCCCTCTTTCTTTATCAGAGTCACTCAAATATAGACACAAGGCAGAATTAGTTATCAGTCCTTGTATCTGTGGAAAGTTAAACACAGGAAGACTCCCTTCTGTGTGAGGACAATGCTGTGACGTAGGGAATGGCATCTGAAGTCTCTCTGGACAACAACCATGAGTATGCGAGCGTTGATGGCCCAGGAACCACCTTACAAAGGCCCATCCTAGCAACAGCACAAAAAGGAAGCCCAATTTACAACCAGTACAACCAGCCAGTACAAAAAAAGAAAAAAAAAAAATATATATATATAAAATGTTTGTCCTTCAGCCTTTTAAAATCCTTGGAACCAAAAAAAGAAGAAACAAAAAAACAAAATTTTCATACTGAACTCAAGGTCTCCTGTGTACCCTCCCGCAGAACATGAAGACCTATATTGTCACTGATTAACTGTGAGCTGGGGAGGGAATGACTGTTAAATGCAAATGCAAATTGAGCTGGAGGGTGTATCGACATTTTGCTGAGGTTCAATGCTGATGTGTGATGCAGAGGGCACATGTGTATGAAAGGACTGTAGCTCTTTTCCAGAAAGTTCCAGAACTTTACTTTCAACAACATCATGACTTTCATGACGCTCCTCACAAGTTAATTTGCTTGGGGTTCGTTTACTAACTAGAAATGAACCTAATTACAAAATCCAGGTCAGCATTACTGAGTGAGGACACAAGCTATTCACTTAACATATAAAACAACCTTGGTATGCACTGAAAGGCCCAAGAACTCTTGCTTGGTTACCCCACAAAGTACATTAATTACAGCAGATGTTCAATTCACTTGAGCTTATTTACACAACCAAAAACTATGCCAGTCAATTGCTGCTTTTGTAAATCAACTGGCATAAGATATACCCTATAAAGCTTAAGACCTTGTAAGACCTTAAGAACTTGTCTCTTTTTTTTCAGTGCACATACACATTCAGAACTACTGAGTGAACTCCATTTAAAAGAGCAAGTACTTGTCTTAAGCATCAAAGAAGTGACATGCTTGCTCACTATAATAAACTCTACATCCATGTTACAAGATTCTCTACTTAACAAGAGTTGAGACTGGTAAAATACCAGTGTATTATTAAGGTGCAGTGTGAAGACAAAAGCCATATGAATTATAAAACGGCATGGCACCTTTGGCATGTACTCTAGCATGTGATGGAGCCAATGGGGTGCAGCATCACCTGAGCCATCTGTCAACATGAGCTGTGTCTGCATTCACAATGCCATCAACAGCACCGCCAGGGTCTGGCTACAACAGGGACACTAAGCTATTGAGAGGGAGGGAAGCAGGAAATTAAAAGAGCTGCTTTGTTCTAGTTTTAAAGCTTGTCAACACCCAACCATGGGGCCACTGAGGCCCAGCAAGGGACCAGGTGAGAGGGGAAAGCAACAGCAGGGGAACAAGCCTGCAACTAGGTCTATATGAGCATAAGCATAAACACCAGTGAGACTTCAGGTTAAAGGATGTGCTATGCTGGACATTGCCACACCTCATACAAGAGATATTGAGATAAATAATTCCAGATTTCAAAGAAAAGCTCCATTAGAAAATTTAGCTGTATGCATAGTGTCACAACAAGAAAAAAAAAAACACACAATCACATTTGTATGGTATCATAACAGAGCATAAACAATGGGTCTTCCTGATGTGTCCGAACCCTTCAGGAAGTCTCAGATGATGTGCTCACCAAGAGCCAAGCAGCTTTTAAAGTGAGACATTCACTGAGCAGCTTCAATAGCCTCTTAGATTTAGAAAATGATAGATCAACTAAGACTAAAGATGTAGAGATGCAAAAGAGAATAGATACTGAACATAATCACAAGAGTAAACATGGCAACATTGCAATAAAGTTCATTTTATGAAGTTCTTACTGCCCAAATGTCTGCCATTATTATTATTTTTACTAATAATACAAATATATCATGAAAATGAGTGACGTTGAGACAAACCAGCATCTAGCACATAAAGAAAATGTTATATTTTCCATCATGTAAACATATTTCAAAAGGTGTCACAGTGCAAAGGTTTGTTACTAGCTTTTACTAGCTTTTCCTAGCCAGCAGAAATGTTGTTCATCAGTTTTTGGTGACCATTTGGCTCACATGACAAGTTAATGCTGGAAACTTATCGCAATTACATGCTGTCAACACCGAGAAGGCACTACGCATCTACATGTTTTGTCTAGACAGCACTTGCTCCATTGTAAAAATAACTTTTCTTCTGAAGTAATAGGAAGAAATAGGTTAAGAATATAAAGACTTAAAAAATCTAAATGACACCAAGAACATTTAAAAAAAGTAATTTATTTCTGTTGTTAATTTTAAATTTAATTTGTTTATTTAAATGGCTCCTGAACTAGAGAGATTATAATTCCTCTACCGCAAAAATGTAAAATATTCTAGAAACGAAACAAATTCTGCATCACAGGAAGGCACAATTTCAAAAACACTGCAAGCATTTAACATGCCTTTTGGAAAACTTACACTGACAACTCATGCATACTACTAACGACTGCTGCTGCCATAGCCAATCATTGCAGCTATACAGGTGTTAACAAGAAAAATAAAGATATCTATACTATGAGGATAGAGGAATCTGCATGTTTCAGCCTGTGGACTGAAATAGACCTGATCCACACTTCATGTGGCAGCATCATGACTGGCAGTATCTGGGGAGATCACAGTAATCATCATTTCTGGCAAAAGCATCTTGAACAGCTGTGAAAGGGACTGATGAGAAAGGGTGTGCCTTCTATGTTGTGTCACTTTTGCTCTCTTAATCAGTTGAGCCCCTCTATAGCACAATTCAAAGAGGAAAGAAAATATTGAAAACAAACAAAAACAAGTTAAATTTAATGTGCCTTTCACTATGCAATAAAATGACAAAGCACACAGACAAGTACAATGTAAGTACTAAACCAAAAAAATGAACAGTGCATAAGGGTTACCAAATCACTTGTTTGACAAAGCTGAAAACTCAAATCCACGTTGTTATACATTTGGGTGAAGGGTGAAGTGCAACTTAAACTGGAACTGGAAATGAAAACGTTAAGCTCAGCTTTAAGACTCCCAGTGATTTCAAGGAACATCTGTGCATGGACACCACTGCTATCTTAATAACAGCAGTGAAACTGATTAGTAATATTAAAGAAACTATTAACATTTCCTTATCATTTCCACTACTCCTCATCCTTGATCTAAGATGCTTTTCTAGTGTCAGGCAAAAACGTGCATAACATTACGTAAGTTCAATCCATGTAGCTCTGTCATTATTTCAGCTTTGTATTAAATTTTTGGTATTGCAAAAAAACAACCAAAAAAAAAAGTTTAAATTTTCAAGTATTCAAGTTTGCAAAATACATCCTAGCTCAACTTTTGTAAGCAAGCTTACATACATTGCTATGTATTCACTATTCAAATCTTCATGGCCACACAATTGCAACATGACAACATCATGGAATAATTCACATTCACTAATAAACCCTCTCTAATAAGGCAGTTCTTTTGCCATGCACCGGTGAGTTACACATCTGACCCTTATGGGGAGTCAGCCAGCCCTGTTTCTAAACAGGAAATGAGCACTTGGCCAGCAGCAGAAGAAGGCAGTCAGGACTTGGTAAACAGCCAACTATAAAAGTTCACCTTGAGGCGAGGCAAGGTAGAGGTGGAGATTTCTCTTCTCCTTCACTCAAAGACACCTTTGTTTAGAAAATGCAATTAATATTCTACATCTCACAAGCACGCTGTGTTTTAGAGTGTACTTTGTTCATGATAACCTGATACAAGAATAAGCACAGAACTTAGAAGTCAGATGCCATCATCTGTAGTCCTCAAATCATGCCATTTATCATGTGACTTTAATGAAACTTGATTCATACCATGATATCCTTGAACTAAATGGTATTTACTTTTACAAGCACCATGGAGCAGCTCATAGCGTCACATGGATCCATCCTTGGAGGACATGGCTACAGCTTACTCAGGGGATATTTAGACACACACACACACACACCTCTACAAAAATAAAACAATAAATAAATAAATAAATAAATAAAATAAAAAAGATGCTCAAACACAAAATGTTATAAAAGGCTCTAAAATTTATTTATTTAATACACAATTTAAAGTGAAAAGTGAAAGTCATTGTGAGTACACACAGCACACCACAACGAAATTGAATCTCTGCATTTAACCCATGCACAAAACACACACCTTGTAGCAGGGGGAAGCTATGAAAGCTGCCTGGGGAGCAGTGACGGAGACTGTACCTTACTCAAGGGTACCTCAGGGCAACCTACTGGTAAGAAGTTTGAACCCACAATCTTCTGATTCTGTGGCAAATATGCTAACCCCTGCAATTTCACTGTAGACAACAAATATAGTCAGTCTGATCGTGATGGGGGGGCCTAGAGAAAGCTATAATTTTCCAGTAGTTTCAAGACAATTTAGTCAGTTAATTTAGTTCCAATTGGCAAAGTCCCATTTAATACCAACTTTTTAGGATGATGAAAACCACAAACCTCTCTCTATAGTCTGTGATCTCCTGGTGTGATCTCTTTTATTCAATTTCACTCCAAAAGCTAATGCACTTAAGTCAGTTATTTTCTAATCAATGAACACCTCAATGTAATCAAAGAGGTCACACACAACCACACAATTTGTGAGAGAGGAGTTCATGTTTAAAATAGATCATTGTTACAACACAGTCACCTGATGTGCCTGAATGCCTATGGCCACTTCAAAGAGAAGCACAGAGAAACATGTTTAGACAAACCGAAAAAGATCATTCTAGACCAGGGGTGTCAAACTCCAGTTTGGTGAGTTCCCTCCTTAAACACATCTGGTTCACACTTAGTGGCAGGTGAAGTGAGTGTGTTTGAGGAAGGAAACTACCAAACTGTGTTGAATGCTGGCAGGAAAACTGGAAAGGAACAAGGAAAAATATTTATTTTTGTTTTTCTAACTGAAAACAAAATCCTGAGTCAGGAGTTGGACAACTCACAACTAGTTTAGTGTAGTTAAGAAATTTAGCAGGAGAGCGGTGTTGGACACTATCATTTTTTATACTAAATTTTAGCCAATGACATTAGGCCAAAAAAACTACTAGAAATTCACTTAAAACAAAGAACAATATATTTTGTGACAAGACAATCTGACAAAATCACACAAATATTAGCTTTTTATATTTTAATGACTGAATTTACATTCAGCCCTGATTTATCCCTACTAAATGCTGACCAAGGTTAATGCTATTTATAAGGTTATAATGTTCAAGAGAATCTTTGCAACCTAAATGCACAGAAAAACTGCAATACGACATGGCAAAAGAAATTTTCTGCAAAATGACAGGAACACAGCAACATATGAGGGCATCTCAACCTCAGGCATTAGGGTTTACGAACAAGAAAACAAAACCTTTTTGTTGTTGGGAGCTCAATCATCACTGGCTGCAGAGACATGAACAAAACTGTAACTCAAAACAGTTCAAAAGTAAAAAAAAAAAAACAAAAAAAAAAAAACCCTATCAGTAACACAGGAAAGAAACTGTTTAAGACGAGATCAGACTGGTTTCTCTCCAATAAATGAAAGAGCAGAATAATATAAGACCATGCTCTTTCAGTATCCCAAAACTAAATTTGGCAGGGTGCATTTTTAAAATTGGTTTAAAAACACATTTTTAAAAGGCAAAAATGACAGGCTAGACTACTTTGATTCCTTTCACCTAAGATGGAGAACACCTTTAAATGATCTCCAGGATGTTAGACTAATCTCCCCAAGCCAATCACTGGAGTTATACATTATACATGGAAATACATTCTGAGACATGAAAACATTTACTGTACTGGAACATTCAGGGACCAAAAATTCAATTTTACCCGTTTAATTATTTGTATGTCCTGACACTGGAAGGCACTGAGAACCTGTTTACATTCAATAGCGCACATTGTGCTACTTCTTTCATACTCATGCCATAAATCAGAACATGAGCTACGATCATTTGGAATCACAGTTCTTGTTCTTGTGGTGGTGTGATGAGGGCAATAGGCTGCTAGTTATTAGTTAGTTTAGCCTTTGAGGCCTGTGTGTGCCATTATGAATCAGCATCTACCACATAGCTTAAAGTGTTCTCTGAATAGGAATGTGTTTAGAGTTTTGTTAAATGAGTGATTTTCAACAGGTAATTGCTCCTTATAAGACAGAGAGTGATTTGTCAGCTGTCTGAGTGATAGATGTTTTTGGTTTAAAAATGGGGTTAAAATATTTTGGCAAATTTAGAAGAAACATATTAGCCAAATATCAGGAATCCCTACTCCCAACAACAACAACTTTTTCAGCATTTCTTGGCTAAATTTTTATTTCTCTTTAAGGCTTTTGATGTATAAGGGCTTTTCCACACATGCTTGGGTATTATTAATAACAGGTTTTGGTCATTTGTTAAATAAATAAATAAATAAATAAATAAATAAATGTCTGAAAACGCAGAATCTGCAGTATACCCTAACCTGAAACCATGCTGGTCTACCACAAGCTTGAAAAAGGTATGACTGATTTTGGTAGACTAATGGCACATAGAGTAAAGGGAGAAAATTATGAGTGGATGGAATGGAATTCTTCCCAACTGAAAGATATGCTGTCAGTGATCTAAAACCCTGTTTGAACGAATAGTGGAAATGCACAGGAAAGGATGCGTTTTCCAAATAAGTGTGTATGAATAACGTTAGAGTACTGAAACTGAATTTCAAGGACCATCAGCCTTGTATGCCACAACAATCAAATGAATGCATCTCAATCGTAGATAGGCAACAAAAGCAGGAGGGTGTTTTGTAATGTGAATGTTTTTTTTTTGTTTTTTTTTTCCAATCTGAAAATTACAAAAATAGATAAATAATAATAATGGTTACATACTGTAACCAGTTTTGACAATATTCATCCCTACTAGGTTATTACATCATATTGCACGGTGTTAGCCATTTTTAACCACAATTAAAAAAAAAAAAAAAAAAAAAAAAAAAAAGCAAACACACACCACAGGAGAGAATTATTTATCCTCAACTTCCCCTTCATACCACCTGCAAGACTCTTTCTGGTGTTTACTTTACACCAGCTGAAGGCTCACAACCTCAGATAGCAACAAATAGCAGATCTCAGTATCTTTTGAACATCACATAGCTGAGGGCCTGTGGCCTGTCTGCTCTTCCTGCTTCTGGCAACACAATCTAGAGCCCAAGCAGAAAGAGCGAGATTGAGAGAGAAAGAAAAAAATAAATAATATAAGCACTGAACCACGTGTAGTCTTCAAGTTCTTCCTGTGTTGGGCAAGTTCACAGCCTTTTCTTCTATGTACTGCAGTGCTTGCAACTCAGTATTTACTCAGGAAACATTAGCATCAGCATTATAGAGATAAAGCTGTGTGCAAATAATTGTGTGCTTGTTTCCTTCTCCCATAACTCATGTAACCTTCTGAGCACTGCTATTTTTGTCAGAACATTTATAAAAAAAAAAAAATAAAAAAATAAAAAAAAAGATTTGTTTTCTGTTTTATTTTAAAAATGGCAAGAAATTCACAAGACAAATAAACAAAAGGCAAATAAACACCCTGAATGTGAACAGTCCACCATGAAAAACAGATTTCGAGCAATGTTTTTGTAATTGTCTAGCCAGAGGGTGCTTTACTAAGCTCAATGCACTAAAATAATCATTAAAAAAAAAAAAAAAAAAAAAAAAAAAAAAAAAAAATTACAAATAGGCAAATAAATAAGGTATACTTTCATCTAATACAGCAGAACCAACAACTATTAAGATCTAGATCATTTAAATCTTCTGGGTAGAGGGCAAAACCCTCTTGGGTAGAGGTCATGGCTCAGTAGAGAAAGAGGAATTGAGCTAACAGTGCCTCATCAGCCTGCAGTAAGCCAAAGTGACAGGCAGCAGACAGTCTATGTCACTACACACAGCCATCCATCACCCTGTGGGTTCCAAGCATCAGCTTCTCACCTCCTTTAGAAAATGGGGTTGGAAGCATTGTATCAAAATCCAGTAGAAAAGAACCCTTTCTTCAAATCTCACAAAAACTATTTCTAATTTCAATATGTTACTTCAGGTTATTAAGGCTCCCATCATAGTCTCCAACAGCTGGTGAGTTACAAGGCTTTTCAAATGGATTCTGTTTAACTGTTAGCCTAACACTAAAGCAGCTAAAATGTAATATTATATTTTTGCCATTTAGTGGTAATCTGTATTCACATGTAGGAAATGCATTTTTGAATTTTTCTTTGATTGTCACAGACTGTTAATAGACAAGAAGCATAAGGTGGTGAACATCTTGTGCCCCTACTTCATCTGATGGTAGTATTTTCCACAGTCATGGATTTTGTAACTTGTTGAACATGTCCCAGTAGACAGTGAATACTGAATGTTTTTTTGTTTGTATGGCAACTCACGCTTTCACATGGTCTGATTTATTCTGCTATTTTGGGTAACTTCTAAGCTTTTATAGCTTTCCTAAATCCAATTTTTACAAAAAGCACTTTCTAGAAGCTTCATGGCTGTTGTGAGAGTGTAAGCGATTAAAACATCTTCTGTTTGCTTGTGTGTGAGTGTACATGCACATAGAGAAACATGCTCATATTAGGGATGATTAAAGTCAAAATAATATGGGAATCATATGGGAACTAGTTTTTGTATAGAAAATGCCTGTATTTAACCCTTTAATCCCCCTTTGACCTTATTTTAAGTTGTATTGTGTTTTTTTAAACCAGGTTGCTGTAGCTCAAATTAGATTCTGCATGTGTTGTATTGCCATCTTTACTATCATCAGCAAATATGAAATATCAGAAAGTAACAGAAAAAGCCTACAAATCCAGCACATAATTTAAAAAGGCTTTAAAAGATCAGCGAGTTGTGGTATTGACTGCTCATCAGCTTGGCCACGAAAGGCAATCTGTTGTATTCTACCTCCCCCTCCCACTCGCCACACAACTCTATACTTTCATCATGCGTACACAAGAGACTGGCATCACTATGGAGACATAGGGCACATAGTGCAAGGTGACCAGAGCTTTTTCCATTAGGTCTGGAATTTAAAAGCACACCTGGCATGTGCAGCTCATGAAGTTAACAAAGTGACAACTGAACTGACAGCTAAACTGAATTTAAAAAGTGGTCCTGCCAATAAAATGCTGAGCACTAATTGAAAACACATTATAATTGCCAGTTTAAAACAAAACAATATAACATTAATATACACTAGTCACTCTGAATGACATGGGTGACAGTGTGGGTTAGTTTTGGCACAAGAGTCTATACTTTCTTTAATTATAAAATGTTTTAATGTTCTAATTTTAGCCTCAAAAAAAGGAAAAAAAAAGAAATCTGGCTCTCTGATTAAACATGAGAACACATCACAAAGTTACACAAAGTCTTTCTTGAATAAAAATTAACTTTTCATAGTTCTTCTGTCAGCAGTAGGCATATAAAGCTCTTTTTGGGCCTTTCAACACCTAGAAAAGGCATCTCATGCAAGCAGAAAGTCCCATCAATATTTGTGGTTAAGGCATTGGGAAACAATACTGTAGGCCAACAAATACGGCAAAAGCAAATCCAAAGCAAAAAGCATACCTTACATCTGTCCATTACAAAAACACTGCTTCCTATTATATTGGGTGTCTATCTGGATGTAGGTCCACGCCAGAGCTATAAAACAGCCAATTATAGCCATCCAGGGTGCAAGAACTGAAAACTACAGTATTTTTGTACAATTACTGAAAATTACCCTAATTTATTTGTTCAAAAACAAATTAACCTAAATCAGCCATGCTCTGCAATCTAAGACAATTTTTGGGTGGTACAGAAAAATCTATGTTCGCAATAATGTTCACAAAAACATGCACCACCCTCAGGGCCCTTGACAGGAGAGGATTCTGTACGATTTATCAGAGAAGCTGTAGGGTGAAAAGAACGATGAATGGGTTCATCCTCTACTATATAATGTCCTGGCCAGTTGGGTATCAGCACAGTCATGTGATAGAGTCAAGTTTCACATCACGTCACTGACTCTTCAATAGAAGGACATAGTTGCCTGTAAAATTCAATGGAGCTCAGGTATCACTAAATTGCCATGTCTAAGAAACTAGAGAGGTTGAAAGAAAAAAAGGTCACAAACCTGGTCATCCTGCAGTTTGGAACAGAAAGTTTCAGTGACATTCCCGGTTTAGAAAGGAAGTGAGACAATCTGTCTTTCACCAAAGACAAGGGCCCAGTCAATATATAGGCTGATGTCATGACTATCACTGAAAATCCTGACAAAGCAATAATATTGTACAGTAGTCTATTGTGGAAAGCATCATCATGCCAACACCCATGTTTTGCACATCAGATTCATTAGTTAAAAAAATATTATTTCAAAAGACATGGGGGTAAAGTGTTCCATGATCTTTTAGTTTAGCAGTGATTTTCACTCTGCATTCCTCCAGACTATTTCTAATGGTAGAACATGAACGCTGACCTTAACAGAGTTGAGTACAAACTGTGGTTCATTTACATTTACGGCATTTAGCAGACGCTCTTATCCATGACTTCCAAGCGACTTCAATGTCCTAATTACAGGGACAGTCCCCCCTGGAGCAACTCGGGGTTAAGGGTCTTGCTCAGGGACCCAGTGGTGGTAGTGCCAGAGGTGGGATTCGAACCTGGGACCTCTTCAGCCATAGGTCCATTGGCAAGCACCCTAACACTAGACCAGCACCACCCCTTAAACATTTACAGTGCCTTGCAAAAGTATTCACCCCACTTGGCTTTTGACCCATTTCGTTACATTCCAACCTGGGGGCAGTGGTGGTCTAGTGGTTAGGGAGCTGGCCTTCCGAATCGGAAGATTGTGGGTGGCCCTGAGGTACCCTTGAGCAAGGTACCGTCCCTGTCACTGCTCCCCAGGCGCCTTCAATAGCTGCCCCCTGCTGCACATGTGTATGGGTGAAACACAGAGATTGAATTTCGTTGTGTTGCGTTTCACAATGACAAAGGTTGACACTTTCACTTAATTTAAATGTTTCTTCATTTTATTTTATATGATGGCTCTGCACAAAATAGTCTACGTTGGTGAAGTGAAATTAGAAAAATATACATAAAAAAAAAAAAAAAAACCCACAAAACTGAAAATTGACATGTGCATATGTATTCACCCCCCATGAAGCCCCTAAAAAGTCCTGGTGCAACCAATTACCTTCAAAAGTAACATTAGCGAAATGAAGTCCACCTGTGTGCAATCTAAATGTCACATGATCTGCCAGACTAAACACACCTTTTCTGAAAGGCACCAAAGGCTGCAACACCACTAAGCAAGAGGCATCACACCATGAAGATCAAGGAGCTCTCCAAACAAGTCAGGGACAAAGTTGTTGAGAAGTACAAGTTAGGATTGGGTTATAAAAAAATATGCAAATCTTTGATGATCCCCCAGAGCACCATCAAATCCATCATCTTCAAATGGAACACGGTACCACAACAAACCTGCCAAGAGAGGGCCACCCACCAACACTCAAACCAGACAAGGAGGGCATTAAGAGAGGCAACACAGAGACCAAATGTAACCCTGAAGGAGTTGCAGAGTTCCACAGCAGAGACTGGAGTATCTGTCCACAGGACCACAATAAGCCTTATACACCATAGAGCTGGGCTTTATGGAAGAGTGGCCATTGCTTAACGTTAAAAATAAGAAGGCACATTTAGAGTTTGCCAAAAGGAATGTGGGCAACTCCCCAAATGTATGGAGGAAGGTTCTCTGGTCAGATTGAACTTTTCAGCCACCAAGGAAAATGCCATGTCTGGCACAAACCCAAAACATCCCATCATGCCAAGAACACCATCGCCACAGTGAAACATGGGGGTGGCAGCATCAAGCTGTGGAGATGTTCTTCAGTGGCAGGCAACTGGTCTGAGTCAAGGGAAAGATGGATGATGCTAAATACAGGGATATTCTTGAGCAAAACCTGTGTGTCAGTCTGCCTGTGATTTGAGACAGGGACGGAGGTTCACCTTGACCTGAAGCATACTGCTAAAGCAATATGCGAGTGGTTTAAGGGGAAACATTTAAATGTGTTGGAGTGGCCTAGTCAAAGTCCAGACCTCAATCTAATTGAGAATCTGTGGTCAGACTTGAAGATTGCTGTTCACAAGCAAAAAAACATCCAATATGAAGGAGCTCGAGCAGTTTTACCTTGAGGAATGGGCAAAAATCCCAGTGGCAAGCTGAGGTAATTGATGCAAAAGGTGGCTCTACAAAGTACCAACTTTAAAAAGGGGGTGGGGGGGGGGGGTGAATAGTTATGCATGCTGAAGTTTTCTGTCCTATTTGTTGTTTGCTTCACAATAAAAAATTTTTAAAAATACATCTTCAAAGTTGTAGGCATGTTCTGTGGATGAAATGGTGCAAACTCTCAAACAATATTTTAATTCCAGGTTGTGAGGCACCAATGCATGAAAAATGCCAGGGGGGGGGGGGGCACTTTTGCAGGGCACTGTAGTGTTACTCTTTTGCTACTGCCTGGATAAGTCGCTGCTATGCTCCTAGAGGAATTTTGCTTGGTCAGTCACAACTAAGAAGATTCATGACTTTTTTTTTTTTTTTTTTTTCCTTTTTTCCCCCCCATTTGGGGATAATGACTGTGTTGGTTCTGTAACCTTTTCTTGATTTATATACTCCAATAACTTTCATCTCTTCTCAAATTTCTTTTCTTTAAAGGCCTTTCAGCATTCTGCACAGTCCAGTAATAATTCTCTTAATTTGGTATTAAATTCATCAGGCCTGTAATCAAGACTTGGTGCGTCCCGTCCAAATGATCCCAATTATCAACAAAGTTTTGTTCATTGGGGGACCAAAAAAAATAAAAATATGGAAACTGCAAGATGACACACAAAAAAGAAGAAATGAGACTGTGCTCATTCACTACACTGTATTTGAAAATGTTTTAGAAATAAACATTTAAATGAGACGTTTCCAGGGCAATTTGACAGCTGTTGCCACAGAACACTACAAACTCAATAAAGCCTTTCTGTGTTGGTGACATTTGAAAAATCAGCTGGCCCCTTTCTCTCTCCCAGCAGTGGCAGTGGTGAAGACATCAATATTTCAGCACAATCTGTTTCTGCTCGGCCGCACCGTGCTGAATAAATCTGCCCCGTCAGGGTTTCCCTCTGGCTGGCCAATATCACGCAGTTCCATGCTTAGGTCCAGCCGGCAGCAAGCTACCACCATCTTCCTGCAGCTCAGCCCTACTGCTGTCAGTCACTGTAAACAGTGAAGCCACTGAACACAAATTATTCGCCAGTAGGCTGGCAGCCAAACTGCTCCATCAAAGCAACATGCAGGCATGACATAACATGGTTAGCTCATTTAGGAAAGAAAGCAAAGAACAGGTAAACTCTAAGGGCAAATCTCAATGCCAGTCCCATTTAATGGTCATAATGAAACCACAGTGGCACACACATTGATTTCTGTTTAAGATCCACTCAGGGCAGTCAATAAAACAGAATTTCCATTCAGTCATGGATTGTGGTACAGTAGCATCTGCCAGATAACTACAGTAGGAAAAACTAGTTCAATCAAAAGGCATGGGCATTTTAAATTCATGAACCAATCTTACATAACAAATGACCCTTTTAACAGAACTCGCAATGACCAAATGAAGTAGAAGGATTTAGGCAACACTATGTGTTTTGGGGGAGGGGAAAGAGGCCATTAAGGACTACATTTTTGACTCAACACAACATGGAACAACATTTGTAAAGAAAAAAAGAAAAGTTATTATGTAACTATTACTAGTACTTAAAATTACAAGACCTTTAGGCAATTCTCTCAAAAAAAGCAGTCTTAAAAAGTAGCAACTGTATAAACTTTAAAGTATGAACCAACCCAGCAACAATTTACAAGTATTGGGTTACTGACAGCTGCTTCAGGCAAGTCATGCTGGCAGCCAAAAAGGTATTGATAAAGAGTAGTATAAACATGGGCAATCTTTAAATAAATCAACAGAAAAATAGTCAAAAAGCACCCAGAGAAACTAACTTTTCCAGTAGTTATTTATTTATGGCAGCAAATGACAATCTGGCCAAAGCAGACCAAAAATAAATAAAAGACTGAAGACTGCTCTGATGTTTACTGTAGAACATATGATCACAAGCTAATTAAATAAGAGAGCAGAGTGATTCACTTTGAGTAGGACTAAAGTTTCACTAAGCAGGAAGAGCAAAGAGAAATAGGGTTTACTAGCTAATGGAGGATATACAAGTAAGTATGAAAGAGGGTCTTTCAGAGAGACAGAGATATGCTGTCTGACATTGAGTGGAACAAAACATATCTAAGCATATTCCGCAAAACATAACCTCGGCTGGAATGCAAACCTTCCAATAGGTTCCACATTTAACTGTTTGATATCCAAAACACACTAACTTTGTGGCTGGGCAATGGACAAGCATCTAAAATTTGGCAGAACTGAATGTTTAAAGTCAAGCCTTCACTAAAATGTTTACCAAACTAGTTCCCTGCTGAAGGCAAGTGAGTCAGTCTGAGTTGACAAGCCCATTAACTTTGTTCAGTTTGGTTGCACTTAGAGCCTGTACCACACCAACATACTTAAAAAAAAATTATATACAAGAACTACATGCCTATACTTTAAATGAAATAACTGCACTTTATTAGGTCAGTCATGCAGTCAGAAATATGGTACTCTCTAATTGCTCTTGGCAATTGTAACTTCACCCTTTGTGCTTATAGAATTTCACAAGATGCCACCAGAACAAACCAAGAATATAACAGGGGCAATGTGATCGCAAACTGTTGTGTAGAAAAGTAAGCAACTTTATCGATTGGATGGCTTTAACGTCAACACCTGCTTCTAATGCCCAACAGCTTGTTCTTTCTGAAATTCAGGTCTCACACACCTTGCAATCTAGCATTGTAGGAAGTTCTGCTACAGTTTGAAGAGATTTTCAAAAGCCTTCAACTTGTGCACTAAACAACCTTTTGTTTCAAGATGCAAAATAAGAGACAAAAAAAATGCTGCCTAGTGCGTTCAGTAGCAGGTAAGTCAGCATGTGTAGCTGCTCATAGAAGGTAAATTCTTCACATTGACAAATATTACTCAAGATGGGTCTATCTATACAGATACTTGTGCCACTCAAGAGGAGAGAAACTAAGCTGACGTTCATAATCAAAATCATGATTGTACTGGGCATATCAGATCTGTACATGCAGATCATCTCGACTGGGATTACACTCAAGGGCTGGTGTTGGAAAAATTGTCATGAGCATCCCAAGGGCTGGATCTCCCAGCCCTTCCTCCAAACCCACGCAGGATGCATCTGCTGGGCGTGCTGCAGGGCAGAGGAAGCTAAGAAATGCGGAGCACCGGCACGGGGGGCCTTACCTTATCCAACTCGTCGTGTAGCTCTGACAGGGTGGGTCTGATGAGCTTCTCCCCCAGGGGCGCTGCAGTTTGCCGGTAGAAGTCGATTTTGGGCACGGCGTCTATAGTGTTGTGGCCAAACGTCCTCAGGTAGTAAGTGTTGGTGTGTGTGTCGTAGTGGTAGTGCTGCTGGCCTCCGGTGGAGGAGTGCAGGCTGCCCTCGCTCATCACCGTGTCCCCGTTCTGCACGCCCTCGGCCGGCGCCGCATCTGGGCTGGAGGCCGCGCTCTGCGGGTCCGCGAAGTTCACCACGCGGAACCTGCCCTTCGCCTCCTCGGCCGCTTTGTCTGTGCCGCCCGCGTCTTGCGACGGGCTGTCGGACGTGGTCGCTTTCTCGTTGCCAGCCGCCTCCGTCACGAGGTCCACCTGAAAGCGGCTCTGGCTAGGCGTGGGACCCGCGGGTTTCAGCCCGCCATCCACCGCGAGACTGTCCGTTTCTGGCGGAGAGGACGAAGACGGGCTCGGTGGCGCTGACATGGCTCGGCGCTAGAGTTCGTCCAAGAGGCTTCCAGTCCGGAGAAACTCGTGACGAAAAGTATTGTCGTTAGTAGGGATGCGCTCGTTATTGTCTCTCCCTCACACGCACACACTCACACACGCCGAAAGAAAGCGCTTAGCTAGCGGCTCTCGCTCCCTCGCCGAGCACAAGCGTTAGTTTTCCTCACGAATTCAGTCAGGGAACAACCGTCACCGCTTTTAAACTGCAACCGTCGCCGCACGCGCGCCGATTTAAACACCTCGAACGTTCGGAGGCTCGCGGGCTGAGCGGCTTTCTTGGCGCGAGAGAACTCGGCTACCGGCTCCGATAAAGACACAAAGCGGCTCCGCGGAAGAGCTCGGTATTCGCGCTGATGCTACTCGGAAGTTTCCGTGTGATGCTCTCGGCGACCTTGCCGCAACTCGTCCTGGCGCCACAGCCGCTCTCCCGCTGCTGCTATATACACATATATATACACACACACCCACACACACACAAACATTCACACTCACTGCAGCAGGGCATCGCTTCAGGGGCGGGTACCAAACCCGCCTGTTCTCGCGAGATTCTCGGCTCTCCAGCAAGGGAAGCGAGCGCGTGGAAGGGTGGAGACAAACAATACGTCACGCCCCAGCGCGAGGGATGAGAGCGGGGTCACATTAAACACCACCCCATCCCTCACTATCTGCTCTTTCACTCATTAACCAATTCATTAATTATCTGCCTTGCCCACCCACACAATCAGAAATGATCCACTCACCCTCACCACCTTCTCACACTGGCTCACTCCTTCACCTGCTCACTTACTCACATTTATTCATGCATTATTCTCTCACTCTCTTGGGCTGTCTTAAGGTCTCTCTCACACAAACACACACACACACACACACATTATATAATATATAATACTTTCTTCATTGTGCAGGACATTTCTCATTCGTCATAACAGCTGGAACATGTGTCAGTCAACTCAAAAACAACCTCCTCACACTGATAGCATTTCATTGGTTCCTGTGGTTATGCATAATCCATTCACACAGGACAAATCAAGTGAGAGGCATAAAGCAAGTGTTAATGCACTACTGGAACTGGAAGCAACAGGTGCTTCTCTCAAACATGTAGCCATATAGAGATTCTACAGACTGGAATGCTGCAGGGATACAGGCACAAGGCATGCTGAGAGAGTGGTGTACAAAAATAAATGGAGGGCATTGTTGAAAGAGATGAGAAGGAGGGAGGAGCAATTGAAGGTACCCCGTAGAAAGTCCAGAAAAAAGAACTGCAGTTGTTAACCATGTAATCAATCATGGTCCAAGCATGGCTGAGGCAGAGAGAGGGGTTGCAGCCATTGGTGAGCCAATCTGCTGTGACGTCCATGATGCAAACAATTTTGCAAGAGTAAAGTTATTGAACATATTTTACCTCCAGGTTAAACTTTAAACCAGTTTTGTTCCTATACACTGCTACAGTTGCATGCTTGCTATAGAGTACAGAAAAATATGCCATTATTGACCTGAGAATATTGATCTGTTGACTAATTGATGGAACTGAACAATCTATGGCTTCCTTTATAAATTAATTCTAATCCAAGAAAACAGAGTATCGAGAAAAAAAGAAAAAAAAAGTACAAGGAATGCTTTAACAACGGAGCAATTATATTAAGTTCCATTAGAATGAAACAGAGAAAGTAAAAGGGGAAAGAATTTTTTTTTTCTGTTACATGTAAACAGGATTTTACTTTGGGTGCAATGCATGGGCTATAGTTAAACTATGGGCTGCAATTATCTCAATTGATTTGGTGATTTACATCCAGATGCTTTCTTTTTCAAATGGTGCTGGAGCTGGAGGGCAGTTTCCATTTCCTGAATTGATTTTTCACAGTTGCACTTAAATGTATGTTTATCTACAGAAAATAAATGTGTTACACAGTTGCATGTCAATTTGTCATGACAGAAGTATTTCAAATCCCAAAATCTGATTAACAGAAAAAGAATATTGTGTTATTGGGCTCTGGAAAGACAAATACAGACTAACTACTCGATCTGTGTGTGGTTGTGACTTATAAGCTTTGTGTATTTTGATGCACGTAATAAGTATTATGCATGTTTTGGAGCCTCTTGCACAGCTGTGGTGCTGTTACCTGTTTTGGGAAATGCTTCCATCGTTATGAGACTGCCATTTTTGTTGTTATCGGTTGTTTCCCATTGATTGAGAAAACTGTAATGTATTCTGTCAAATTCTTATTTATTTTTTGTTGCTTTCTTTGTGACAGTCCTTCCTACTGCATTCAGCTTTTTTTGAGAGACTGCTGGCTTTGGGGTAGCGTGGGGCAGTGGTGGCCTAGTGGTTAGGGCGTCAGCCACATGATCGGAGGATCGGGGGTTCAAACCCCTTCCCAGTAGGTTGCCCTGAGGTACCCTTGAGCAAGGTGCCGTCCCCATCACTGCTCCCTGGGCGCTTTCAATAGCAGCCCCCTGCTGCACATGTGTGTATGGGTGAAATGGAGAGAGTGAATTTCCCATTCGTGGGATTATAAATAAAGGATTATTATTCTCTCTTCCCTTCTTCGACAAGTCTGATATGGCACCCTTGTTCAGAGATCATTACAGTTCCATCAGTTCCATTAACTTACCACTTGCACATTATCATATCAGTCTAAAGGGTATATTTCTAAAATTAATGCTAGATTTAAGATTTTTTATTAGCCTGGGGAAAAACAGGTTTCTGCATTTTACCTCTCTCAAGCAGTGTACACATAAACACTGAGGATACTGAGCGATTAGCACACACACTAGGAGGCAGTGAGTGCACACACACCCTGAGCTTCTCTAACCTTTAGGCCATGGCATATATACAATATCTACACTTTCATATAAGGTCTGAAACATTTTTTTCCCTTAATAATGGCACATATTAAATCTGTTTTATACATTTTTTTCATATTTCAAAAAGTAAAAAATACAGTATGTATGAATGTGTGAACTGTATATGTGACATAGAAGGATACTCATCTATTATCATAACCACTTATCCTGACTAGTACCTGATATAACAGTACCTGAGGAAAACCCACACAGATCTGAGGAGAACCCAAACCCCCCAAACTCCACAGGGCAATGACCCATATCGTTCCATATAGGGAATAAACCCAGAACTTTTTTTACTGTGAGGTGATAGTGCCAACTGCTGCACCACCATTTCTCCCTTTGAATTATATTAAACAACCAAAACAAAAACGTCTGAGAACTTGTTTCCCCCTCACTGTATGTGGGATGAGCTGATGTGCAATGTTCTTTACTGATATTTACAAAACAACATTTCAGAACGTCACCACAATGCATCACCAAATACCATTTTAATTTTGCATTAATGAAATTGGGTTTTAAGTGTGTGTTTAGTGGAGTTTTGTCTCATTTGAGACACACTTGACAATTTACCACAAATTGTGTGAAATTGCACACAAGAGTACCAAACTTCAAGTATTATATTTGATACCTGGGTCCCTCCTTCTTTCTTTATATTATGAAAATCATATATGACAAGATGGCGCCACGTGAGAGGCAGCCAGTTACAGGAGCTCTGACCACTTTCTGTTCTTTTAACTTATTTAATCTATTTTCTTTACTTTTCTTATTACTTCTTTCACTTCTTCTAATCAGTCACAAGTATAGTAGCCTGAGGAGACTTGTGGATTACACCACCTCTCGTTTACATACATCACAATCCCCCCGCCTTTCACTTACCGGTCTCCTTCACGTTCCGGTCTGCTCTCACCAGGTGGAATCCCGGTACAGCAGCAAGAGAGTCTGGAGTGAGGTGTGACAGCCAGGACTCCGTGTAGCACATCATGCTGACCTCCCTGTACTCTCTCTGATATTTTCTTTCCTCTTTGAATTATGCTATAGAGGGGTTCAACTGATTAAGAGAGCAAAAGTGACACAACATAGAAGGCACACCCTTTCTCATCAAAGTCCCTTTCACAGCTGTTCAAGATGCTTTTGCCAGAAATGATGATTACTGTGATCTCCCCAGATACTGCCAGTCATGATGCTGCCACATGAAGTGTGGATCAGGTCTATTTCAGTCCACAGGCTGAAACATGCAGATTCCTCTATCCTCATAGTATAGATATCTTTATTTTTCTTATGATTAAAGATTACTCTATTCTATTCTATTGCACCTCATGATTAGAAATTGAATTCCAAACAATGAAGCATTTATAGCTGATACATAGTTGCTACTGACAACATTTTTTTTCTGAATTGCTGTTAAAATGGGATCCAGAGCTGCAAAGCAGTTGAATAAGGTTATAATTAGCTGCATTGTACTCTTTCATTGGCCACCAGCTGACTTGCTCTGTTGAAGAAGTGCAAAGCACCCAAGATAAGTGAAGTGAAAGTGAAATGAAAGTGACAACTTGTCATTGTGAATACTCAGCACAGCACACAGTGAACCAAAACAAAATGCAGCCTTTACTTTTAACCCATACTTGCAACAGGGGGCAGCTATTTAAAGCACCCGGAGAGCAGTGGTGGGCATCTTAAGCGCTTATCCTGACAATAGTTGCAGGAGTGCTGGAGCCTATCCCAATGCTCCAGGGGTGAAATACCCTTGATAGGCAGAGAATACATGACAGGGTGGTCACACACACACAAACACACTCACACCTAGGGGCAATTTTGCATGACATCTAAAAATGCGCAGTCATTGTCTGGACAGGCCAGGAGTGGTAAAGCACCAGAGCTTCAAATGAAGAGTAGAGCTTCAAAACTCTCAGACTTTGTAACCTTGTTTTTATGGTTTGCACCACACTGGCTCCAGCAGTGATACTTCTGATAAAGGTTATCATTTTGGCAGAGAATATGGTGATATGTTTGTGATTTGTCTAGTCTGCCTACTCTGACATTGCAGCACAGACTGTGAGAAAACTGTGTTCTGAAAACCAAAACCTGACCTTAGAATGTTCTCTTATCTTTCAAATTGATCTTTGCATGTTTCACAGAGCTCTATGTAAATTAAAAATTAAAAACTTGTTCAGCAGAGGCTGTTTCATTTATATCATATATTTGAATGAAACTTTTGCATGTTACTTTTACATTACTCATTTCTACTCTTTTTGAGATTCCATTGATTGTTAAAAATATCAAAAAATTCAGTTGTGGGGATGTAAAAAAAAAATGTCATTTAGAGTTTAATGCAAACTGGTGCACTGTAAAAACATACAGACTTTTGTTTGCAGTGGTGGAGACTGCAACCAGAGCTCTTGATGTCTGCAAGTGCAAATACAGCCATTTCATTTTACTATTCATGACCAGGAAGTGCAGTGAATAAGCAGTAAGGGCAGTAAGATAGCAGTAAGGGCAGCAATGAGGAATTGAATAGTCAAACATGTTTAGGGATGAGGTTTTTTGTTAAAATGATCATTACATAATGTTTCTGTGTGGCAGCTTTCAGAGGCATTAAGCTCTTCAGACGGATCAGTAACCAACGCTCTGAACAGTTCTTCTGTTAGTTGCTCTGAATGACTATTTACATCTTAACTATATTTTGTGCATGTCTGAGAAATTGGTAGAATTTCCTATTTAAGGGAGCCCTTGTTCTATATTTTTTTCTTTCTTTTTTTTCTGAGGCCCACTCATTATGTATGTGCATTTAATCACCATAAACAGTCTTTATTTATTTTAGCACGTCTGTTTTCTAATTTCTTTAAATTAAACATTGCAGATGACTCTGTTACAATGCCTACACTGCCCAACCAAAAAAGTCACACACTCTAACATTTTGTTAGACCACCTTTAGCATTGACTGCAGCATGCATTCGCTGTGGCATCGCTTCGATAAGCTTCTGCAAATTTTTTTCCATCCAGAGCTGCATTAATTCTTCACCAAGGTGAGGAGATGATGGGAGAGTTGGACTGCTGTGCAAATTCTTCTCCAGAACATCCCAGTAATTCTCAATGCTATTCAGGTCTGGACTCTGTGGTGGCCAATCCATGTGTGGAAATGATGTCTCATGCTCCCTGAAGCACTCTTTCACAATTTGAGCTGATGAATCCCGGCATTGTCATCTTGGAATACGCCTGTGCCATCGGGGAAGAAGAAATTCACTGATGGAATAACCTGCTCATTCAGTATATTCAGGTAGTCAGGTGACCTAATTTTTAGGGCACTTAATGTTGCTGAACCGAGACCTGACCAACTGCAGCAACCCCAGATCACAGCACTGCCTCCACAGGCTTGTACAGTAGGCACTAGGCATGATGGGGGCATCACTTCATGCGCCTCTCTTCTTGCCCTGATGCCCCATCACTCTGGAACTGGATAAATCTGGACTCATCAGACCACATGACCTTCTACCATTGCTCCAGTGTCCAATCTTTATGCTCCCTAGCAAACTGCAAGCCTTTTTTTGCGATAAGTCTCACTGATCAGAGGTTTTCTTAAGGCTATACAGCTGTTTAGTCCCAATCTCTTGAGTTCCTTAGCATTGTACATGTGGAAATGCTCTTACTTTCACTATTGAACACAGCCGTGAGTTCCGCTGTTGTTTTTTTACGATTTGATTTCACCAAATGTTTGATTGCAGATCACGGTAATTCAAGATTATTTTCCGACCACATTTCTTCCGCAAAAATTATGGTACTCCACGGTCCCAGTTTTTTTGGACAGTTCTTGATCCAATTTTAGTAGTTTCAGCATCTCCTTAGATGGTTTCTTTACTTTATCTAGAAGCTACACACTGCGTCAGTTAGGGTTAAACAACTTGTTGCCAGCTGAAACATAATCATCCATGCAGTACTTATCCAATGGGAAGCTCTTACCCATTTGCTTTGTTAAATCTAGGTGGTGACATTTCTGTGTGTTTCCAACTGGGCCTCATTTTTTTAAAAAGCAGTCTGGACTGAAACATTCCTTAAAACTGAAATATGGATGGACAAGGCTAAACTCCTGCAGGCTGAATATTCAGATATACGTGCATATACTGGGTTTTGTGGCACCACAAAATAACAATACTGAATGGGCTGTTTTTAATCTAAATGTGTTTAAACATGTGACAATATCAGGTAAATGTGGTACATTTTAAATCAGTGTTTATGCAGACCATCAAACTCTTTTGAAGCTCTTTTTAAAATATGTATATAATTTTTCATGAGATGGGCTCTTTACACCTGATTGATTTTTTTTTTTACAGACAAACTAGGACAATGTTTTTAGACCATTATAAATGTAAATGGAAAGTTTTACATTACTGTCATCTTTGCTTGTCAAGACATATCATCTGTCATTGCGTGTGCAAACTTCTTCATCCAGAATCAGATCTCTGATCAGTTCCTGGAAAAAAAATACTGGAAAAGCAAAGAAACAAACCACCTGAAAATAGGTGTGTGTGTCTGTTTGTGTGTGTGTGTCTGTTTGTGTGTGTGTGTGTGTGTATGTGTGTGTACATGTTTCCAAGCAGAATTTACTGTGGGTCACAAAATCTAGATTTTTATTACTTTATTTTAGACACTTTGTACTAGCACTGAACAAAACTTAGCCCATATTCCTAAATCAATGCCCTACATTCACCTGAATGTTTAAGAAAGTTGCAACAAAATGAAGTTCTAATGTTTTTTTAACTCTAAATATTTAAACAATGCTTGTGTTAAGAATGACTGAGTGATTGAGATTGGGTGTGATTTGGAGGATGACATGCCTCTCTACTTTCTTCCCTATAGGACAATGTAAAGGAGCCACATTACAAGTTTGGCAGGCCGGAAAATATCCAGTCAATCAGACTGAGTGCAGGTGTTAGTTTATTGACCTTTAAAAAACAGGAAAAGAATTGAATGACCCAAGTCCACAAGTGTGGGCAGGAGAGGCGTGCCCTTGAGTGGTCAGACACTTGTCAAGTTTTGAACTTTCAAAGAGAATTTTATGTACATTATGAATTGTACTCCATGAACTTCTTCACCTCCTGGGCCACACCCAAAGTTCTAATGTGTCAGTGGTCTTTCTGGTAATCCAGTGAACAGTGCATTATACCAAGATTAAAAACAAAGCTTTGAGTCAACGCCCTAGCATGCTGTAATGAAAGACAGAGCCCCTTGGGATTCTGAAGTTTCTAAACAGCAGATTTAGTCACACTGGTCAGTGGCTAATTAGGATTTTGGATGGGAAATACCCCAATTTACATGACGCTTCACTTGCAAATTTTCTTATTTAATTTGTGAAGAGTTGTGAAGGTTTCTTTCTGTTTAGAAACAAACAGCCCAATGAAAGGTGAGTGGCCCAGATTTGACCACACAAATTCCCTGATTACTGTGATAAGAACATGATTTCACTTCAACAAGATAAAGATCCATTGTTTACAATCCTCTGAAGGCTAATGGCTGTGTGTTTGGATTTGAACTGCTGGCAAATGCTCTTCCGCTATGTGTGTTTAGAGCTGTCCAATTCCTGGTGTTGGGGTAATGTGTAAAAATAACTCTGTTATGCTGAAGGTTTTATATATATTTATTTCATTATGCTTTAATAAAAAATTTTAAACAGATAAATTTAAATAAATTGTATTTATTTTATTGATTTTAAATAAATCAATGTTCTTAATATTAATGCAACATATGTTGCATTAATAAACATGTCCCATTTTATGTTTATATTTTTCTGCTTGCGTCCTCCATGTTTCACATATGGTGTTTGTGTTCTGTGTTTGG
Source organism: Hepsetus odoe (assembly GCA_017165825.1). Taxonomy (NCBI): domain Eukaryota; kingdom Metazoa; phylum Chordata; class Actinopteri; order Characiformes; family Hepsetidae; genus Hepsetus; species Hepsetus odoe. The sequence continues at coordinate 16,440,108 of CM029383.1, forward strand.
AAAAGCAGTCCAGCTCAAAATGCTTCTGTTGGATGTATTCTGTTGTATTTTTTGATGTTTTTTGCGGCTGCTGGACATTAGCACATTTCGGAGTTGGCCTGGCGCACATAATGTGGCAGCCAGGGACATACACATTCTCCGCAGAGTGAGCTTTAGGTCAGGTGACACGTCCAAACTCTCTCTCTCTCTCTCTCTCTCTCTCTCTCTCTCTCTCTCTCTCTCTCTCTCTCTCTCTCTCTCTCTCTCTCTCTCTCTCTATTAAATAGAGCCCAGTACCCAGTAATCCTGTTAATACAGTCAGGATCCAGCTGGGACTTCATTAGGCTTCTATTTCTGAAAGCACAGTATTATTCACACAGAACAACAAACCTCCAAGCACGAAACAAAGCTGTCTTCAAATTAAAGTAACATACGTAACATTTGACATGAACTATTTGTTATAACTTGACACTGTAGACCTGTTTTTGTAAATATATATATATATATGTGCTATCAGCTATAAAGGTCATGCACTTAACTGGATGAAACATGTGCCAATTGTGGCTATAAACGATCAAAGGTAATTGACTGGTGACCTTTGAGGCAGGTTTGTGTGGCCTTATAAAATAGAATGGTGATCAAATCCTATTTCAAAACTTTCTTTATTTACAATGTTTCTTTATTAACAGGGAACGTGCATAATTGTTATTTCATTAAAAGAAAATCACTGTATACAGAAATTCCTTAGTTTTAATTTGTTGTGAGTACTGTTTATAACTGGTCATACATTACATTTTTATTGAAGAGCAGAGATTAACAATATTTATTTCAATTATAAACTCACCTTTAAATAATAATAATTATTTCAGGAGTCAGTTATTAGAACATGTTGTAAATTCAAATGCTTAAAATAACAAATGACTAGTTACAAAATAAAGATAAAATTACTTTTCATGGGCAGTGGTGGTCTAGTGGTTAGGGCGTTGGCCACATGATCGGGGGTTCGAACCTCTTCCCAATAGGTTGCCCTGAGGTACCCTTGAGCAAGGTGCCGTCCCCATCACGCTCCTCCCTACGATGGGCTGGCGACCTGTCCAGGGTGTGTCCCCCGTCCTTCGCCCTGTGTGAGCTGGGATGGACTCCAGCACTCCCCTACGACCCCCGCTTGGGACGAACGGCAGAAAATGACTGACTGACCTTTTCATGCAGCGGGGTTAGTGTGTCTTTCTAAGTCCCAGCACATACTCATGAATTCATTTTCACCCTTCAGTCAGTTCACAGCTTGACTCCACTATGATCTGACTATCACACTTACATGCCTGGGCTTCTGTTCAGCCTCATAAGCAACCAGGTACTATTTACTATGAACCATAAGGCCAGTATCAGTTTTGTTGCATTTACTGCATTTCGTTGAATTTTATGAACTGTTGATCAAAAACACACTAATATTTTGCTTCTCTTGATCCTATAGCTCAGGGGTCACCAACTTTTTTGAAACTGAGAGCTACTTCACGGGTCCTGAGCCATACGAAGATCTACCAGTTACCTAAACTTATCTAAACTTCATGTGTGATGAACATGTTTCAATGCTTTTTGTAGATTTGGTCATTTTCAGATCTATATAAACGCACATGTGATTAAAGAAGAATAGCAACAGGATAAAATGACATTTTAGACACTGCTCACTGGTGAGTTGTGCTATTTTTAGAACAGGATCTATAGCGGGGGTCACCAATATGGTGCCCGCGAACACCAGGATGCCCCCAAGGACCACGAGTCGCCCGCGGGCACCATGTTGGTGGCCCCTGCTAAAGATCCTATAGAATGAAGAAGGCTGTTTTGTTACTGTGCCCTTAACACAAGAAGTACCTTTAAAATATCAGTGCCCTCTGATCTGAATTATGCTTCATTTAAAAAGCGGTCAAGTCTGACTCATAACTCAAACTCAGAAATATGCAGATAAAAAGCAACAAATTCAGGTGTTAACGCATAGTTTCCATCAATAGTCCGTATGGACAGAAGAATTTATCAACAATCTTACCACTGTTTACATATTACATAAAACCTTTATTTAAAACCAGAAAAAATATAGTTTCGTATGGCATGACCTTTATAAAGTTTTATTTTTCATCAAGACTGGAATGGCCATTTTGAAACTCAACAACTTTTTTAGTTTATTAAAACGATGGAAAAGAAGAAAAATGACTTCACATTAGTTTAGAGTGAAAGGCTCCTTTGAGTGCTGTGGCGCTGTTAAAGCCGAATGGGTCTGACCTGAGCTGCTAAGGGCCGAACAGGAGGGTGTTCACATTGGTAAAAAAAGAAAAAAAAAAAAAAAGCCTCACCACTGGGTATTTACTGTTCACCTCTTAGCTCTGCTCTTTTCACACAATTGCTGGCTTTTTAGTAGCCTTGAGTATAAGGGAGATTATCTCGGAATGTTCTGCCTGAGGGATCTCAACGGCACCAGTCTTGCGGCTCAACAGGGATCCGTTTTCCAGCACAGTTCAAGCACCTTGAAAATATTGATGCTTTGTTAGGGATTGTTTCATGAACACATTATATTTCTAAATGAAAAGGATATGGCATAATTTAAAATAAAATGACGCATAATGGGGCCGAAGGTGACACAACACTTTTTCTTTTCTTTGATGTTGTTATGAGAAGCTCTTTTAACAGGATTTCCTGATAAGAGACTGAAAACAAAAGACAATGGGTTTTCCTGGTTATGCGTAAGTGTGGCAACGACTGCTGCTATACAGACAATCTGACCCAAAACTGTCACTTACTGGGAAAATCCTTTGAAAGGAATGAAAAAAAAAAGATTAGCTAAGATTGCAATAGTGCAGCATACTGTATGTGATTTTGTGACTTTTGTAATGTGGAAAGTACAAGTGGCAAACAATTCAGTTTCACATTATGGACATAGGTATTAAATTGCATGCACACAGCTTGTTTAAGCTACATAGAGTAACACTGATGTTTTGGAGCTGTGCCCAAAACTAAGGTCACCGTGCTCAAAGTGTTGGCTCAAGCATTAGTCTTTGGAGTAGCGGAAATGCTCTCTCTAGACTAATTTTTCCTGTACTGGGATTAGTTGGAGGCGTGTTTCGTGACCCAGAACTAAACATCCAATACCAGTACTTCATCTCACTCTTATGGCTAAATGCAATCAGATCTTCACAATAAAATTAAAAATGAAATTAATTTCCTTGTGCTGGCACTCATGTACTTTGAACAGTGAGTAGTAAATGTGTCCTCTGTATTCAGCCCATCCAAATGGTAGTGCAAGCAGGAGCAGAAGCAATGGGCTGCAATGTCTGCAGTTGTGGAGCAGTGTTCAGGGAGGGTACCTTGCTCAAAGCTACCTAAGGTTAACCAACTGGTCCAGGACTCAATCCCACAACCTTCAAGTCATGGTGCCCAGTCCCTAACTACTAGGCCACCACTGCCAGTAAATATTACAACATCTAGTGCAAGGCCTTGCCAAACAAGTAGGGGCTGTTATTGCAGCAAAGGGGGCATTTTATTAAAACCAATGATTTCAGAAGAAACACTGGATGAGCAGGAGTCTCCTAGCTTTTGCATGGTGTATAAAACAAGCTAAAATTTGCATCTGAACAGTGTTTCCTAATAGCCGAACATGTTTCAGTTTGAGACAGAAAGGCGGTAAGAATGGCTTATAAATACTTGTTAAAGCTAACTGAGCATGCATAATATTTTGCTAATCTCCAGTCAATGAACAACCTTGAGAGCCATTTGTGCCACATGAATGCACTCAAACTGTTCTTTAAACACCTTCATTTTCTTCACTAAAGCGGATTCTGTCACTAAGACAAATGTGTCCCAGCTTTAAGTGTTTTCTTAATACTTGGGCCTAAAAGAAAGGGGCTCATCCATCAGCTGATCATGACTGATTTTTAAAGTGAATATGAAGTGACCTAAAGTGGAGGACGTTTCACAGTAGCTAGCCATGTGTGTTCTGAAGACACGTATCATAAAAAATGAAACAGCATGGACTTAAACATGGCCATTCCAGCTAATAAGGTTAGAGCAGGCACAGAAAGGTCACCATTTGTTGTGTCTGTAAGGTGATCTTGACTCAGCGTTTTAGAAAAAAGCAGCTCTACAGAAATATTAAAGCTTTTTTTTTTTGAACTAGTGAGCATCTTATGTTTAGTCAAGTTGCTATAATTTGAAACTAGTCACTGAAAATTTCTAAAATAAAAAAAGGATTCAAACTATGAGTGCTAGGGTTGCACATAAATAAAATATTTACCAATAAACTGAAAATCATATTTAATTTTATTGGTCTGATAAAGCAGTTGCATGCAGTAAATGAAATGAGATTTAGACTCACTCAAGTGGAGTGAGAGATTGTCAAGGTCAGCAAAGGACAGCAGAACCACAGTGAGGGGAAATGCACTAAAGATTTGAATAAATTAATTTAGAATGATATAAAACTAATGTGATCTATATCTAGTGGTGAGCGGAATATTGTCAATATTGAAATACTATCAAATTGAAACACCACAATAAAAGCAATAAAAGTAACATGCTTCATGGATATGGACACGGATCCTTATACCCATAATACGTTATAAAGCCCATCACATTCCTGTGTACTTGTTGCCAACGTTTTTTCTCTTCCTATTTAAGTTGCTGGGTGAAACCTTAAACCAATCAATAATGTAGTTGTAGTAAGCAAAGCAGTAGTTTCCAATTTCATATCTAGAATTTGGTAAACTGCACTTAAAAACTAATCACGTTCTGGTAACCAAACTGTCTAATAATTAAATGCATTTTGATCTGAATGTAGAATTACTGACAAAACATCTGCATTTAATATTTTGTCAGTTCACAACTTTAAGACTTTAAGACTAACTTTTTTCATTCATAAAGATTTAATATTCATTTACAATACTGTATATGTTCAATTGGTATCTTTGCCAATATAAAAAGAAGGTGCTGGATTGGATATCAGGAGGAAAAAATTGACTGTGACCTAGTCCTATAGCCAATTTAATTTGAAATACCACACACACTGGAAAATTTCACAGTGGTACCTGTGTATTTCTTCCTGTGATCTACTACACCATTTTAGCAGAAGATAGAAGACTTTTTGTGCACATTTAAGCCAAATGTTGTAATCAGAAGCTCATTTCAAACTCAGTAGGGATATCATAAAATCTCATGGTATATTCAGCCACTTTGGAGTTTTAATGTCTTATGTCCCCTGCACTTATTCTTTATGGGTGTTTTAATGTGAACTAAAAATGTTTAAAACTCTACTTATTAATAAATATACAGTCATGTGCAAAGGTTCTCTATTGAGTCAAACTAGCTGTTCATTTGTGAAAATAAGCATGAATCCTCAAGGGAGAATACATTTAAGCAAAGTATTTTCTGTTTATTGTAATGCAGTTTCCATTACTCATTGACTTTGACCTATTTGGTAAAAATATGAAATAAAAAGTAAAATGTGCTTAAAATAAAACTTTTCCATAGGCCCATTTTATTTTTTCATTTTTCCGACACATGTTAAATTTAGCAAATAAGTCGTATCTGGGGCAGTAGTGGCCTAGTGACTGGGTATGGGTTTGAATCCCAGAAGGTACGGTCCCCATCCCTGCTCCCTGGGCACGGTGAAAGGCAGATGTTGAATTGAATTGTGTCTCACTGTGTGCTGTGCTGTGCTTCATAATGACAAAATACTCACGTTCACTGTCATCTGTGTAAGACAGTGTGCAGAACTGTGTTCTGTTTAGAAATTGGCCATTTACAGCATATCATGTTGAATAATAACAAAACATATTTAACAAAATGCCATCACTCAGTTACACATCATCATCTTTAGACTCATCCCTGGTCTAGGTTAATGAAGCTCAATGTGAGACACTTTCGTTAAGGCAAATTGGACATGCTAAATTACCAGGGCCGGTGTAAAGTGAAGGGCAAGTGTCATATTTGCTGATTGGCCTCAAAGAGGAGCTGACACCTCGTGAAGAGTCCCAGTGGAAGCTCTCTAAAAACAGACCCTAGCAGTTAGGGGCAAGAGGTGGAGTGCGATTACAAGGGCTGTGACGTTAAATTGTAGATGTGACACACAGGTTCACCAGGTCAGTAACATGCTTTGAATGAGAATGTTGCAAGGCAGTCAGCATTGTTAAGATTAGGCAGCAAGTGAAACCTTGTTGAAACTGACATCACTTTTCAGTTTTCAGTCAAACATTAATAAAATAAATCAGCTAAAATCAGTTAAATCAACCTGAGTTGCTCCAGGGGGACTGTCCCTGGAATTATGATATGGAAGTCTCTGGATAAGAGCGTCTGCTAAATACCGTAAATGTATGAGAATAGAAGAACATATGTTCTAGCATCATTACACTGGCCGCCTGTCTTCTTTAAAATCGATTATGAAATCCTCTTACTGGTTTCTAAAGCTCTTAATGGATCAGCACTTTGATAAATTACAGAATGCCTGATAGATTACACTCCTTATTGAGCCTTATTATTAGGGTTTCACTGATCTCTAATCAGGAGCCTGCCTCAGCACTTAAAGAGGGAAGCCAGAGAAACCTTCAATAGGTCCCCAGTCCATCACAGGACTCAGTTACTAAAAAATGATCATAAACCATTACGAATCATTACATTCCCAAAGTTTACTTAGTTCTCATTTCATACACATTTATATTGAGATTATATGCTTCATGTTCAGCCATTGAGACAGCATGATGAAAGCTGTCAGTACATCTGAACATCATCACTAACAAAAAACAGCTAAGCAAGCCCACATAAACAATGCAGGGCATGCAGGTGCATGACGTCCTTGTGGACAATGGACTCGCAATAGCACTCAGTAGAAGCTTGCTGTAAATGCAGGAATGGCTACATTGGAAAGGATTGGTTATGTATTGTAAGTACAATGTTATCACAATGCCCTCAACAAACATGGGCTAAAGCACCATGATATGTGTATAAACCCCAAACCTGCAACAGTGCAGGTAACTAAAGAGAAAGGTTCTACCAAACTCAATGATCGATTAGCAACCCCCTTTAAGTAAGACAGCTTGTAAAAGTCAACCCTGAATCATACAGTGCATTGCAGTGCATGACTATACTGTGTATAAATTGAATGTTGACACACTCCAGACAATCATTTAATAAAGATAATCATTTATCTTTACCTTTTGACTTCTACTGGTTAAGTTTAAAAAGTATACTTTATAAATGTGCTAAAATATAGCAGCCAAAGCCAATCTTTGTGGGTCAGGTAAAAAGATTTTGTATTTGGCCTTAAAGTGAATGACATCATTGATAAGGTCAATAACAGTGTTGGCTGGGAAAGATATGCAGTATCCTTGCTGATATCCACACCTAGGGCTTACTGAAAACAACATGGATAAACATATGTGACATAATAATATTCTCATGTAGAAATTTCAGTCAATCTGTTATTACCCAATGGCTTCTGCAAAACATGCTTCCTGCATCTTTGCTGCATTGTCAAAAAGAAGCAACAGAGAGTCACTGATAAGGAAAAAGGCCTGAGCTCTACATGTAGGTACAGGTTTTCAAGTAGTACCACAAGTAATACAGGATTCTATTTTGTTGTCAGAACACTCCAGGTAATGCAAATTTCATCTGAAAAGAACCCTGAAAAGGGAATGTGTGGGTTGGTAAACAGTTCCCTCTGTGTTGTTAATGCCTTTCCACACCTGCTGGGGGTGAAAAGATCTCACTTGGGACAGAAACCAGAGTGGAATGTCTCACAAACCTTCCTTTATAGCCACTTTTGATGCATGGCACAACCTGAAATTCTAAGCCAGACTAACTTGGTTTCAATAGCAAGTGTTTGGAGAAGTTAAGGGGAAAAAAATGTGTGTCAATATTTACTCTTCAAATAAGGAAGGTGCTTTGCCACCAAATGTGAAAAAATAAAGTCCTGATAACAGCCTCCTGTAAATACCAGTCTCTAAGACACAGAGTTCTAAGGAGGCCATCCAAACTGTCAGCTTATTGCCACAATCATGCCATTCAATTAGAACCTGCAGGCTCATGGCACTACTGCATGCTGAGACATGAACTCGAAAAGTGGTTCTTGAAAGTCCATTCCAATTTTTAATACTTTCCAGAAGGGCTTACTTGCAGGATATGGCCAGACCTCTCATAAACAAATGTGTTTTAAATGTCAATGGGTCCATATTCTATGCTCTTCTTTTTCCCTACATATTAGCCCAGATTTCAGTTACAAAAACAGTCAAAAACAACAATAATTAATTTTAGTAACACATTGTGGCAACACAAATAAGTAATGAAAGTGAAAAAAGTGAAAGTGACAATATACATTATATTATATTATATTATATTAAGATATTGTATTAAAACTATGTACTAAATACTGCATGGATCAAATAACTCTGACCTGTCAAAGCACAGATTTCACAATACTTTTGAAGGCTGCTGTGGTATTTGGCACCAAGACACAAGAAGTCCAGTCCTGTAGGTTCCAGGCCTCAATTGATCAAATTAGTTTGCCCAGCACACCCCACAGATGTTCAATTAGACTGCGATCTGGGGAATTTGGAGGCCAAGTTAACACACTGAACCCTTGTTACTTAAACCATTCCTGGACAATTTTGCAGTGTGGCAGAGCAAATTATCCTGGTGAAAGAAACTACTGCTATTAGGGGAATACTGTTGCCAACAAGGGATGATACCATGTTCAGATAAGTGATACATGGCAAGGCAACATCCACACGTAGCTCCATGCCCATGTTGCTGGTTCGCTGTTTTCATTCCTTGGTACACTTTTGGTAGGTAATAACCACTCTATAGTGGGAGAAGTTCACAAGGCCCACCACTGTGAAGAAGCTCTCGCCAAGTTTTCTAGCCAACACATTGTGTTCCTAGTTGCTCAGATCCTTAACTGAAGAAAATGATTTTATTTATGGTATAGGCCATATTTTAAAGTTGAAAGTTACACCGCTGGGTCTCAATAGATCTTCTCATTTGTTATTTCTTATAGTCTTGGTCTTTATAAGCTTACCTATACAGGTGTATCTCACAGATGTTAATGCAGGAATGTCTGCAGTACACAGTCTTGGTTGTGTATTGTAAACACAGTGTATTCACAATGCCTTCACCAAACATGGCCTAAAGTATCATAAGGTCTAAACACTAAGTAGATTACAGGGTACATAGCAAAGGAACTTGCTTGTTTGTAAAGTAAAATTCTAAGGATTCATAGGCAAACCCATATCCCCCTGTTGCTAATCATTAAGCAGGTTGGTTTGTTACTGAGCCTTAAAGACAGACAGCCTTAAAGAATATCTACGTATGTAGATATTAGTAGCTTGCAATATCTTGCAGTGAATATGATAAATATGGTCTCAAAAGTTTGGACAAGTTTGATTAATGAGTGACATTTCCCTTGACCTGATTTACTGAAAGCAGGCTGTAGTGATATTGCAAAAGATATTGCATTTAGTCTTACAATGGTTCACACATCAGGGAAAAATGATTAATTTATTAAACAGTAATGAAGGGATGTTAATCAGTAATTTTTCTGATATCCAAAACTAGAGCTATCAAAAAGCTGCTCAAGAAGAAATTTGGTGTTTTGGTGTTAATTTGGTGGGGGGGGGGGGGGGGGTAAAAGTTTGACAAATCAATATGCAAACAACGATTCCATACCGGATCAGTCGAGGCCCGGGTTAACAACGACCGCCACCAGTGCTGTTAGCTTACAGGGTGCTAGTAGAAATTGGACTACTGTTGGCCAAAGAAGAAGAAGAAGAAGAAGAGGAAGGAAGGCATGTCCAGAGGGAGGAGGAGAGAAAAAAGGGGAGGAGAGTAGAAGTGAGGGAAGGGTCTTTGAATGTTGGCAGCATGACTGGTAAAGGTAAATAATTAGCTGATATGATGGAGAGAAGAAAGGTTGACATTTTGTGTTCAAGAGACAAGATGGAAGGGTAGTAAAGACCAGGTGTATTAGAGGAGGGTTTAAATTGTTTTACCATGGTGTGGATGGAAGGAGGAATGGGGTAAGTGTTATCCTGAAGGAAGAGTATGTGGAGAGTCTTTTGGAGGTGAAGAGGGTGTCGGGGAGGGTGATGAGTTTGAAGCTGGAAGTTAAAGGTCAGTCAGTCATTTTCTGCCGCTTGTCCCAAGTGGGGTCACGGGGGAGTCCATCCCAGCTCACACACAGGGCGAAGGACAGGGGACACACCCTGGACAGGTCGCCAGCCCATCGCAAGGAGGAACATGATGGGGACCTCTTGAGAAGGGGTTCGAACCCCCGATCCTCCGATCATGTGGCCAACAGATAAGGTGTTTGGTGAATTGTATGAGAGGTTGGACAGTAAAGAAGGAGAGAAGGACCTTTACTGATTGGCTAGACAGACAGACAGACAGAGCTGGAAAAGATGTGCAGCAGGTCAAGGCGATCAAAGATAGATATGGAAACGTACTCACAGGTGAACAGAGCGTGTTGAGCAGGAGTACTTTGAGGGACTGATGAATGAAGAAAATGAGAGAGAAGATTGGATGATGTGAGAATAGTGAACCAGGAAGTGCAGCAAATAAGCAAGATGGAAGTACGGGCAGTGATGAAGAGGATGAAGAATGGAAAGGCTGTTGGACCAGATGACATACCAGTGGAAGCATGGAGGAGTTTAGGGGAGATGGCAGTTGAGTTTGAGCTGCAGGAAAGAGGAGAAGAGGAAGACCAAAGAGGAGGTTTATGTACGTAGTGAAAGAGGACATGCAGGTGGTCGGTTTGAAGCAGGAAGATGCAGATTACCGGAAGAAATGGAGACAGTTGATCCACTGTGGTGACCCCTGAATGGAAGCAGCCAAAAGAAAAAGAAGAAGAAGATGGACTGTCACATATGTCAGCTTTGCCGATATCATTGCTTGGGTAGAATCAAGTTACATTTACTGAGTTCCTTGAACTTCCCTTAAAACTTTTTTTCCTTTCCAGATCTAACAGTTTAATTCATTTAAATGCTTTTAGCATTTTGTTAAGTCGGTCTAGTCCAAGTACTGCTTTGCTGCTGCTTACACAGACATTTTCCAGCTTCAGTGATTTTTTCTAGATCTAAAACATCTCAAAAAGACTTTGTCAGATATACTGAGACATTCTTCTGCAGTTATTTGGAATTAGTATTTTTTATTTTATTTTATCCTACATGGTGGCTATTTTTAACAGTAATTTCAGTGGAAAATGGCGCTGGCTACCAAGCATCAATACAGTTATCTTGGAATATTCAAAGATAAGGGAATACCCAGCAAGTTCCAATGTACCTTATCAAATCCACAAGCGAGTTGGCAGAGACAACTGCCTACAAGTGCACAGAGTACCGCACACGTACATTTATGTTCATCAGTGTCCAAATGGTGTCAATTTACCCTCAAAAATACAACATAGTTCTGGACATGCATTTTTTTCTATGAATTATGTATCTATTATGTATAGCTTAATGATTTACAGTGAGAGATTTAGTGTCAGGATGGGATGTGCAACTTAAAAAACATACCTGCAATGGAACATGGCGTGTTCCATGACTAAAGGTACTGAAGGTGTGCAATTTGAGGGTACCACCCCAGTGACAATACAGACATTTGTTTTTCCTGAGAGTGAATATGCAACACTGGCTATAAACATAGTTGTAAACATATGTGTTTATACAAAGTTCCAAATATAATAGCCTTTCCACTTTACAGACATACTTTGGGAGCCCCATCTACTGGTGCTTCAGGCTATGTCTTCAGCTAGTGAGCAGAGAACTATATAGAAAGCTCCTCTTGATGTTTGCTTTGCAGGTCAATTCTGTTGGGCAATTCTGCTTTATGTCCACATAGATGTTGCTGTTAACAGATACAAAGCAAGACTTAGAAGCTCTTACGATTCACTATAAGTGAAAGAAAACTATCAGCACTGTGAAACTGTATACGGCACAGTGGAGCTTAGAATGGCATTTATTGGTCCATAAATGGATCACAGTGCTATCAGTGAGTTCCACAAAGCACTGAAACAGATCTTTAATGTAAATGGCAAAACTGGTTCAGGGCCCCCAATATCTCAGAATACACTTTTGGGTACAGTAATGACTAATTTTCTATTACAAACTGAATGCAAATATATTGATTGAATGGAATATAAACATCTTTATAAATAAAAAAAAAGTGCTGCATAAGTGATGATATTTCATACAGCGTGCATACCATGTAAATAATGTAAATGTAAAACAAATATACAGTTAGCTGTATAAATAACAAGTATGTAATATATGTTATACAAGGTTTATCATTGAAATAGTACTGTTCTGTACAACTTTCAGGGGTAAGATAACAATTTAAAGGAACTACATTAAAGCAATTTAAAGGAAGTGTCTGAAACTTTTAAAGCTATTAAAAGCTATCTCCCAAAATCTAGCTGAAATGATTATGAATATTATATAATGCATGTGATTAGCATATTTCCTCATTATCCTGATATAACTGTCTAAAATGAGATATAGAGCCAATAGTTCTGTTAATTAACAGGACAATAATCATTATCTCAAGATGATTCGAGATGTGAAAAGTGGATTTTCCTTTTCTTCTTTTCATTATGTTTGGAAAATGAATGCTGTGATTAGCTTGCCCACACAGGTTACCCACTGGAAAACATTCTCATAGTACACTAGTAAAAAGAAAATGTTTGCTTCTATAGGCCATTCAACCTGCCAGTGCCCTTTATTTTGAAGGACGGCAAGGTCAGTAGTGCCAGAGTTGAAGTAAGAAGCTTGTTCTGGCTGTGATGGCACTCATCAACATGCCAGCCTGCTATAAAACAAAGTGGTTTATTTTAAAGTTTAAAAAAAAGTACATTCACAACACTATAACTTTATGTCATAATCTAAGTAAAACATAAATTTATATATCCATTATCTGCCGCTTGTCCCAAATGGGGTCGCGGGGGAGTGCTGGTGTCCAACCCAGCGCACACAGGGCGAGGACGGGAGACGCACCCTGGACAGGTCGCCAGCCCATCGCAGGGAGGAGCGGGACGGGGACGGCACCTTGCTCAAAGGTACCTCAGGGCAACCCATTGGGAAGGGGTTCGAACCCCCGATCCTCCGATCATGTGGCTGACGCCCTAACCACTAGGCCACCGCTGCCCATTATATATATATATATATATATATATATATATATATATATATATATATATATATATATATATA